>JAQQAC010003584.1:7344825-7562455 GCA_029783875.1 Phataginus tricuspis | reverse complement strand
TAGACTCCACATACAGGTGAGATCATATAGTATTTGTTTTTCTCTGTGAGTTATTTCACTTAGCATAATGCACTCAAGCTTCATGTTGTTCATGGCAGGATTTCCCCTTTATATGGTTTAAAATATTCCATTGTATGCATTTATACATTCATGGCACATTTTCTTTATACATTCATTTACTGGCAGATACTTAAGTTGTTTCCATGTCTTGGCTATTGTGAATAGTGCTGTGATGAACTTGGAGTGCAGATATCTCTTTGAGATAGTGATAATTTATTTGGGATATCTATCCAGTGGAATTGCTGGATCATGTGGTAGTTCTATTTTTAATTTTTTGAGGAACCTCCATATCATTTTCCATAATGTTGTACCAATTGACATTCCCACAAGTAATGCACAAGGCTCTATATCCTGGCCAGTAATGGTTGTTTCTTGTCTTTTTGATAATAGCCATTCAAACAAGTGTGTGGTGATAGCTCATTGTAGTTTTAATTTGCAATTCCTTGAATAAATTAGTGATATTGAATACCTTTTCATGTACCTGTTGGAACTGCTTTCTGACTTCTATCACCACATACTAACTTTGTCTCTTCTTAAACTTCAGATAATTAGAATCACAGAATTTGTTCTCTTTTGTATCTTGCTTTTCTCTCAACATTAGGTTTGTGAAGTTCACCCATCTTGTTGCATATGGTTGTAAGTCAATTTAATTGCTATATAGTATTCCATTTTATGAATATACTATAATTTATTATCCAGTCTTTGCTTATGAGCATTTGGGAAATCCACTACTTTTAGTTCATTGAAAAAGGAAGAACACATATTTTAAATAATGAAAAACTTGGCCCAAACTCTCTCCTCCAGTCTCAGCTCTTTTCATTTCCTTGATCTCACTGATTATTCTAGTCATACTGAGCTTTCTGTTGTAGAATCCAGCCATGTCTTTCTTACCGCCAGGTCTTTGAACATCCTGTTCTCCCTTCCTGGAATACCTGTTTCCTACCACCTATGCCTTAACCTGGATAACACCCACTCCTCCTTTGGGCCTTAGTTTGGATGCCATGTCCACCAGAAAGCAAACCCATTGCCCTAAAATACTAATATAAGTTATTATGTAATCTCTCTTCAGTTTTAATGATGTCTCACCTGAGGGTTTCCACCCTGGCAAGTTCACTCTGGATTCAGTGAGACTGAAAAATGACAATGGAATATTTTTGTGTGAAAAGGTCTTACATCAAGCTTTATTCTCTGATGGCAGGTCTAGCGCTAGAATCCCATTCACCTCCAGGGCAGTCTGCATGCAGCAAGCCAGTCTCTGCCTCTGGACCTTGCACCTTGCAGCCCCAGAGCACTGGGCAGAGCTGTTTGTATAGAGTCAGTGACAGCCCATTGCCAACATGTGTGCACCATGTGCCTATGGGTATTGCATGTGCATAGTGGGCAAGCAGACCAGGGTCAGGTGAGACTCCATGGAACTTCCATGTTCCCTACAAATGAATACAGAAATTGTAAATATTTTCAAAAGAAAAAATGTTTCTTTTTAAACGTCATTCTTGAAACAGCCTTTTACATATCTTTCCATTTCAGTGGAATTTCATACTTGTTGCATTAGAGAACTGGGACCATTGTAAGGCCAGATTCAAAACATGGGGGCAATGCTTTCATATTTCAATGTCCTCTAGAAAGAGAGGAAAAAATAGGTGACTAGAAGGGTCTCAGGAGTTTTCTCATCTGAGTTGCTCTACCTTTGCTTGGATAATGGACTGGTTTCTCCATCTTCTCTGGCCCAAGGCTGTTCTACAGGTTTGGAAGGACTAACCTAATTTGGAAGGTGGATGTGGACCGAGCTATGTTGATGATAAGAAGCACTTAGGATATTCGTTTAGAAATATAAATTCCCAGTCCTCATCCCAGATCCTCTTAATCAGAATCTACAGGGGAGGAGATTATTTAGGTAGTCTGGTTAAGTTTTAAGAGTCACAGGTGATTGTTATCAAGAGAAAGTATGGGAAATGCTGTTGGGGAAATTCAAAGCGTTTTAGGAGCTGGGCTTCAGTTGGTAGTGTGCTGGAGCTGGCTTGAATTGCAAGCACTTGTGCATATCTCTTCCCAACTCCATGTTCAGTAACTTCTTATTGGTGGCTTGGAATTGGTCAAAGCAGGAGTATTTATACCACAGAAATTGGCAAATGCTGCAAATCAGGGCATCCCCACCCTCCAACCCCCCCCAACAAAAGCTGATTGTTAAACATTTATGAGCACACCGCTGGCTACAGAAGTGAACAAACAAATCTAAATCCTTGCCCTCACAGCTCACATTCTAACTGGGGAGGTAGACAAAATTAGTAAGTAAACTGTGTTAGAAGAATGTTAGAAAGGGATAAATACTAAACAGACAAATCAAGTTGGGGACAGAGAGAAGTGTGGGTGGTGGTGGGCACTGCAATTCTAAATAAAGTGGTCAGGAAAGTCCTCACTGAGAACATGCTATTTGAAACATTAATTTGAAGGAGAGGAGGGAGCAAACTATGCATACAGCTAAGAGAAGAGTGGTCAAGGCAGAGAGAACAGTGAGTGCAAAGGCCCTGAGACAGGAGTGCTGCAAGGAGGCCACTAGAGCTGGAGCCAAGCGAGGAAGGGGTCAAAGTCTAGGATCTGAGATCCTTGGGGTAAAAGTCGTGTGTGTGTGTGTCCGTGTTGGGGGGAGATATGTGTGTATGTAAGGCCAGATCATGAAGGGCTTAGAAGACCATTATGATGACCTGAGAGAGCATAATAGGCAATTGCAGTTTCTTAGAGTTAAAATATTAAGTCACCAAATGCTAGCTTGTCAGATTCCTTGCTGAGTTTAAAGGTGACTGTAGGGAAAATGGAAGTTCCTACAGCCAGGATCCTCACCTGGCCATAATCTACTTGCCCACTGCACACATGCAATGGTGTAATTGGCCTACTGCATAGGCTAATGTTTACACATCTGTTGGCAATGAGTTGCTATATCAAGAGTTCTGCCCAGTGCTCTGGCCAGGAGGTGAAGGCTGAGGCAAATTGCGGATTGCAGACTTGCCAGGTGCAGACATGATATTCTAGCACTTGACCTGCCACCATGAGCATAAAGCTTGGTATAAATCCTTTTACCCACAATGTTCCATTCTGATTACTCAATCTCATCAAATACAGAGTGAATTTGCCTGGGGCTGAGACCCTCCAACAAGACATTTGGCATACTTGGCAGGATTTGCTGCACACTGAAAAACAGAATAAACTGCCCTCATGGGAGGGGTACTTCAGTGGGCTGTCCCTATGGGTGGGGAGATACCCAGGTGTCCCACGATGATCATATGGTCCAAGCTGGCAATCCTCCTAGAGGACTGGGCCCCTCCCTAGGACTTGGGGGAAGTGAAGCCTGAGGCAATAGAGGAGGCCCTTTGAAAAATAGGGAGGTTCTTGAAGAAACAGAGTGCCTGCATGGTGGCAGGAACTGTGGGTTAGCTATTCCTCACAGTGTTGAGAAGGGCCATAAAGGAGAAGAACAGACTCCTGCAAGAAGCATGGGAAGAGGTAAAGGTCACAAAGGAGGAAAAAAATTAATTGATAATTGAGATGGCATTGCTGTCAGGTGCAATGGAGAAGGCAAAGGATGTAATGGTAGCATGAGAAGAGGCAGCACAAGAATGCAGGCTGTGAGATGCTATGGAGGAGGTAAAAGGTTGATTGAAGAATGAGATGGGGGGAACTGCAAGGCGCTGTGGAAGAGGTAAAGGCCACGAAGAAGAAGGACATATCTCTGTGAGAAGCACAAGAAGAGGCGTTGTGAGAACACAGCTATGAGGTCCTGTGGAGGAGGTAAAAGATTCTTTGCAGAATGAGATGGTGTTGCTGCAAGGCATGGTGGAAGAGCAAAGGTCATGAAGAAGAAGGACATATCCCTGTGAGAAGCATGAGAAGAGGCAGCATAAGAACACCAGCTGCGAGGTATTGAGG
Source organism: Phataginus tricuspis (assembly GCA_029783875.1). NCBI lineage: Eukaryota > Metazoa > Chordata > Mammalia > Pholidota > Manidae > Phataginus > Phataginus tricuspis. The sequence continues at coordinate 7,558,474 of JAQQAC010003584.1, read as the reverse complement.
GGAAGCTAAGAGAGCTGTTGAAGACTGAGATAGCATTTCCATGAGGCATTGTGGAAAAGGTAAAGGTATAGCAGAGGAGGCACTCTATGGAATGGCAAGGGAGCTGCCATGAGCCCTGGGCATGATGGGGAACTGGGGGAGAACAAGGAGGTAGAGGTAGTGCCAGAGGCACTAACCCCTCCTCTATCGAAAGCCTGTCCATTTGTAGTCAAGAAAATAAAGATGCAGCAACTGCAGATTCTTCTGGGAGAGGTGAAGCCCCCTTCCCAGGTGGTGGAACACTCTATGCTCCATCCCTATACACAGGCGGAGCTGATGGATTTGGGCTCCAAGTTTCAGTAGGAATCCTTAGAATCCATATCAGCTGGGCTCCTGTGCCTTTGGGACGTAGGGGTGGATGGTATCATTCTGTCTGGATCATAGATGGTAAAGCTGGCTCCCCTGACAACTCATCCTACATTGTGGCAGTGACTGCACACCAGACCCCAGAGAATCATTCACTTCTCAAGTGGGTAATGGCCACATTTTGCACTTTATGGCCCAATCAGGTGGCTTACTATCTTCCCTTGCTAGATGGCAGACGTATGCTGAGCTCCAACAGGTGTTATAGGAGTTAGGCATGAAAAATGCCATTTATAACCCTGTAAATTATGGCCCAGATAAAAAGCTGTTAACTGTGGGGATGAGGGATATGGTGTTGCAATGGCTCCCTTGTCCCTCTTTGGGCCTTTAGTGGCCATTCTTGCCCTTTATATAGGGCAGCCTATAAATGGAGTTACCCATACTGTGGCAGATTTGGGGGAGGCTGAAATGATACAGGCACAGAAGGGAGTGTGGTCCACTACTGAGAGGAAGGGCCTAAAGGCAACCGTGAAGGTCACAAGCACCCAGGTTTGGGTTGATTTGATAGGGGCAGGAGCAGACAAAGAAAAATTGGTCAAGAAGTCAAATAGAATCTTACTGGAGTAACTGTGGCAACAATTGAAGCTGGAGCAACAGTTTTGGCCATTGAGGACCAAGCAATGGAAGCTGGAGACAAAGCCACAAGTCTGGCCTGTGTGCCTGCAAGGCTTCCTGTTGGAGAATGAGCTGACCTCACCTGGACCCTCACAGGCAGACGATTGGGTGATACCGTTTGACTGAGGGGAGGATTGAGGTACCCATCTTAGGGACAAGGTGGGACCTGAAGGCCACATGTAAACATATCAATTCCTTGGTCCTCAGTGAATGTATGTGTCCTAGATCTGGTAGACACAGGAGCTGGATTCTCACTAATTTATGGCAACCCTGAGTGGTTTCCCAGGACCCCTGTTGTTATAGATGGATACACGGCTAAGGCTATCAGAATGAAACAAGCCCAAATCCCATTTGGGTATAGGGCATTTAATCCTGTGTATGATGGTTTTCTTACTTCTGATTCTCTTACAGACAATTGTGACGTTATTGCAGGAGTTTTTGGGTCTTAAATGCTGGGGAGTGTTTATCCTCCACTTGGTACAAATTCTGAGACCCTTATACTGTTTGGTATAAAGGGACATGAGGTGGGACTGGGATGAGACATGTGCATCTGCTTTTACCACTGCAAAACAGGCAGTCAAGGTTGTGCAGGCATTGAGTGTGATAGACCCATCAAGGCCCTGTGAGCTGGATGTCCATGTGACCAAAAACAGTTATGGCTGGAATCTCTGGCAGTGGCTTAAATGAACTTGCTAACCTATTGGATTCTGGTCTCAACTCTGGAAAGGAGCAGAGGTATGGTACACCTTAACAGAGAAACAATTGGCTGCCCTGTACCACAACTTGCTGGCTGTGGAGCCCATCACCAGAACAGCCCCAATACAGGTCAGAACCACCTATCCCATAAAGGGGTGGGTACAAGAGGGACCCAAAAGCCATGGGGTGGCATGGCCCAGAGGCCTACACTGGCCAAGTGGGGCACATATCTACAGCAGTGTAATGCCCTCTCTACTAGCCCCATTGAGTGGAGAACTCCAATGCTTATTGGGGCCAGTGTCACACACCAATGAAAAGCAGGAAGAACTTGCTTTAGAGTCATTAGTAGCAGAGAGCCCTTATCAGGAAAGAAGAATTTCTATATCTGAAGATACATGGTACACAGATGGCTCCAGCCATGCGCAGCCCCTGAAATGGGGGACTATAACTTTCCATCCTAAGACTGAGACAATAGGGATCAAAGATGGTGAGGGGAAGAGCAGTCAGTGGGCAGAGTTGCAGGCAGTATGGCTCGTGATCACCCAGGAGCCCTCCCCTATAGTTGTCTGCACTGATAGCTGGGCCGTCAGTGAGGCTTGACCCTGTGGCTACCAATCTGGTACCATGCCAACTGGACGGTTGGTCCCTGACCCCTTTGGGGGCAAGGGTTGTGGCAAGACTTATGGGCTTGTGGTCTGGCTAAAACAGTTACAGTATATCATGTGACAGGCCATTTGCAGCTGGCATTCCCAGGAAATGATGAAACAGATGAACTGGCCGAGGTACGTTGGCCAGAAGGAAAGTGTGCCTCTGATGTGGCCCAATGGTTACATCAACATTTGTTGCATGCAGGGAAGAAGACAGTGTGGGCTGTAGCCCCTCAGTGGGTCCTGCCTTTAACCTTTGAAGAAGTCAGCAGGGCCCATCAGGAGTGTATTGTGTGCTCTAAAAGGGATTTACACGGAGTTCCATAGCAACCCAGGGTTATATTTAAGGGGCTGATACCTCTTGTCAGGTGGCAGATAGATTGTATTGGACCTCTGCCCATATCAGAAGGGTATTTATATGCATAACTTGTGTGGACACAGCTACTGGACTTCTGGTTGCTTTTCCTGCATGTGGCACAGACTAGCGAATGACCAAAAGAGGCCTAGAGCATCTCTTTGCAGCCTATGGCTGGCCACAGGTAATCGAAAGTGATAAAGGCACCCACTTTACTGGATATGCACTGTAATATGGGTGCTGCACTTGGGGATAAAGTGGAAGTTTCATGTACCATATAACCCTACTGGGGCAGGCATGACAGAGAGGTACAATGGTTTGTTAAAATCTGGCCTGAATTCAGACACCAATAGTCTATGGGGTTGGTCAGTGTGCTTATGGACAGGGCTGTGATGATTGAATGAGAAGCCCTGGAAAGGGACATTGAGCCCCATATACAGGCTAAAACACATTGCTGTCTCCGCTATACAACTTCAAGTACAAACAAGGAGGAATTGTTGAAGCCGAGGTTTGGCCACCAGAATAATATCTTGCTCATCTTACCAGGGAGTTTTATCCTTATGATTAGTACATATACCTCCAGTAGCACTATACATAGATGCCTTGGCAACCCCCCTACAGGGAGAGGAGTAAAGGTATGGTACACTAGATCTGGATGAGACCCCCTTCTTCCTATGGTCTTATCACAGGACTACTCTCATGCATGCATTCTACCTGATGGACACGTTTTGCCTATGTTAGTGTCATTAAAGCATGTATTTTATCACCTTAAGGTTAATCTCCTCTAATTTCTTTGTGGATTGGGCACATACCCTAGCAAAAACTGCTGCTTTGCTGAGTGTGTGTGGAGCTACCTATCAGTTCTGCTACTAGCCTCCCATGGAAAGTGCAAATTGTGAACTGGAACTGGTTTGAATATAGCTGGAATGATCACTGTGTGGCAATCAATCTCCTCAGGCCTGAGGATGACTTTTATTATTATTTTTGTTGTTATCCTCTATTGCTGTTGTGAAATCCGGCTATAAGGTTCCAGCTTTCTCATACAGTGACCATTGAGGAAGATTGATTTCTCCCATGGAACGTGCAAGTCATGATCTCATCTGAGTAAACTGATTTGAATATTATTATAATTTTTGTTATCCTGTTGCAGTGGTGGAATCTGGTTACAAGGTTCTAGCTTTCTCACCTATTTAATTTATCATTTACATGGAAGATTGAGGGTACGTAGATTATGAGGCGAGAATCCTGGAGGGGCAGACTAGATGAGATAGATCGTTCAGGCTGAGGGGGCTTGGCTGGCAACTGTGGTTCCTTGTGGATGTTTCTCTGGGTTGAGGCTGGGTCTTATGGCCAGGGCATCCTCAGAGCCCTCCAGCTTCCCTCATGTCTTACTTTGTCTCAGCCAAACATAGCCCAGAGTTCTACAAACTGCCTTTTCTTCTCCCTCTCAACTTGCCCTCTGGGAAGGGTCTGAAGTTCATTCACATTAAAATATAAATGAGTTAGTGATTACTTCTCCCAGGAGTAACTTTATGGAAACTGAGCCAACCCCCTTGTTGGTGTAAGTCAAAGGAATAAAGAATCACAACCGAAACTGTGATTCATATACTTCAGGTATCAGCTAAGCATCTTTCTAATGCCTCAAAATAATATTGGGCTTACATTTAGGGTATCCATACATGCAGTTTTCTGGGACAGTCCTGGGATAGACCTATTGCTCTTGCATATTTAGTAACAGTGTTCCATTTCATTCTCAAAATATGTGAATGATAAATTAAATAGTCACCTTATTTATAGCCCTTTCTCTGCCTAAATCCTGGAGAATAGGTGCAAGGCAGAATCTTCTCAAAATTACTTCTTACAATTGGCTTCCCTTAATAATCTCTATGCCTTTCTCACCCTTTTCAAATTTCATTCTCAAACTGGAAAGTACAAGCAGACAAATGACAGTGCCTGGAGCATCGTTTTTTTCAGCAATTGGTTAAATAATGTAATAAATCTTGGTTTTTGACTACAGTCCCAAAGGAGCACATCTTTCCCAGGCTACTCCTTACAATTTAGTAATCCTGATTTCAAATATTTCTCTATTTGTCTAGGAAAACATGCTTCCTCTGAGAACTCCCTTTATTGAATTATTTTCTTATATTGGCATTTTGATTGGATTGATTCCACTTTCTATTTCTAGAACTGCCATAACTTTGTTCAGATTTTTGTCCTGAGGGCGTGCAATTAGAATCGTTACGGATGTTGCCTTTAGGGTCCTACATTTTATCTGAGATAAGAGCCTGGAGTATCTGGCATCTGCAAAGTTCATTCCCAGCTAGACTAGCCTAGAGGCAGACTGGAACACCAGTCACTAGCAGTAAGCTACACCTGCACGCATATAAATGACATTTTAAGAAGAAAGCATAAAGCTGCAAAGTCATAATGTTACTTGAGAACCGCACTGGAGCTATAAAAAGCACACCGTGCAGGCACTTACATTTCTAGCTATTCTAAGTTCTCGGCTGGTTGTTATGAAAACATTTGTATATTCATTTGGATTTTTCTTTCAAGGACATATTTTAATAGCGCTCTTCATTTGTGCAGCTGTTTTCCTTAAATATATTGATAATACATCTTACAACTTATCTTTTTAAAAAGCCAGGCTTGACATTTTACCTAGCACTTTAGATTACAGAATTTCCAAGTGCAAACTTGACCTAGGAATTTTCATAATCTCACCCCTTTAACCCTTTGATTTCAATTGGTTAGAAATTAACCTGGGAGCAAAGGGTTAAATCCTAACATCAAGGTTAGGTTGGCCTCCTGCGCAAACATTCTCTTCCACTTAAGGACACATTTCCCCCCCTCCCCCTCCTTTTTTTTCCATTTCAAAAGCCAGTTTACAATCCAGTGAGCTAGTTTTCTATTTATAGCATCTTCACCTCAAATGCTATCCCTCAAATATCAGAAGTGATTTCTAAAAAACAGAAAAGGTTATCTACTTTCACATCAAAAAAATCTACATTGACCAAGAGAATTATCTATAGCAATAATAGCGACAATATGAAAATTATTAATGCAAACGAGAAGATCTTACAGTGTCTTTCCATTAACTGAAGAACTTAGGTAGTCAAAGAAATAGTAACTGAGTAGAAATAAAAGTGAACATGTATAACTCCTGTCTGAAGGAAAGGATGAAGTCTAATTAAACAGAAAGATGCTATCCAACTTTAATAATTAAAATCTCCCAATTGTATGGCTGTAGTGAGAGAGAAGCGTGCGGGCTATGGAATAGGAAGGTGGCTTAGTCAGGGGAGCAGGCTTTGACGGTCTTCACGCCTGGGCTCTAACTCAGCAGCCCTGAGGCTCACTTTTGTCAGGACATCTATAAGAAATCACAAGGAAACCGATGAACAAACAAAAATCTTCTTTTTTTCATTTTTAACTGCTAAAAAATTGTGTCCATATATGTATATATGGGTAAATATGTCTGTATATATAATTTATGCATGTGCTAATTAATTTATTTGGGTCTGCTGTGCAGAAGGTGGGGTAATGACATTCTTCAGTTACTGGCGTGTCATTATTATTGGACCTACCAGGAGCTCTCTGTTCTGTTCATATATCCATCCATCCATTCCTTTTGATCATCATGCTTTACTCTCATTCCACATCCCCATATGTAATTCAGTGTATTTAATGTGTATCTTTTTATTTGAACGTTCGTGCGAGCTGTGCATTATTTTATGTGCTTGTATTTTTTAGTTTGTATGAACAGTATTTTATTCTGTGTCTTTTTCACTAAGTACTGTGTTTTAAAGATCCATTCTTATTGTTATATGGTACGTGTAATCCACGGCATCCACCCTATTCACTCAATCAGTAACGGCCGCTCAGGGTACCTCCAAGTCCCCGGCACCAGAAACAAGGCTTCAGTGAACACCCTCCTCCACGTTCCCCGAGAGACTAGTCTAATCCATGTAATCTGATATCTCACTGTCTTTTTGAAATTTTGCTTAAAAATCTTCCCCAAACGCACTGTAATTCTCAATCACAATAGAGGTAGGTCACAGGGAAGGCAGTACAGCATGGAGAAGACGGGTAGTGGCTCTATAGCATCTTACGGTGCTGATGGACAGTGACTGCAATGGAGTCGGTGAGGGGACCTGACAATGTGGGTGAATGTTGAAACCGCAATATTGTTCATGTGAAACCTTCATAAGATGGTGTATCAATGATATCTTAATTAAAAAATTTTTTTGCCCCAAATGGGGAGCCAGTTTTCCCCACATTCCTAAATAGTTTGTTTCTTTCATAAGTGATTTGTAGTTCCACTTTTATCATACAATAAGTTTCAATTTGGACATGGGTATGTCTCTAAACTCTTCTTTCTGTCCAAGTACTTATTTCCAGTGGGAACTATGTACTCTCTGAGAAATAGGAACTTGTGTAGACTCACCAGTGGACCCCCCCACCCCCATTCTCCTGATGTCTTACTACATGGCAGATCTAATGAAAAATCAGAAATTTTCATCATAAGCATGGAGTCCAGATAAATCATTTTATGGGATATTTTTATGTGAACATCTAATCTAATCCAGATGAACAGTCTCTGCCCCATAGAAGAACAGTCTCTACTGAACAGAATCTTTGTAACTAGATAGTACCTATTTGGGTCATCACCTCTGGTTCCAAACAGATCCATTCCCTTTTTTGTAGTGCATTCATTCTTCCGGCTGGCATGGTACAAGTCATCAGAGTTGAGCATGTTTAGAACAATCTTGCCTTCTGAGATGACAACAGTTACAGTTAGTTCAACAGATGGGAGGTGTAGCTTTAGACACATGGGATTGAATCCTGACTATACTATTTCTCAGCTATGGGGGGCGCTGTTTAATGCCTATCCACCAGGTTTTTTACCCTCCATGTCCCCCACCTCCATTTCCACCGAACCCCATGTCTTCTTGTTAGATTTTTTTTTTTGAGTTGTCAATGTGTCCAGTCTCAGAATGGATTGTTTGTAGCCACATGCAAATGTGACACTTGGAGCAGTGATGGCCATCTTGTGATCATGAGGAAATAAACTAAGATCAAAATATCAGCTTATTTATGATGGCACATCAGAAAAATGGAAAGACTTTGTGCCCTAAAGGACACTGTAGAGCTGTTCAGTCAATCCTTGAACTGCCTACCTCCAAACTTCTCACTAAGTGAACAGTAAGTGTTCTTGTGATTAAACACTTCCTGCTCAAACAATGGTCTACCATCCAGCAATGAAACACTCAGTTGCTTACTAAAAATTCAGAATCTCACTCCCCACCCCCAAAAACCACTGAATTAGAATCTGTATTTTAACAAGAACCCAAATGATTCTTATGCACATTAAACTTTGAGAGGCACTGGTATAAGCCACTCCTCCTAATTTTTACTTCTTGTAGCTGAATTCATTGCGATTGAATCACTGTGACATTAGCCAAGTTACCTAAAGCATTTAAAACCTCAGTTTCCTTACCTATAAAATAAGGGCGATAATACAAGTACCTACCTTGTAAAGATGCTGCAGTGAATAAATGAACACATAAAATGTGCAGCACAATGTCTGGCATATATTTAACACTCAGTTAAACAATCTTTACTGTATTCTACAAACAGCCGCAATGGAGATAGTGAAGTCTGAGAGCAAATGCAGTGCTCTGCTGTTCCAGGATGGAAACTGGGCGTTTCCAGGACACGTGTGGGGTGAGGCTTTTATTGTCATTGTTGCTGCCAGGAGTGCAGAACAGACTACTTCTGGCAGACGCTTTCCTGAGAATTGACAATTGACAACTTGTACCTACAAGCAGCAGGTTTGGTTTTATTTTTTAACTTCCTTAAACTCAATAATAGAGGTTATTGTTTAGAAACGACTACATCTATTTATCCATACAGTAAAGATACTGGCCGGCTAATGAAAGCAAGGTGGTTTTAGGAAGGATGGCGGGACAAAAGTGAGATTCAAGAAGGAATACATGTTAAAAGCTTGCATACCTGGTGACCAGCAATAAGACAACTAGCTGGGACATTTGTAAACTTGCATATTAAATTATCAAATGTTAAGCTGAGGTTCCAGTAGGCTTGATCTAGCACAATATAATAATGTGTTCATGCCAGGCATGCACTATACACAGTGCATCCATAGCTCATAAAAATATAAGGCCCTAAAACCATGAACATATTTACTATACTTTGCAGTTAGAACACATTTATTACAATAAAAAGCTTCAGTAAAATATTAAATGCCAATGGGAACACAAAATACCCTAATGACCTTTGAACCGTGCTTTCTCAGAACTCCTCCGTGAGGCCCCACTGCTTACTCAAGGCTGGAGGGAAAGATCAGGAAGGCACCTGGCTCCAGACCCACCCAGGTGGGGAAAGGTAGGTGTGGGCTCACCTGAAAGCAAAGGCTTTGGCAAGTCAGGAAAGTCTCAGTGAAAGCTTATAGGAAATAGATTAAAATGGTTTCCCTAAAAAAATTTAATTTATTATGGGGAAAGGCAAGGAATAATAATTTATTCATTAGTTGATTTGTTCATTGCTCTATTCATCCTATCAATAAGATGTTTATTGGGGATTGATTGAATTGAACACATCAAGATGAATTTATTTAACACATATTAGTGGAGCACTTACTATTGCCGAACAGTGTTCTAGGTGCTAGGACTAGAACTGTAAACAAAATCAAACAATGCCACTGACTTCTAGTTATTTACAGAATAACAGAAAAAATATAGTAAGTGTTATAATGGAGGTGCTATGGGAACCCAGATGAAAACACATCTGAATTTAGCTAGGCTGGTGGTCCAGCGTAATCATATAGCTAGTACTGACTTTTCTTCTTCTACATGTCAAACACTGTGCTAAGCAATTTATAGACCCTATGTTATTTCATCTCACAAACCCCCAATGAAGTTATTTTCCTTACTTTATATAGATGAGGAAACTTGAGCAGAGTAAAGTTAGGGAACTTTCCCGAAGTTTCTTAGCTTAAAAGAGATGGCACCCACATTTGAACCTGAGTTTAGCAATGTCTGAAACACATAGTCTTTCCTCTGTAGGCCATGCTGCCTTTCATTAGGGTTAGATCTTGAAGTATAAATAGGAGTTGGATTGATGGCTAAGGTGCAAGGAACTTCGTTGCATTGGGAGCAGTTATGTGCAAAAGCACAAGGGGTGAAAGAACATGTTGCCTTTAGGGAACGGCTGTGAATTAGGACAGACTCAATGAAGTTGTAACAAACAACCCCCTTGTCTCAGTAGCTTAACACAACAAAAATTCATTTCTCACTTATACACTGTTCCAGGCAGGTGGACAATAGGTTTTGCTCCACATTTTCACTCAGGGACCCATGAGACCACTTGAGTCAGAGTGGAAAAAGAAGAAAATGTAGAGAACCAGGCACCAGCTTTTTTTCTGTCTCTGCCTGGAAGTGATATACATCAATTCCAACTTCACAGCCATTGACCAGAATTAGTCACATGACTCCAATTAACTGCTATAGGCTGGGCAATGTATGGGAGAAAATGGACTATTGTGTATTTCTATTTGCTACATCTTGAATTAAAATTTTTTTAGTTTTTTTTTTTTTTTAATAATGAAGGTAGAATACACCAAAGTGAAAAATTCTAATTCCCGACCTAGACCTTGCTGACTGGTGTGATTTTAACTTGTCTTAGGTAAATTCTCATTGGAGGATTTCTGGAGGGACTAGATCAATTCTAAGTTCAACCAAGGTTTTGGGTTTCTCTGAGTTTGCAGAAAGTACCAAACTTTTGACCAAATCTGCCTTAGGTTCCACTATGCTCTGTATAATACAGATTAACCTGGACTGAGCCAAACCTTTTGGTACCTGGACCAGATAAAAGTATATTAAATTATAATTTTACATGGTATTTTATATAATTTCATTGAAAGCTTTTTAAATATGACTGTGTAATAAATTAGTTTTAAAGTGAAAATAGAAATTATTTTTGATTTTCATGCATTTATAAATCTCTCAACCGGCTATCTATTTAATGGTAAACAACTGGAAAAGCATGCAAGCAATTCCATGTTCATAGTTCCTTAATAATATGGTAAAATAGTATGTTTTGATAAAATATTATATATTCCAAAAATGTGTGTATCTTTTAGTGTCAGAAGGGTAAAGGGGTTTGCAAGAGGTTGGGGAAATTAACAAATAGATTACTTGTATTAAAATCTTTTTACCGGTTTATGGTTAATACCTCAGGAGTTTTTAAAGTGTGCTTTTTTTATTCAAATTTTCATCAAAGCTTGTTTCTTTTTTTTTTTACAATTTATTTTATTTTAGTATTATTAACCTACAGTTACATGAGCAATATTGTGATGATTAAACTACCCCCTTCATCAGGTCCCCCCCACCAACCCTATTACAGTCACTGTCCATCAGTGTAGTGAGATGAGAATCACTACTTGTCTTCTCTGAGTTGTACAGTCCTCCCCGTGCCCCCCCACCTTATGTCTGCTAATCGTAATACCCCTTTTACCCTCTTATCCCTCCCTTCCAGCCCTTCTTCCCCAGTCCCTTTCCCTTTGGTAACTATTAGTCCGTTCTTGGGTTCTGTAAGTCTGCTGCTGTTTTGTTCCTTCAGTTTTCTTCTTTGTTCTTATACTCCACATATGAGTGAAATCATTTGATACTTGTCTTTTTCGGCTTGGCTTATTTCACTGAGCATAATACCCTCTAGCTCCATCCATGTTGTTGCAAATGGTAGGATTTGTTTTCTTCTTATGGCTGAATAATATTCCATTGTGTATATGTACCACATCTTCTTTATCCATTCATCTACTGATGGACATTTAGGTTGCTTCCATTTCTTGGCTATTGTAAACAGTGCTGCGATAAACATAGGGGTGCATCTGTCTTTTTGAAACTGGGCTGCTGCATTCTTAGGGTAAATTCCTAGGAGTGGGATTCCTGGGTCAAATGGTATTTCTATTTTGAGTTTTTTGAGGAACCTCCATACTGCTTTCCACAATGGTTGAACCAATTTGCATTCCCACCAGCAGTGTAGGAGGGTTCCCCTCTCTCCACATCCTCGCCAACATTTGTTGTTGTTTGTGTTTTGGATTTAACAACAACAAAGCAACAGAACAATTCCTAGGTATCCACCATTGATTGGCGCTATCCGACTTCCATTTTGCAGGTAAGGGAGCAAATCTCTGAAAAGTTAAATAACCTGGCCAAGGCATCGAGCTGAAATTCAAACCCAGGATGATTAATTTCAGAGCCCATAGCTTTTTCCAAGTTTATTTATTCAGTAAAAGGTGAGAGCAAGCAGCAGGATCATTGACAAGAGGATGAATGAAAAGTATTCTATATTGTGCGGCATTTATTGAAATCTGGGCCACCAAGCAAAATTTTCAAAGAAATACTCTTTATTTTCCCATTCTGCTCATGCGAGAAATGTTCTTGCTGAACACCCCTTGGGGATTCCTTTTTTTTAATTCCTTGAGCCACTGCAAGGGTGGATGCACTGGATACATGAACAAGTCATAAACTGAAATCAGCTGGGACCAGCCTTTCTGTGTCCTGTCATCAACTTCCTAAGAGTCAGAGAGGTGGCTCAATCTGTATTTTCAGCTCCAGTTGCCATTGAGTAGAGAAGAAAAAGTACTGGGGATACATTGTGCCAATCATTTAAAGACAAAACTGTCTTAATCTCTTTTTAATAATATAATCATCCCATTAGACCAAGTGTTAACAATGGGAAGTTCAATCTAGTAGGGGTGAATAGGATTTAAGAGACCTCATTTTTTAGAGCAGTTTTAGGTTCACAGCAAAGCAAAACTGAGTGGAAAGTACAGAGTTCCCATATACCCCTGCCCCAACTCCCCACATGCATAACCATTATCAACATCCCCCATGAGCCCTATGTTTCTTATATTTGATGAAACTACATCGACAAATCATTATCACCCAAGAATAGATTTTCTACATGACAGATTGAATTGTTTGATTCCAAATGACAACCACAAAACTGATTAATTCATTGTGGGCATTCAGACTAAGCATTATCAATGTAACCTTTAGTTAGAAATACATATTTCTAGAATGATATTCAGAGCATTTCAGAAGATTTTGGTAGTTTTTTGTTTTTTTTTTTGCAATGGCAATAGCTTTATATAAATTTTGTGTTTTGCCCCCTGGCTATTTCTCACTGAAAATTAAAAATCCACAGGGGCAGGAAAAGATAGACTGGCATGTCACCCAGAAGGCAAGGTCTGCATACAACTAACTCTAACCCTGAGCTATTCTCATTCTCATTGTCATAAGGTAATCAGGGTGAGAGAAAGCACTCTCTTTTCTCCAAGTTGGAAAAACAGAAATTTGAAATTCTGTTTGGAAGCAGCAGAAATATGTTAGAAATAATGACATGAATAGTTAATATTTATTGACTAAATAGCATTATAATTATGTGCCAGACACTAAGTCATTTGTGTATGTTATTTCAATTAATTCTCACAAGCATCCTATGAGATAACTATTATATTTGCTATTTCCATTTTACAAATTGGTGAACAGATGCTATATAACATGCAGAAGGTCACCTCAGATTGGTTAACTGCAGTGTGGGATTTAATCTTGAGTGTGTTACAGAAGAGTATCTGGTTTAACAACCCCTAAATCACAGTGATGTAACACGATAACATTTGTTTCTTGCTGGGGCAAAGTGCAAGGTGGATGGTCCTTATTAGGCAGCTCTCTTGTGCAGCTCACCTCTAAGCAGTGACTCATGTACACAATCCATCTTGGATGTTGTAGCTTCAAGATCTCCCCTTCATCAACCAGCCTGGAGTGATGGAAAGAGAGCATGGAAGACTAAACACGATGTTTCATAGCCAGGCCTAGAAGTAGTGACATCACTTTTGTCCACATTCCATTGGCTAGAACTCAGTCATATGCTTCTACCTAGATGCAAGGGAATGTGGGAAACGTAGTTTAGCTCATGTTCCAGAAGGCGAAGCAACCTCAATATTCTCTCCATAGCAGGTTTGTCTGACTCAGGACTCAACAACTAGACTCGGCTGTAACTCTACTCTCCTCCCCTAATTTTTGACCAGAGGGTCTGATATGTAATACCATGTGACATAAACCCATATGGAAGTTTAAACAGTAACAGGAAGTGGTATAATGTAACATTGTGAGCCTGGAAACTAATTCTAAACCCAATGATCTATTTATTAACTAGGTGACCTTAGGCAAGTTTTGAATTTTAGCTTTTCCTTATCTATAAATTGAAAATAACATATTCCTTTGCATGTCTCACAGATTCCTATGAGGGTCAAAGGAAATAGTTTCTATAAAAACACGTTTCAAAGGTAAAGCAATACACAAGTGTCAGAGTCTGTTGATTATTACTGTTATTTCATAAATACCAATATGATCGATGTAGGTAATAATCACTCCATAGTATTGGACAAGAAGAAATCACTGTGAGTTGGGCTGGTTAGACAATGCTTTATGGGAGAGGTGGCATTAGAATCTGACCTAATAGGATGAATAACACTTACATAGTAAGAGAAGTAGAGAGATGGCATTCAAGGTAGGGAGTACTGGACCACCAAACAAGTAGAGCTGGAAGAAGCAGTGTGCTTGTGAAAAATTGCTTGCCCTTGGAGGCTTCTGAAGTTGAGGTGGGCAGGGGTAGGTGAACTCCAGGCTGCTGCCACCTCTGTTTCACTTCAGCCACCTATGGAGACACTTTTCCACGGGCCACTCACATTTCTACAAGTGTTACAAGTGAGGCACCAATGGCGTTTTTTTCCAGAGTGCCTTTTCAAGGATGTTTGATAGTGACAGTGTGTCCCTCTGGAACAAAGACAGGCATGCCAACTGCCCATTATAAAAGATTCAGGGGAGGTGGCAGCCATCTCTAACCCAGCATCACTACTGTTCTCAGATCCCCCCATGAAGCCCTAGATCTTCAAAAAGAAGACCAAGAAATTCATCCAGCACCAATCAGACTAACGTGTCAAAATTAAGCATCAACAACAGGGTACAGGAAGTTTCAAGTGCCCGATCTTGATGCTGAACATTGGTTATGGAAGCAACAAGAAAATGAAGCACATGCTGCCCAGTGGTTTCTAGAAGTTTCTGGTCTGCAACATAGAAAGTTTGGAAGTACTGCTGCTGTGCAGCAAATCTTACGGTGCTGAGATTTCTCACAACATTTCCTCCAAGAACTGCAAAGCCATTGAGGAAAGAGCAGCCCAGCTGACCGTGAATCCCCGATCCCAATGCCAGGCTGCACAGTGAAAAAATGAACAGACAGCTCATGTGCAAATTTTATTTGTGTTAAATGAAACCACAAAAACTCTGCAAAGAAAAATGAATTTTCAGGTTCTCTAAGCTGAGAGTTTTTCATGTACAGGTGTAAGTATCCCCATTTGCATTGCCCTGTGGAAACTAGGTCCTGGGGAACTGGCTTTTAAAAATGCAGATACTCTAGCTACTACTATTGATGTGAGTAACAAATGATTTTTGTCTCTAAACCAGGTGTCTCATGTCTTCCACAAACATCCATGAAACTGTGACATACTATCTTAACTTGCGAGTAGGGAAAACTCAGACCCTTTACAGTTCTTGACGGAACCTATCTCTAGGAGGGATTTCACTGAACAATACCACACACAAGGCAGGGTGCTAAGTCCTGGGGAATCAGAACCAAAAGGCACGGTTCTTGCCTGCAAAGAGCCTCCAACAGAATTTCAGTGTAGCTAAATCACTATGCTAGTGAACACATACAGAGAAAGGTCAAACTCAGACAAACAAAATTGTAGCCATGACTGTGATTACAGCCCAACAACAGGGTGACCACATGGTTTTTAGTCCTTGGAGAATAGGAGTATGCTCTACAAACTGCAGGAGCTGAGGAACACAGAGGTACATGGAAACTTAGAGGAGCTTTTAGAACAGTACTAAAAAAGGGAGGTTGTTTTTAGATGGGCTCACTCTTTATATATATATATATATATATAAAACTCTTCCCTGAATCAAGTGTCCTGAATGGGGGCAGTGGCAGTATCACTTTCTGGCCCAGAGATCAAAGGGTGTATCTGTTGTACAGACAGCTGGTCATATTGGTAAGTAGGATTTATAACTCTGGGATTGCATCTAGGATGGGAGAGAAGGCAGGTACTGTGTTAAATGTGGGTACAACCAGTGTATAGAGCTGTACTAGGAAGTGCAGGAAAGCCACATATAGATGGAGAAGGATCTAGAACCCTCGGCTCTGGTCTCTGAAATATACAGGGCCCAAGAAACGGAATTTTTAATAGATAGGGGCTCTGTCAGAAAATGGCATGAGGATTTATGACAAAAAGTGAGCTAACATGGCAGACAGGGTATTTAGTAGTCTTGGTCCAGCAGACGGTGCTAATGGCGCTAAAACAATGGAATAAATCAACAGGGTATTCTAGGCTCATCTGACAAATTAGATACAAGTAAGTATTATATGGTGTTTGGCAAAAATAAGTACTTGACACTGTGACAGCACAAAGCCAGAGAGTTTACACAAATGGCAGGCATGAGTTTGGCTTTTGGCACTGGAAGCAAGAATCCATTCATTCAATAAAAATGTGCTGGCACCGTCCTAACTGCTAGGGATAAAGCAGAGCAGTGAACAAGATAGACAAGAATCCCTGCCCTATTTTGTTCTAAATGAAATTAAATCTAACTCTGAGCCACCTTGGTCAAAGGGAATGAGGAATCTGGGGGTTGTCATGTGTACTTTGGGGGGACGGGCAGTTATTAGGGATGTCTGTACTTCCCCAGGGTCCTACACACTCCAGAGTATTCCGAGATGGGCCCTCTGGTTTTCAGATCACACTAGCTACAGCTGGTAGGTGTTCACCACCCAAGTCCTTTGACCCTGGCCCAGGCCACCCCTAATATTTACAAAGCCTAGGAAAGAACCTAATATTTACAGAGCTTAGGACAAGAATACAAGTGGAGATTCGTATACCATATGTTAAATATTTTAAAGTTATAAATCAAGCTATTAAATAAAATAGGTTCTATTACTTTATCTCGACAAATAACAAACTGGAAAGCCTGGTTTGAAATTTAGAAATGAGGGACCTTTCGGAGTTCTGAATGTGGCAGTGTAAGGAAAGGTGTTCTGCCCTCTTTCTTTTCCTACCCCAGCTTTGTCTTGTGCAATAAGAGAACTTGTATGCACGCATGTAAATAGTCCAGCCAGCACTTCCAAGCTCTGTTCACCAATCCCCATCCCTGTCACAGGGTCACATTCTGACTGTTTCTCAAGCGAGGCTGTGCACGAGAGGCATGGCTGTCTTCAGGGAGGTACAGATCTGGAAGCAGTTTCAAGTCACTCAGGCTGAGAATTCTGGGGTCTCAAATACGTAGGGCCTGGTGTAAATGAGTGAGGTGTGGGCTCTGAGTGTACATGTCCCTTGCAGACCTCTTGTCTCATAAAGAGGGATGCAGCCCATTGAAGGCCCGAGCAGGGCCAGTGTGGGACCTAGGGTGGGAATGCATCTCACCCAGGTCTGCAGGTTGTGGGTGCATGATGCAGTACTTCTGAGCAACGCCTGGGCCAGGGATCTAAAATTGGAGCCTTGAAGTCCAGGCTACTCATCTTGCCCCTGAGACACAGCACAGGGGCCTAAGGCAGCCCTCGTCATTCGAAGCCCTGCATCCAACTACATGCCCGACTCTTGAAACCCATAAATGCATCCCCCTAAACATGGGGAGATGTTCCCCAAATAGCTTTCTGTCCAGTGTTGGCCCACTTCTCCCAACTCTTGGCATCTCCTACCATCTGGAACAATCCAGCTATACCACCTCTAAGACCAGAGTGAAGGTTGTGTTCTGAGTGTCAGGCAACTTTTAATTCTGGCCTTGCAAGATTAAAGCCATTAGCTACTCCCTGTGGCTGACTTGGCTACTTTCATTGGGTGGGGGAGGCAAAAATACCTAAAGCAGCCTGATTACCTAATACCTAATAACTAAAGATGCAGATTCACATCTCAAATCACTCCTCCACCAAATACATATCATCTCATTGATCTTTTTATAACAATCTTGTTGAGGACATGAAACCAAAGCCCAGGAAGATCAGACAACTTGATGAAGGCCGTTAAAGAAAGAGAAGAATAAAAATTCAGTCCCAGAGTTGTCTC
Source organism: Phataginus tricuspis (assembly GCA_029783875.1). Classification (NCBI taxonomy): domain Eukaryota; kingdom Metazoa; phylum Chordata; class Mammalia; order Pholidota; family Manidae; genus Phataginus; species Phataginus tricuspis. The sequence continues at coordinate 7,540,566 of JAQQAC010003584.1, read as the reverse complement.
ACTTCAAGGCCTGGGCTCTTTTCCCCATCTGCATTACTATCTACCAGACCTAAGAGCTTCAAAGAAATTCAGAAACAAATTTGTGAAACTGCTAGCCAAAGTATATAATCTTGTGTAACAGTTCCATTCTTTAGAATGGATCCTGAGATTAGTTTTTTGAGATTCCAGAGTATTACCAGGGATGCAATGAGAGGAATTATGGCCTGTTTGAGGATGCATTCTGTCATGTGATCTTATAGCAATTTTATCAAAATGTGGACTCTATGTTGGATAGCACCAGGTAATTATTCAACTTGTTTTGCACTATTGTTTAATACAAAAAAGCCACTAAGATGCTCTGCAGAACAGCCAGACACTGTAAAAAATAAAATTAGGTAAATATCACCTGTAACTAAATACAATGAATTGATTGTGAAATGTTATTTGGCCAGTTCTTATTGTTTGCCATCCTCTTGTTTTCTTATTCCTGACCAGTTTAAATGACATTCTGCTCAGGGCAGATGTGTCCTCCTGAAGGTCAGGGCAGGCAGGGTCTGGTTTTGTAGATGGTTTTATATTGCTCAGTGTGAGCTCCAAAATAATGTACCCAGGATGAAGAATAAGGATTTAGTATACTGTAAACTTTTAAGTAATGGAACACAGAAAATTTCCCCCATTATTTCCATGCTAAAACCCAAACGCTATCAAATCCAGATCCCCTTTGCCTCACTGACACCCTTAAAAGGGAGTAGGGGAAGTAGGATAGGGAAGGCAGGAAGAAGCTAGCACAGGTGCAATTTCTGAAGTTCTTGGCCTTGGACGGATTTGGTGGGGAGCTCTAGGGCATTAATTACATCTCAGGATTTATCTAGCCTTGAGGCAAAGAAGCTGGGCTTTCATATTTGGGCACCAGTCAATCAGTGGCTATGGGTCCCCCAGGCAATTCTGAATTTCTGTTAATATTAGCAAAGGAGCTTCATTGGAGGCCAAGCTGAAGCTGGGAGAAGGACCACAGAACTGATCAAAAAGGATCAGAAGGGCTGTGCAAGGTACACCAACATCAGCTATGCAAGAGACCATCTACTCTGTAGTTCATGATTTTTGACTCTCCTGATCAACAGACAAAAGGCCTATTAATAACCAGTAGTGGTACAGGAAGAGGCTTTTGGTGATCTGAATTGTTAGAGTAGCCTAGGATTCTACCCAAGATTCTAGGGGGGGTCACACTTCAGGAGTATGGTCATACCTCCTCATATAGTAAAACAAGCTTTAGACAACTGATCTCAAAACATATGCCAGGTCACTAGCACTATAGGGAAGGCAAAACATTTATCAACTCAGGAAGTCCTTATCTTGAGGTGCTTACACTATAGTTGAATAGATGAGATTTGCATACATGAACCAAGTATGAGCAATACAGACATTGTTAATTAGAGACTTGGATTCTGAGAAAGGAGAAATAGCCTCCCTCTGGCTACACTTTTTCAGACTTGCAGTATTAGTGATGCTAAGGTCAGATCTAGCCCATGCATGCAGTCATTCAACCAAGAGTGACATCTTTATGCCAGATGATAAGCCCGTTAGGGCTGAGGCCTGGGTGCAAAGATTACAAGACACTGTGATAAGTACAGTGATAAAGGATGCATTTTGGGGGACTGTTTGGGTGTTCTTAGTATTTTTTAATAGAAAGCTGAATTACTTTATTTCATTGAATCTAAGATGTGTTGAATTATAAGATTTGCCACTTTTTAATTTAGCATTGAGAAAGGAAAAAAAACAAAGAGAAGTGGGTGGGGAGGGAAGGAAAAGAGAATGAAAGGGCATTATGATTAACACACATAATGTAGGGGGTCATGGGAGGGCAGGATAGCACAGAGAAGACAAGTAGTGACTCTATGTCATCTTATTATGCTGATGGACAGTGACTGCAATGGGGTGTGTGGGTGGGGACTTGATAATATGGGTGACTGTAGTAACCACAATGTTGCTCATGTGAAACCTCCATAAGATTGTATATCAACAATACCTTAATAAAAAAATAAATAAAATAAAATAAGAAAGGGAAAAAACCATGCCAGGTAAGCAATACAATATCATCAATCGTAAGACATATCCTAATTGCAGAGGTGTTATAATGTGAAATAAATGTTCATTTTAGAATTGATGAAATGGGGCTAACAAGAGCCATGACTTGACTTAATCCTCTTCTCTGGGTGTCCTTTGCTTTTAGAGGACAGACAGAAGAGGGCTCACTCTCTCCTTTCTTTGGTTCTCAGTATTGTCAGTCTGCACATCCTAAGGAGGAGAAAAATAACAAGAAGGCCTGTGGTTACTCTTACTTCTAATCAGAACTAGCTCAATAGTGTAATGGAGGCCCACAGCAGCATTTGAAATAGTAGCTAATATTGACTGGATGCTTTGTATGGATCCAGCACTGGGCTATTTGCTTTATATCCATTACTTAATTTAATTCTTACTTAATCCATTGAGCTAAGGTATTAGTATCTCTATTTTACTAATAGGTAAACTGAGATTTAAAGAGCATAAGCAATTTGCCAGAGGTTACACAGCTGCTAAGTATCTGAGCTGAGACTGGAATGAGAGTCCGTCTACATCCCATGTTTATTTTTTTAACCACTATGCCAATAGGTGATTTGATAAGAATTGAAAAAAATGAAGACATTTCATTTCAGACAGCATTTACCAGTAACATCTTCTCTTAGGGATCTTTCGGAAAGCAAAACATGGTTATACAGACTACAGAGAAGACTGAATGACACATCTTAAACTGTGACTATATTTCTGACGCCATTATTGCATAACTAGTCTTTATACAGTCTTTGTGAATTATACTGCTGGATAATGGATTTTAAATGGCATGTCTAAGTAGACTAAGAACTCGGTAGTTAGTGGGTTATGTTTAAGTGACCACAGAACATGTAAGGTGCATAATTAAAGAGTACATTTCTTCCAACCCTCTAATTTATGTTAGGATATTCAATTACCATCCTCTATGTAAGGCATGAATTTTGAACAGTATCAATGAAGTCAGGCCCAGAAGTTTGCAGATTCAGAATTACTTATCAGTATTATTTAACCCACATTTGACGTACTGTTTATGTCCCCAGACAATTTTTGGGTTATCTGAATTTAGGAGTGGTTGGCTAATCCTTGATTAACCTGAGGTAATGGATAGAATTTAAGGATAGAAAAATTTGTTCGCTAGCATCTTAGTGGGTTTAATCTGATCACCCTGGATAAACTGACCTGAATAAACTGGACCGTGATTCTCAAACTTTTGTGTCTCAGAACCCCTCTTAAGAAATATGGAGGACCCCAAAGAGGTTTTGTTTATGTAGGTTTTATCTATTGCTATTTTCCATATTAGAAATTAAAGTGGAGAAACTTTAAAAATACCTAATAATTCATTTAAAATAATAACTCTATTACGTGTTAATATAAATTACATATATTCAAAAATAACTATACTTTCCAAAACAAAAATATTTTGTGAGAAGAGTAGCATTGTTTCACATTTAAAAAAAAATCTCTTTAATGTCTGACTTACTAGAAACAGATGAATTCTCATCTGTGCTTCTGCATTTACTCTTTCCTACAAGTTCATACGACACATCACATGACCTTTGCAGAATCCCAATATTCACTCATGAGCAAATGAAAGTAAAGAAGGGCAAATAACATCTTAATATTATTATGAAAATAGTTTTGACTTCATGAACTTCCTCTAAAGGTACTGGAGACCTCAACGTTCCCTGGACCGCACTTTGAGAACCACTGAGCAGAAGAAATGGGTTATTCATAGTTCCAACTAAAGAGCTAAAACAATATCAGATAATTTATAATGACCAATATTCTTTAAAAATATTTCAAAACAATTCTTCATTTTTTTTCTTTATTGCGGTTAAAAGAAAAGTAACATAGAATTTACCATTTCAACTATTTTTAAGTGTACAGTTCAGAGGTACTAATTACATCCACCATCCATATCCAGAACTTTCTTATCTTCTCAAAACTGAAACTTCATACTCATTAAATAATAAGTCTTCATTCGTCATTTCCCCCAGTCCCTGGCAACCACCGTTCTACAGGTCCAAATATGTGACTAATTCTAGCTATCTCGTGTAAGTGGAATCACAGTATTTGTCTTTCGTGACTGGCTTATTTCACTTAGCATAGTGTCTTCAGGGTTGATCCATATTATAGCATGCATCAGAATTTTGTTCCTTTTTAAAGCTGAATAATATTCCATTACATTAAAAAAATCTATTCACCTGTTGATAGACATTTGGGTTGCTTTCACCTTTTGGCTATCGTGAATAATATTGCTATGAACACTGATCTGTTGATGAATGTCTGTTTGTGTCTCTGCTTTCAGTTCCTTTGGGTATATATCCAGAAGTGAAATTGCTGGATCATATGGCAATTCTATGTATAATTGTTTTTGGAATTGCCATATAGTTTTCTGGTGTCAACATTTTTAACACTGCTTATTTCTTGCTAAAACTTTAAAATAAATTAGTCATAATACTGAAATATTTTTTATTTTCCTTGGATTTTGCCCACTAAATAATAAACATTCAATGAGGAGCTCATGGATTTGATATATAATATAAAGAATTATGAATTCTCTGGAAGATAGCTTTCTCATAGTCCTAGCATTCAAGGAGCTCTCAAACTAAACTAGAACATGCAGGTTAAATTCCACTAGCAAAAGAATAAACAGAGAACAAATAATATTTATTGGGCACTGAGTGGGTTCCAGGTACTGTTTTAGATACTGGGGATACAGCAGTGAACATGATGGAGTCCTTGCCCTCAAAGGTCAGTGATAGCTGACCACAAAAGTTCTGAAATGGTGGTCCTCAGACCACGAGTCATCAATATACCTTCAGGTGGTTTGGGGGCTATCAGAAAAATCAACAGTTCGTCATGATGCCAGCATCTGTCCTTTACCAGTTGCGCAATATTGGCAAGCTTGAGAGACAGTCCCAGTAGCATGAATCCTCTTCCCCCAAGAACTTAGGGACAAATACCCGTGAAATGCTAAATACCTATGCTGGCCAACACCAGAATTCCAAAGACCAAAGGAGAAGTTTCTACAAGTTCTTTCTAGAAAGAACAGAGAAACAGGAAAGGATAAAGAAAAGAGAAATTTGTCAGATGGAAGGAGTAGGCAGTGGCTCTAGATATGTTTGTGCTCCTTCTCCCTGAACCTCTAAGCTTAGTGGTGAGCTGGGCTATGACTTACCATCCCAGGTATGGGGAGATGGGGGATAGGGTGGACTCAATTGACTTCCCCCCTATTTTCAAGAAGTTCTATGGCCAAGTAGCAAAGGGGTTCACAGCAGAAATGGTGTCTTTATCTGGTAATTGTGGTAGAAGAATCCAGATATTTCTTCCTCTTCCTCTCCCTCCATTTTTTTTCTCTTACAAGTCTTCCTTTCCCCTCAATGTATCATTTGCTAATATGCAACTGCACATTTGTGTGTGATGACTTTTTTGTGCAAATAATTCTGTTGTAATTACTCATGTTAAAATATCCCTGCTCAAAATAGCTTTGCCACAGAAGAATTTTAAAGTAAAAAATAATAATGCAAGATTGATGTTTGTTTCTTTCAAGTGCAAAAATGAGTAGGTTTGTATAAATTCCAGGAAGGTGAAAGAACAGTTAAATATGAAACTTTGATTTCTGATTTGATAGCCTTCTGAACCGGTGGGGAAACAGATCCCCAAACTCAATAAATTCTATGAAGCATTCTCATATGAAACAGTGAAGCAGTCCCTGAATTGTGACAATTTATGTACTACAATGAAGTTCAGTTTTGAAACAGAATGCATTGGAATGATAAAAAAAAACCTCTAAGGCTTAAAAGTACACATTAAAATAATCCACAAAAGAAACACTTGATTGCTTATTATTTCTCCTGCGAAATACACAATATTATACAATAAGAAGGAAGTGTCATTGATAGTAATAACTGGTAAAAATCACACTGCAGGAAAAAAAAGAGGATACTATTATTATATTATATTAGAATGAGAGTGAAGAACGCCACAGAAAAAAATTTAAAATACAGTCTATGTCAGTAAGATTCACGACTGACAACGCAGACTAAGAACACTTCATATATTATTGTCAAAGACTGTGTATTTTACTTTTTTCATGTCTCCCTTAAGACAGAGGATTATTCTAAGTGTCTGTTATGGTCTATCTCGGCTATTCAGGGTCAGGCTACAACTGATGGCTATTCTCCTGGCTATAACGTCCACCAGCATGATAGGAGAAGCCATTCTCAAAGTAAACAGTGAAAAAGTGGTTCAAACCGTTTAGTGTTAGAATCAACTGTGCCTTTGCAAAAACCATGTGAGTCGGCTCCCTGGTGGTAGCGAGCGTTCATTCATTCCTTGCTTCAGTATTTACCGGGCGCCTGCTGTGGGCCAGGCACGTAGTGGGCACTGGGTATGTAGTGGTGAGCAAAACAAACATTGATCCTGTCCTTACATCTATTTCTTGCTGTTCCATAGTTATTTATTAATTCTGTAATGATATTATTTTGGCCCTTGTACCAATTATTAAATATTGTCTTTAACCTCCATACCCATCCTTCTATACTGTTCTGTGATGCTGGAGCCGGGACCATTCCAACTACATTTCTGTTTCTCTCTGTGAGGTGCTTCCAATAGGGAGAGTGAGGGAGAGAGTTAAAGGCTGGAAGGAGAAGGGATTTTCCTCCTTTCCTGTTGGTTTCCTGGTTCTTTCAGTGGCACCCCAGCCTCACTTCTTGACCTTGGTGGTGACACTTTGATCCAGGAGCAGCACAGTCAGCTACACAGTCCGGTTTACAGTCACAATTTAACATTTGCAGAACCAGTCTCATCACAGCCCCTCCAAGACTCCAGCAGCAGCTGGCCACACCTCTCCCTTAGGGGTCTGGGTCCCAGTTCCGTGGAGCCCCTCCTCTGCGCTCAGAGACAACACTCTCTTCTCAGAGCTCTGGTGTGCAATTCTTTGAGCCCCCCCCTCAAAGCTTCTAAGTTTTAATTATTCTAACCTCTTCCCTTTATACCCCAGCCCCAGGGGTGGAAGCTTCTTCTTGCAATATATATACATCTATATCTACCAATAATCTTAGTGTTCTCTTTTTCCCTCTTTAATTCTGTAGTATGCAGTCAACAATTCTTTAACTCCTTCAGTTAAAAATAACTAGTATGGTTTCTGGCTCCTGATTGGACCCTCCTGACTGATAAAGTGTTAATTTGTTTCCTAAATTCGATGATCTCTCTTTTTACAAATCTCATTTTGTCGTTTATCATTTTATAATAAATTCTTATTTTATTATAAACATGCCAGCACAAAGAACTCATATTCTCTATTCTCTGTGTTGTATGTTCCAGACTGTATTTGGCATGCCATGTTCCTTCATTACTGTTTTCTTTGCTGAGGATATTTGCATAGCTGGTAAGTGTTTTCTTTCATCTTGCTCACACTTAATGCTTTTCATAAGTTTATTTTAATCTTCCTCTTGCTTAACGTGGGCAGCTCTTTTCTAGACATGTTTTGCTCTGGCGCAGTATGCGTAAATCTCTCTTGGCATCCTTTCTGCCTATCTGACAAGTGTTTGTCTTTTCTATAGCTACAGCTTGAGGATTCATATTAGGAACAGATTTATTAAGACCCAAAATGAGAAATGAATGCACTATATTTTCTTATTATAGAATCTCTTAATTGGTTTAATATAATGAAGTCTCTCTTTGCTGGGCTATGACATTTCCTAATTTCAGAAGTCTCTCTGAAAATATGAATTAAGATGAACATAATAATGTTCTTATTTTTAAAAAATGGACAATTAAGGACAGTTAATACAACTTATTAAGTGTATAACAAAGCAATGTTCATTAAGAAACTTTTTATTTTATCTTTCAGGTTGCAAAAATAATGTAATCTCATGATTAAGAAAATCATGTATTACATGACTTTGCTATCCTTGCTACTGTTAATTGGACCATTGTTGTGGACAATGGACCCTGATCAGAGATCTATGATGTAGTCTTGTGTAAATTCTCTGCCCAACAAATACCCCTCGATAGTGCATAGTGAATGTCTAAAACAATCAAGAATATCTGAATAAGAATATTCTTTTTAGGGCGTTTGAACTTGACACATAAGAGAAACAGTTTGGTGGTAGTAGGAAGAGTAAAATCAGAGTTTAAAAATATCCAAGTCTCCTTAAAAGCAGAGTACCAGAGTTGGAATTAAGAGATTAATGTCGCTTTGATAATCACAATAAAACTTGATGTCTTAAACTTTAAGACTTCCCAGTTCTGGAACTACATGTCACAAGGCATATTATTATCTCTCAATAAACCACCATTACTTAAGATGGCTTGAAACTTAAAAGAGTATAACTTATAACTTATTTCTGGTTTTTCACTATTATATATAAACAGCTTCATGCGCATAAATTTTCTGTTGAATTATTTCCATAGCATAAACTCCCATAAGTGGTCTTAGTTGTTTCAAGAAATAAACATTATGGTTTCTGCTATCTATGTTACTATATTATTTTCCAAAACGATTATAGGAGTTTATCAGCAAGATGGATTTCATTAGTTTCATGTGTTGATTTTTTTGGTGCTGATTTTTTTTTTTATATTTACCTATTTTTTCCAATTCTTATCTCTAATTCCATTTTTTTTTTACAATTTATTTTGGTATCATTAACCTACAATTACATGTGCAATATTGTGGTGATTAAACTACCCCCTTCATCAGGTCCCCCCCACCAACCCTATTACAGTCACTGTCCATCAGTGTAGTGAGATGAGAATCACTACTTGTCTTCTCTGAGTTGTACAGCCCTTCCCGTGCCCCCCCCCACCTTATATCTGCTAATCGTGATGCCCCTTTTGCCCTCTTATCCCTCCCTTCCCACCCTTCTTCCCCAGTCCCTTTCCCTTTGGTAACTATTAGTCCATTCTTGGGTTCTGTGAGTCGGCTGATGTTTTGTTCCTTCAGTTTTTTTCTTTGTTCTTATACTCCACAGATGAGTGAAATCATTTGATACTTGTCTTTCTCCACCTGGCTTATTTCACTGAGCATAATACCCTCTAGCTCCATCCATGTTGTTGCAAATGGTAGGATTTGTTTTTTTCTTATGGCTGAATAATATTCCATTGTGTATATGTACCACATCTTCTTAATCCATTCATCTACTGATGGACACTTAGGTTGCTTCCATTTCTTGGCTATTGTAAATAGTGCTGCAATTAACAAGGGGTGCATCTGTCTTTTTGAAACTGGGCTGCTGCGTTCTTAGGGTAAATTCCTAGGAGTGGGATTCCTGGGTCAAATGGTATTTCTATTTTGAGTTTTTTGAGGAACCTCCATACTGCTTTCCACAATGGTTGAACTAATTTGCATTCCCACCAGCAGTGTAGGAGGGTTCCCTTTTCTCCACATCCTCGCCAACATTTGTTGTTGTTTGTGTCTTGGATGTTGGCCATCCTCACTGGTGTGAGGTGATATCTCATTGTGGTTTTAATCTGCATTTCTCTGATGATTAGCGATGTGGAGCATCTTTTCATGTGCCTGTTGGTCATCTGAATTTCTTCTTTAGAGAAGTGTCTATTCATGTCCTCTGCCCAATTCTTAATTGGATTATTTGCTTTTTGTTTGTTAAGGTGGGTGAGTTCTTTGTATATTTTGGATGTCAACCCCTTATCAGATACATCATTTATGAATATATTTTCCCATATTGTAGGATGTCTTTTTGTTCTACTGATGGTGTCCTTTGCTGTACAGAAGCTTTTCAACTTGATATAGTCCCATTTGTTCATTTTTGCTTTTGTTTCCCTTGCCCGGGGGGATATGTTCATGAAGAAGTCGCTCATGTTTATGTCCAAGAGATTTTTGCCTGTTTTTTCTAAGAGTTTTATGGTTTTTGGTGCTGATTTTATAGGTATACAACTATACCTCAAAGCTTTCTTAGTTTGTATTTATTTATTTATATCAAATAAGGTTGAGAACATTTTTGATGAATTTTGTATAGACCCCAAAGTCCAGATGCCCTCTGGACCAACAGATACAACTTCAAAGCTCCAGACTGATGACACTGAGTCAGCAACATGTAAATTTTTGATTGAATTCTGGTATTTGTGCACTTAAAAACACAGACCTCATTAAACATAGACCACAATTTGAGATTGACGGGCTTCTCCTTGGACTAGACATGATCTCATCAACAAATGACTACTTATCATTCATTGCATTAGTTATGATGTGAGGATTGGCTTTTACTCTCTTTTCTTTTGGTCTTAACTGACAGGAATAATCAGGATGAAATGATTGATCTCAGAAATTTTTTGGTTCTTAGACCAATTTTCTACTTGAACCCATCTATAATTGCCAGACCAATGCTTTGTGTGCTTCTATTGTTATACAAAGGTCATTTTTAATAGGACATCTTCACATTTTATTATGGTCCTAAAGTTACGTGCTCTCAGTGAAGGAAAACTCTTCCAATTTTGTTTCTATGGATTTTATGACTAAGAACTTCCAGAAACTACTCTCTAGTTTCTCAAGATCATTTACACCAAAGTAAAAAAGGTAATGTGGAGGGATCCAGCCAGAATGGGGAACTGAATAATATTTTTTTGTCCCCCATCTATACACAGAAAGGCTGGATTAAAACGAAAAACGAAGAAATATATACCCAAACTCAAAAGCTCAAAAGCAACCTGTAAACACAGCAGGGAGGAGTTGAAGGTTTACTGCCAGTAGGAGGAACCAGCCTGGCCTGTGCCTTTGGGTCGGGCAAGCCTGGGAACGGAACGGGAGCTGGGGCTGCCTAGGGGGCTGTACCTGCAGGGGGCTGGGAAATTACCACTCTGTCCAAGGATGGGGACTAGGAAAGCTCAAAAGCCCAGAGTTGTTGCAGGTGTGAACCGACTTGCCATGGATGGGCACAAGCTGGTGTGCAAGTGATGGAGACCTCAGGAGCTATTCAGAGTGGGAGTCACCGTGAATTTGGATTGTCCAAAGCCAAGAAACAAATATAAGAATGTGTGAAATCCACAGAGCTCAGGCATAAGTAACAATGAAACCGTCTCATATAGAGGCTTCCATCACCCCGGTGTTCATGGGATACCCTATAATTCTAGCTGAGGAGAAACTCTCTAACAAAAAAATATATAAAATTCATAAACAGCACATTCATGTTTGAGCTGGAGTTGTAAAATATTAACACCTAGACCTGCTAGGGATATGGGAGAACACCAGTGAAAAAGGAAAAAGTCTCCTAAAACTAATAAGAGATTGACTAGGGAGGAAAAACAATCAGATCTCTCGTCAGCAAAGATACATTCTAGAAAACGGTAGAATAATAGCTCCAATGTGAGGAGGCTTCATTATGACTGCCTGTATGTATAATTTAATTTTTAATAAATGTCAAAATAAAAGTACTTACCATGATTAATTACCATTGAAGAGTAAGGGCAAAAGACTTTTTCAGATATACATATACTAAGAGAGTTTTTTATCCATAGACACTTATGAAAGAACAAGTAAGGAATGTACTTAAGCAAGGAGAATGAATCCAGAAGAAGTGAACCTGGGGAAGTATTGAATTTGGGAAAAATCACAGCTGAATTAAAAAAATTGTGCAACTTTCAATTTTGCCTTGGGAAATACATTTTTTAAATGTGAAATATACTGTTGAAAGACAAATTCTTGCCTCTGCAAATTTTTCAATAGACACTGAAGTTATACCTGTCAGACAATGGATCAGAAACATTTGATTTTCCTAAACTAATGTCCAGACTTGTACCACGAGTATCACAAACTCTTGAAAATGAAAATCATACATTTACACAGTCTTAATTAAGCCTATAGATGGGGGCTGGGTTAAAAGAAGGGTCAGCTTTTAATTTAGACTTAACTGTAATAAATTCCTCAAGTGAGATGGAATTCCCCATATTAATCAAGAATAAATGACTTCAATCTCTAAACATCCTAAACGTGATCTGAGGTAAGTCAATCCTTGTTACCTTTGACTTTTGGTAACCTTTTAACTTCTTTCTTGAATTAGAGTTTGAAGAAGACTACAATACTTATTACTGTAAGCCTATATTTCTGTGGTTGTAATGGGTATATTAGCATTTCTGAGGTTGACCTCAACTTTTAAATACCTTATCATTTGATATCTCATTTTGAACATGTTATTTTCTACTTGCTTCTGCCATTGGCATTTTTCTTTGTATGAGGTGAGGTGAGTTACTTCAAGGGGAGAATAATTGCTCAAACGAATTTTAGCATTTTATGCTAAGCACAGAGCACTTACTCAAATAATTTGTAAATTTTAATTGTCTTAAGAAAGATAGTGTCCTATTTGCCTGATGCTGTAGTTTTTAACAATGACATCTAGGATGGTGATGAGGAGGAATGAGTGAGAAACATGGTACCTGTCTATGTGGAATATACCACCGGCTGGGGAGATGAGACATGAGACCTGGATAGAGCCAGTTTTTAGGTGGCTTTACTGACAGATTTGAGCAATTCGGATTTGATCTGATAGGGAATGGAGACCTGTTGACTTCCCAGAGTAAGCAAGTGATGTGCCAAAAATGACGTTTTAGAATGATAGAAGTATAAACACGAACATTATCTTATGATCTTTGCAATTACTGCCATTTCTGATCCACGTCAAGGTTTTCTTACCTATTGTGAGAATTAACTTCAGCAGATATTCAGGAATCAGCTTGTCATTTAGCATGCTTGTGGCCTGACTTTCCCACCATCTGTTAACACGTTCTTTGGAATGCGAATTTTAAAGTTTGCCTACCCAAAACATAGATACAAAGAAAACACTGCTGTCAAAATCATAAAATCCAGTAGAAATGATTTCCTCCATCATCACCCTTTTTAGCTAAAATCTGCATTGCTCTGGCATTATAAACCACTCTTTTTTATTGCTTCTTTATGATACAATACTATCCTGTTTTTTAATTATAAAAACAATACAAGGAAAATATCATTGTGGTCTGCTTGTGGGGAAGAACTTCTTTAGCAATATGCAAAAGTGCAATCCACAAATACAAAAAATAAGGGCGTGTGGCTTCACATGTTATCTGCTCCCCAACTCCAGAGGCACCTTTTACATAGACCCTGACGTGAATGGCTTCCCCAGAGTTGTGTATTGTGGTGGCCCAGTGAAAAGTGGATAGGTTTCATGAAAGATACTGTGAACAAACTTAAGATGTAGGGAACAGTGAGAGAAGATATTTTCAATGTCTAAAGCCAACTAAGAATTAATATTCTAGAATAGCATGTCCAATAGTAATATAATGCAAGCCACACATGTAATTTAAAATTTTCTAGAAGCCAGATTATAAAAAGTAAAAATAAGTAGGTAAAATGAATTTTAACTGCATATTTTAACACAAAACTTTATCATTTCAGATAGTTAATACAGAATTTATTAACGAGATATTTTACTTTGTTTTGTACTGAGTCTTTGAAATTTGGTATTTTATACTTACAGTACCTGTGAATTTGGACTAGCCATATTTGATGTACCCAAAAGTTCATGTCTGAATAGTTAATGGTGAGTAGCTAGGGGCTACTGTATTGGACTGCACAGCTCTAGATGACAAATGATACTCCTGCAAATCAACAAATAAAAGGAAACTTAATAGAAAAAGATGAGGAAAGGATACCATCAAGCAGTTTATTGGAGAAACCTGAAATCTTAAGGATATTCAAACTCACTAGGAATAAAACTAACTTCAGTTGATGAGATACAACTTTGTATCCATCAAACTGGCAAAAATTAAATATTATCATCTATTGGTAAATAATGTGTAGAAAAGGGAATTCTCATGATCTGCTGTGAAAACATGAAGTGTTTACAACCATTTCCAAAGAGCAATTTGGCTTTCTTTACTTACAACAACATAATGTGGTGAGTGAAAAAAATAATGATTTCTCCAGCATAATGCCATTTATTTACTTTCGACCACACAAACTCCACAAAGCCCCACATACTTTACAGGAATGTATACATATTTAAGGACGTATAATTAGAGTGGGTGCCTGGGGCAGAGGGAGAAAATGGGATCAGGAATAAAAATGGAAAAGTAAAATATTGCTTATGGCAAGAAGTTCATAATGCAGAAGTAAGTTACCATTCTAAATCCCTAAAGCCTCTTCTACTGATAACTTTTTTAGGGAGGGTCCCTTTTTTTCTCACAATTGTGGGGGGAGTTTTCTCCACTTCGGCTCACCCTGTACATATTTTCTAAGAGAATCTGCTCTGACTTCAATTGTCTTCTCCATCGAGTCCTCCCATGTATCTCCAAGTCCTCTTGGACTACTTAGCCTTCTCACTCTCTACTGAGCATTTTCACCCTGAGCTAACTTCAACACGGAGCATTCATGATCTTCACTTCCAGACTAGATATTGCTCTCTTTGTTCAGTCTCAAAGAGGAGCATTTCATTTTCTTTGACTCCTTCCTTTCCTTTTCTTTAATATCTAAGCAGTTATCAAGACTTAACTGTTTTTACTTTGAACATCATTGCTCTTATTCTCATGGTCATCCTCCAAGCCTAAAGAACTCACCATCTGCCTTTAGATTTTTTAAAAAATAAGACTTCATTTTTTAAGAGCAGTTTTAGATTCATAGGAAATATTGAGAGGAAGGTACAGAGATTTCCCATACACCCCAGGCCTCTGCATATACACAGCTTCCCCCATTATCAGCATCCCCTACCACAGTGTTTCAGTTTGTTACAGTTGATGAACCTACATTGACACCTCATAATCGCCCAAAGTTCACAGTTAACATTAGAGTTCACTCTTGGTGGTAAATTCTCTGTAGGTTCGGATTCATGTATAATGACATGTATCCATCATTATAGTATCAAGCAGAGTATTTTCACTGCCTTAAAAATCCTCTGTGTTCCACCTATTCACCCTCCACCCCCCACCTTTAGATTTTCATTCCTCTACTCCATTGACAAAATGCCAAATCTCCCTATGGCGCTATTTTCATCACACTGACACCTTGCTCAAAACCTCCAGTGGTGCCAATAGTGAGCTTTCATTGTCTTTTGTGTGCCCTTCACACAAAATTTATTTCTCCTTCACGCCTCAATTCTCTTTTGGGGAACTATCTTTTCCCATTGCGTGGTCTGGAAGAACTGTTAATCCAGTACCATCTTTTTCAGCTACAAAAAAGGGCCTGTGACCCACGATAGGGCTCCAGGACACTCTATTCCCTTATTTGAACCCTTAGCAGTGTGATAAAGAGATTAAACATAGTTGGGTATTCATTCATCCTACCATGTGCTCTGACCTGCTTCAAGACCATTCCACTGGCTCCTGCTTTTTACCCTGTAGAAGCCACCTTGCTTTCAAATATTTCCAAACCTGGTTCTCTAGCCTTCACACCGATTCTGGAAGCTCCTGATATCTTTCTTGAAGTTTCCTGATAAACTCCTTTCTTGAAGTTTTCCAGAACTGGTTTCTGATGCTTGCAAGCAGAGCCTGACTGATCCCTTCCTGTTGTACAAAGTATAAACTTCTTTCCTCGTTTCAGATTCTCCATAATCTCGCCACAGCCTTGTTTTCTTTAACTCACCAAAGCCACAGCCAGGTCAGCCACTTCCTGAATCTGGAAAATCCCATGTTAGTCTTATTGCTGTGGTTTATGACAGCCTGGAATGACCTATTCTCATTCATGCATCTATAACTATTTACTGATTCTTAAAAGGTCCTGTTCAGTGTTTATTTTCCTTATGAAAACAAATATGTCATAGATTGTCTTCCACTATATTTGAAATCCACTGGCATTTAGTGGGTGTTATTAATTTTCTAATTAGAATCAAATGATGTTGCATCTGCAGGAACATTTGATGGGCCGATCTCCTACCCCAGCCGATATTTCTGACTGAGAAACTATTGCCTAATCCATTGCTGGATGACTGTAGTTAAGAAGACTTTCTTACACAAACTGAAATTTCTAATTCTGTAACGTGTTAATTCTTTTGCTGGTTTCAGTTACACATTTAAGTAAACTAAGAATATCTTGAATATAGATTCTGTGCTTTAGCTAATGGCTAGTCCTTCCATCTTTGTGCCATCTGAGAACTTGGTAAGGCTGCCTTCAATGTCTCTCTCTAGGTTGCTGAGAAAAATATAAAAGAGAACAGGGTCAAAGACCAGCACTCTACTGGATACACATATCCAGATATATGGATATGATACTTAACTAGCCATGAATCACTTAATAATTTGCATTTCATATATTTTTCAAAATGATGTTGGAAAAGGCTTTGTGAAAAGCTTTGCTGGGGTCAAGATACACTAAGTCTGTGATATTCCCCTGAGTTAGTAATCCAGTTATCCTACCAAAAAGGAAACAGGTTGATTTGTCATGGTTTGTTCTTAATGAATCCCTGTCAGCTGCTACTAATCACCACATGCCTTTTTAAATGTTCCAAACAAACTGTTTGATAATTCATTCTAGACTCTTGATCTGTCCCAAGCTTTGCAATATGCAATTCCAGAAGATATACTTTTCTCCTTTTTGAAAATCAGAACCTAAACAAAAATCATTTTTAACCTTCTGCCACCTCTTATCTTCTGTGTGAATTCTTAAACTTGATAATAGACTGTGAGCACTGCACATTTTTGGACTCCTCCTCACCTCGAAGCATGCTTTGTCTGGGTCCAGGCATTCAGGCAACTTTAAGGCAATTACATTTTCTCTGACTCTTTATTAACCTTAGGCTCACCGTCTCTCCTTCTCCTCAACTTGCACTTTAGTATGTATTTAAAAATTATGGAAATGATAAATGCTCATCATGAAACGATTCAAATTTTACAGAAATGTGCAAAGGAAAAAAAAGTTTCCCTCCCAATCAATCCTGGTGTTAACAGATTGAAATGTAGCCTTCTAGATATTTTTCATGCACTAACATATTCTTACGTATTTTTTAAATGAGATCATACCCTGCATACTGTGCTGCAACTTAGATTTTTCACCTACCATGTATCATTAACATTGTTCTCTGTGCGACATAGGGAGCTATCTCATTTTTTTAATGGGTGCATTGTATTCCTTCGTAAACACTGCAAAGATGCACCCTTGTACATATGCCTGCCTTTCTCCACCTCTTTTTCTATATGCTGTCCCTTGTGAACGAAGGGAAAACTGCTTAGAGCTACCTAGAGAAAAGAAGGGAAGGGCTCTGTTATATCCAGGGCTCTTAAGCACACAGTCATGTTGTTATCTTGACATGGCAATTTATGGTTTATGATTGCTTTCATTGGTCATTTCATCTTCATACAAATGTATAAAGTAGATAGGCCAGAGAATTAAATAATCTTTTTAAAGTCTCTGACATGGTAAATGACTTGCGTCATGCCTCACAACTAGTTAGGGGCAGAGTGAGGTTCGAATCCACGTCTACTGTCCCCTAGTCCACTACTTATTACAAAGGCAGCTGCGCCTGTGCCCACATGTGGGTGAAGCATAGGACTAACTGAAAAAAACCCGTGCGGGAATTCACAGGGACCTCGGGACAGTGGCTGTCGGGAATGTGCTGCGTCAGCCAGTTGGTGTATGCTGAGCTGAGTTGGCTTATTTTTTTGTATGGTGAGAAACAGAGTGAAAGTTTCTCCATGGGTTTCTTAGGTTGATCAATAGTTTCTGCTTATGCAGAAGAGACAGGCATACTCTCTCTATGCACTTATATTCGTAAAGTAAGGTTGGGATTCTTAACTTTGCACACTGGAATCATTTAGAGCTTTAAAAAATAACCACTCTGGGGGCCTCCAACGCCAGAAAGTCTGACTTAATTGTCTGGAAGTGAGAAAAACAGGTGATTTTAATATACAATCAGGGTGGTAGTACAGCGTGGAGAATATAGCCAATGATTCTGTAACATCTTCCTATATCGACAGAGAGTCACCACACTGGTGGGGGGTGAAGATTTAATAATATGGGTAACTGCTGAACCACTGTGTTGTACATGTGAAACCCATATAAGATTGTATATCAACAATACTTCAAAAAAAAATCCCCCCCGCCCCCAAAAATCAGCACTAAAGAAAATATGCAATTAGAGTTAAGAACTACGGAGTGGGGTGGGTAACTTGAATTGTGAGTGAAGTTAAGCTTTACTAAGTTCCTGGGAAGAAACAATTTCCCCCTTCCCTGAAAGTTTCACCATTGGAAGGGTTTCTGGCTCCTTGAATTTTTATGCATCTTCCAGCATAGTACCACCGACAGAGATGTTCCTTGACCAGCTGGTCTCATAGGTAGGAGAAGTTTCAGAAGTCAGCAGACAGAGAAGAGACAGGAAACAAAAAGCCTCTATTTTAGGAATAGGGGGAGAAAATAAAAAGGAAGTGTCACAGAGTAGAAAATCAAGATTTTCTTCCTAACGGAAATTCCATGAAGTAATGTGACTTGACCTTTTGAGTAGACGATACCGTTAGTGTCAGGAACAATCAGGCAGGTCATTGTGCAGTCTTCCCAGGGAAAGGGGCATTTCTCACTCCCAGGCCTCCGCAATTTCGTTTGACCTCATATTCACCTTCAGCACAGCTCATGCCAGTTCAGCTCCTGCTTATATAGTTCTGGGGTCTCAGACCTTGGGCCCAAATCCATACTCCACATCTCAGAATAGACCTAAGCAAACATGGCATCCATCTAGAGGATATTTATGCTTTTTTCCTGTCTTCTTATAAAAAAATGAAGTATAGTTGATATACAATAGTATATTGTTTTCATGTGTATGGCATAGTGATTAAAAATGATGTACATTATAAAATGCTCACCACCATAAGTGTAGTTAGCCTGTCACCATACAGAGTTATTACAATGTTATTTATTGGCTATATTCCCTATGCTGTAGTTTTCATCCCTGTGACTTACTTATTTTATAGTTGGAAATTTGTACCTCCTTATCCTCTTCACTTATTCCTCCTATCCTCCCACCCCTCTACTTTGTGGCAACCACTAGTTCTCCGTATTTATGACCCTATTTCTGTTTTGTTTGTTCATTTTTTTCTATTTTTTTTAGATTCCACCTTTAAGTGAAATCATGTGATGTTTATCTTTGTATTATTTCACTTAGCATAAACCTTTTAGTTCCATCCATGTAGTCGCAAATGGCAAGATTTCATTTTTTTTAATGGATGAGTAATAGTTCATTGTAGGTATGTGTGTGCGTGTATCACATCTTCTTTATTCAACTATCAATGGACACTTAGGTTGCTTCCATATCTTGGCTATTGTAAATAATGCTCCAATAAACATAGGGGTGCATACAGCTTTCTGGAATAGGGGTTTAGTTTTCTTCAGGTAAATATTCAGAGGTGGAATTAGTGGGTTGTACATTATTTCTATTTTTAACTTTTCAAAGAACCTCCATACTCTTTTCCATAGTGGCCAAAGCAATTTACATTCCCACCAACAGTGCTTGAGGGTTCCCTTTTCTCTGCAGAGGATATCTTTTAACTAGGAGCCAACACCTAGGGTGGCACAGGTTGAGTGAGCTGAAGTCACTTCACACTTCCAGGAAAATACCTGCGTACCCAAAGCAAGTTTGGTATTCTCTTTACATACACCACAAGTAACTGAGAAACCGTCAGACTCTGATCACACTAGACGGATTGTTACTTACAGATCCCAAGAAGTGCAGCAGTAAAAAAAAAAAAAAAAAAAAACAAACCTAGATTTTACTTCCATAAACCCAATCTTAAGGAAACATCTTAAAATGCTATAAGGTTTGTATCTCCAGACAGGTACCATGAATGACTTCTTCCCATAATGGAAAGAAAATACCACTAGTTATGAAGCCATAAAACTGCAAAGAACAAAGGCACTGAATACAAGTAGATGGAAAAAATCTGACAGAAACCAGAAGCTCCCAATATAAAATCAAGTAAGTAGAGAGGAGCAAAAATTAAACAGGTGGTTTAATAAAGGAGAGAATTATTTACAACCAGGAATTTTTAAAGACTAGCATGTAGATAAATATCACATTAAAAGACACTTATACGAAGGGTAAACAAACATCTCTGTTTTCTTGAGACTGTCCTGATTTTAGCACTGAAAGTCCCTTGTATTGGGAAACTACTTAATCTTGGGAAAACTGAGAGGGTTGGTCACCCTACTTATAGGCCCGTATTCTTGGAGAGTTAATGAATATAAGAAAGTCTATTAGGGTCCCATCATACACTCAAATGATAATAATTAGGGGAGACTTTAATAAAGGGAATATTTTTAAAGGTGGGGTCATGTCACAGGAAAATCACAAGGAAAGTGTAGTATCTAGGACTGTTAACAGCTGGGCTCCCTGGAATATTCCAAGACTTAAAGTGGTGAGTGAGAGGATTTGGAAATAGACTGATCCTGGAGAAAGAGGGATCTGTGAAAAGGGCCACCTGACTGGGGCTGAGACCTTTGATGGAGGGACATACATAACGCACAGCAATCCTTCAGGGAGTGGGCCAGGGCATAAATGTCTCTCTCCTCCTTCTGACCTGCTGGGCATCCCAGTGGCCAAACCCAACATTTAATGAGAAGGAAGCAAGCCACAGATTTGTCTCCTGGGTACAGAGCAGGGTGGAAAAAAATGTAGGGTGGATCTGGAACTATCTGGCACAGAAAGAAAGAATGAGTGACTATGTTTATCTCTGAAAAATAAGGTGAATAGGACAGTAGTTGCTCCCCAAAGATTAGGGTTTGGGGAGAGAAAGGTAACTAAAAGAAATAACAGACCTGACTTTGGGATTCAAATGCTTAAGAGTCAGAGGCTCCAAATTGTTTAGATCAATGTTGTCCAATAAAATTTTTTGTGATGGTGGAAATGTTTGATATTTGCCTGATACTGTGTTGGGCAATTGAAGTCTGGCTAATGTTACTGAGAATGCGAATTTTAAATTTTATTTAATTCTAATTAATTTAAACTTAAAGACATGTTCATGGCTTTCAGATACTGTATTGGATGGTGTAGGTCTCTAGTCAGAGGTCTTCTCTGCCAAAGTCCTGTTATACCTGTGGAAGCCAGAATGAATCGGATTTCACAGTACTCTCAACCTCATCTTCATTGCTTTGAAACAGTTCACTGTTGCCTATTCCTTCCTTTGTAACTATTCTTTGTATTTGGCTTTTATGATACTACACTCTTCTGATTTTCTCCCTACTTCTCTGTCCATCCTTAAATGCTCCTCAGTATGTGAGGATATTTTGGTCTGCAAGTAACAGAAAACCCAACTCCAAGAGATTTAAAAAATAAGGAAATTTATCTCCCATTATAAGAAGTCCAGAATTCAGGTGACTCAAGGTTTGCTTCATTCAGCAGTTCAATTAAGTCATCGACATCCCAAGTTCTTTTTTTTTTACAATTTATTTTGGTATCATTAATCTACAATTACATGTGCAATATTATGGTGATTAAACTCCCCCCTTCATCAGGTCCCCCCCCACCAACCCCATTACAGTCACTGTCCATCAGCGTAGTGAGACATCCCAAGTGCTTTTACATATTTCTTTTCCGCCATCCTCAGTGTGTCAGCTTTGCCCTTGGACTAACTCCTTTCATGGCTGCAAGACAGCTGCTGTAATTGCAGACATAATGTTCAAAAGAAGAGGAGCTTTTTTCTTTCTTTCTATAACTCTCATAGAAAGCTGTCCCAGAAACCCTACAGACATTTTTTATGTCTCATTGGTCAGAGTTGCACATATGTCCATGCCTAAACCACTCCCTGGCAAACTAACTATGATTAGTTCAGATCAGTGGTTCTCAAGCTTTGTTGCACATTTGAAGTTTTTTAAGTTACTGATGCCCTAATCTCATTAAATTGCATCTCTGGGGATAGGCCAGTAAAAAAAAAAAAAAAGTATATAACAACTTTATGGAGAATATATGAGTGGTTTAGTATATTCACAGAGTTCTGCAACCATTGCTATAGTCAGTTTTAGAGCATTTTCATCCCTGCTCCACCAAGAAGACTTGGTCCTCATTAGCAGCCATTCCCCGTTCTCCCAAGCCCCTGGTCTAGGCAACCACTACTCTACTTTCTATTGCTATAAATTTGCCAATTCCAGACATTTCATATGCATGGAATTATATAATACATGGGCTATTGTGACTGGCTTCCTTTACATAGCATAATGTTTTCAAGATTCATCCATGTTATCACATATATCAGTACTTCATTCCCTTTTGTGATTGAGTAATATTCCATTTACTGTTCATCACTGAATTGACTTTTGGATTGTTTCTGCTTTTTGGTTATTATGCATAATGTTGCTATGAATATTTGTGTATGAGTTTTCGTGTGGACATATTTTTTCATTTCTCTTGAATATATATACCTAGGAGTAGAATTACTGGGTCATATGTATGCTTAACCTTTTAAGGAACTGCCATACTGTTTTCTGAAGTTTCTGCAACTTTTTTATTCCTACCAGAAGTATGTGAGATTCCAATTTCTTGACCTCATCAATAATTATCATCTGTCTTTTTATTATTATTATAGTCATCCTAGTGGTTGTGAAGAGGTATTTCACTGTGACTTTGATCTGCATTTCTTTAATGGCTAGTGTTGTTGAACATCTTTTCATGTACTTATTGACCATTTATACATTGTTTTTGGAGAAATATCTATTTATATCATTTGCCCATTAAAAACATTTTTTCTGAGTTCTTTATACATTTTTGATACATCTCCCTTATCAGATACCTAATTTGTAAATATTCTCACCCATTCTGTGGGTTGTCTTTTCAGTTCCTGATGAAAGCCTTTGAGGCACAAATGCTTGAAGTGTTGATAAAATTCAACGTATGCACTTCTCTCTTTTGTCGTGTGTGCTTTGGTATCATATCCAAGAAACCATTGCCAAGTCTGAGGTCATGAAGATTTACCCTTGTATTTTCTTTAAGAGTTTTATTATTTTGGTTTTTGTAATCGGTCTATGATCCATCTTCTGTTAATTTTTGTGTATGGTGTGAAGAGGAGTCCAATTTAATTCTTTTCATGTGGATATCCAGTTGTCCTGGCACCATTTGTTTAAGAGACTATTCTTTCCCCATTGAATTGTCCTGGCAACACAGATAAAATCAACTGACTGTAAATGTGAGGGTTTATTTCTGAGCTTTCAATTCTATTCTATTGATCTTATACATCTATTCTTATACCAGTACCACACTGTCTTGATTACTATAACTCTGTAGTACATTTTGAAATCAAAGTTGGAGTCCTCCAACTTTGTCCTCCCTTGAGATTGTGCTGGCGATTCTGGGCTTCTTACATTTCTATATGAAACTTAGGATCCACTTGTCAATTTCTGCAAAAAAGCCAGTTTTGATTTTAATAGGGGTTGTGCTAAATCTGTAGTTCAGTTTGAGGAGAATTGCTTATACTCTTAGCAACATGAAATCTTTTGCTACATGAACATGAGATGCCTTCCCATCTATTTAGATCTTTTAGATTTTAGTTTTATAGTTTTCAGAGTATAAGAACTAGTGCTGGGGTGAAGGAGAGAGGGTTGTTGTCAGTCTGATGTGTAGCTTCCCCTAATGCACATGAGTTGTATGGGAAGAGAAGATCGCCAAATAAAAATCTTGGTTCTCTTCAGATAGAACAAAACGGTCCTGTGAGAAGTAATTCCTTAGGCTTGACTGGTTCCTTGGGAACCCATGTGGAGAAAGGGGAGGTGGAACATGGCTCAGTTTTTACTTGGCTTGTTCCTTCTGCTCTTTTGCAGCCTCTGATTCATCCAGGGTAGGGAGGCATGAAGGGATGACAGGTAAAGGGGCAACGGCTGGTGCTATTTATAGTTGTGGAATGCCCTTGTAAGAGCAGGAAACCACATGTCTCTCCTTTGTGGGGCACTTCTATGGGTTTCTTGGCCAATCTGTGGTAGACCTCCATATACCTTTCTGTGCCAAAGGTGATCTTGTCTCTGGGTGATCTCCCCTCCCCTTTTCTGCCCTCTAGCTGTACATCCCACTTTTTGGCAGAGTGGAGGATGCTGTCACTCAGAGGTCAGTTCCCTCAGACACGATTCTTTCAGACAGCTTACACTTGGCTACTTGTATCCAGGGTGTGTTCCTGGCCTGGGAATTCATGCGCTCCTGCCACGCCAAGTGGCAGAAGTGCAGTGTGACCAGTTCTAACTCCCCTCTCCCTGTCTTGCTGTCATGGTACCTCCAGCCAGTCTCCTGCCTTCAGACTTCTCCAGATAAAGAGCAGGCACCAAGCTTAAGACTTCTGGGCCACTTATCAGGCTCTGCCAGGACTCTCAAGGATCTGGTCTGATAGTAAGGAGCCTGGGGCAGGCTTAAGAGTTTCTATAACTTAGCCAGCATTCAGTTAGGGAATGAGAAGCTAGTTTCTCCTGTTGCAGGCAATCTCACTATCTATGAAGAGTCTTGTGAACTCTATATACTTGGCATGAGGGAGAAGGAAAACGAGCAGAGCCTTTACTAGTCCATATGACCTTGTGTGAACTAGGAAAAGGACCTTACTCCTCAAGATACTTTACTGCCATCTGCTGGAAAATTATTATAAAACTATAGATATTTCCAGTGACTGTGATGAATAATGCCCCCTGTAGTTGTGCAATGTACACTTGGCACAGCTGTAAGAAGTGTTTCCAAGAAGAAAAATCTCAACACCCTGTGCTTCTACGAATTCCTTTCAATGACTCCTTTTCTAGCCACCTCTCTTCTTCATGTAGGTTACCTAGAGGTAAGTGTTTATTATTTTGTAAATTCTGCACAGATGTATCGAGCATGTTTCCTCCCCAAATGGGAGTATTTATTGTCCTTTGTCTTCACTTTTGTGGCCTTAGATGAATTTCTGAGAAAACAGAAGTCCCATTTTTACATCTTGTTAATTGCCATTTGTTAGCCAACTAGTAGGCAGAATGCAAAGGTAATTTATGAAGAATCCAGACTATAACAGCCCTTTCAAAGTGAAGTGCAAGACATCTATTGTAAACTTTGCCTCACCTATACAGAGTTAGCAGTCACCAGATTTATCCAGGATAAGAATGGGTCAAAGAATCTGAAGAGTCCCAGTCATATTTTAGAGCCAAGTACATAATAAACAGACATTTGATGAATGAATAAATAAGAAAACTAGTGGACGAAGGACCAGATGGAGACCATCTGAGAATCTGAGAGTCATTTGTTTTAATTCCTCAGCCTATTTATGTGAGGATCTGCCCCATAGCAGTTGCATTAATTTTCTTGGGCTGCCCTAACAAATTACGACAAACTGGGTGGCTTAAAATAACAGAGATTTATCGTTCTTGGAGCCAGAGCCCAAAAGCAAGGTGTTAGCTTTGAGGGAGAATCTGTCCCACGCCTTACTCCTCTCTCTGGTGGTGGCTGGCAACCCTTGACATCCTTGGGGTTGTAGCTGCCTAACTCCGGTTTCTCCAGCCGTCTTCACATAGATATCCCCCCGTGTCTCACCTCTCTTCCTCTTTTCCTTATAAGGACACAGCCTTTGGATTTAGGGCCTATCCCTAAATCTGGGATAATCTTGCCCCAAGGTTCCTAATTACATCGGCAAAGATTCTGCAAAGAATGTGATCCAAACAAGGTCACATTCACAGGTACCAGGGATTGGAACTTGGGTATATCATTTAGGGGGTCATTATGCAGCCCAATGCACCGCTGAGATCCACTCAGACTGTGGTCCATACTTGCGTGCTACAGTGCAAGTGAATGCTTTTTTCCACAGCTGCTTTCCAGCAGACAGTAGTATTCCATTCAGCCAGCGCAAGTGTGGTTTTGACTTTCCGCCGATGTCACCACCAATCATGAGGAACGCACCCATCGCTGTACCCACAGTAATGAGGTCATTTTAGGGGTCTGGACCTTGCATGATAACGAGCTAAAGGAAATTTTAAAAAATCACCTTAGCTCTAATATTCTGAGAGGTACATTCATCAAATACACGGAGATATGAAAAATGACAGTCTCTTTGAAAATACAGAGAAACAAAGGAAAACTAAAAGATTCTTTCCTTGTTAGCTCAATGATTTTTCCTGATACTGAAATGTTTTTAGAGTATCCAAATTTCTCAAAAGCCTCTACTATAAAAACGAAGTGAGAAAATCTTGTTCTTCAGCAAATATGTATAACCATAGCTTCTGAACTAGAATGAACCCACTAAAATACATTTTTTTTCCGATACAGTATCTTTTGGTGAGCACGAAGGCCTTGTTTCTTCTTACCGCGTCACAGATTAAAGTGCCTGGTCCCCATGCAGGTCCTCATGCGAGGGATCTGCGCGGGCACCAGCTGTTTGCCTCTCCATTCCAGTCTGAGCAGGGGGTCCTCAGAGTTCAACAGGATTCCTCCATGAGTAATAATCACTGTCTCTTTCCTATTCCTTTTTCTTGCTGGGTTAAATTCTTTCTTTCTGAAGAATATCTTTTGTGTTTAAATGAAAATTTTTTTATCATATATACACAAATATACAGGGAACTCTCACAAAGCCATCACCAAAATTCCAAAATTGTCAATATTTTGCCATACTTATATAATATATTCCTTTTCTGCTGAAATATTTTAAGGAAAATCCTAGACATCATGCCATTTTATCCTCACATACATTGATATGCATCTGTAAAAATCACATTTCCTTGCATACCATACGCAATACCAATATCAAAGCAACAAAAATTCTTTTATCATCTACATCTAATACCAAGTCTATATTCAGATTTCCCTGATTGCCTCAAAAACACCTTCTGAGGTTTTGGTTTGTTTACATCAGGATCCAAATAAAACCCACATGCTAAATTAGATTGTTGTGTCTTTTCAATTTCTTTTAGTGTAGGGCTTTTCAGCAGTGGCGCTGCTGGTATCTTGGAGGTAAGTCTTGGGGGTCCCTCCTGTGTATTGTAGGGTGTTTAGCAGGATCCTCAGCCTCTACTCCCCAGATTCCAGTAGCAGTTCTCATATTGTGACAATCAAAACTGTCTCCAGACATTGTTAAATGTCCCCCTGAGGACAAAATTATCTCTGGTTGACAACAGTGATCTAGTACAGCCTCCTTTTTGTGCACATGCATTGACTTACAGCATAAATTAGATGAGTTATCTTGGAATATGTCCCTTCCCCATGGGGTCATCTAACTTATTCCTTTATCCCTTATTCCTGTCATTGGAAACTAGGTTAAGAGTGGCGAAGTTAGAGTCTCAGGTTAATATTTTTTATTAAAAACGCTTCAGAGTTGGTGCCATACATTGTACTTCATTTTGTATCAAATAAGAAGGCTTAGCATGTGTGACTGTGTCATTTCAGTGATGCTAAGATTGTTCAGCAGGGTCAGATAGCAAGTCTGATCTCTTCATTGTAAAGTTTCCATCAACCTTTTGCTTAGTGTTTTCACCCATTGATGAGGTTTGCCTGTATCAACTTTCATTAGCTTGAAAGTTGGAGATTTTCTAATTCTACCTTTGTTTTATATTTATTAACTGAAGTTCTTTTATAAAGAAATTTCTTTCATCAACTATTTTGTTATCTTAAAGTATATAACTCATCCAGGAAAGGCAGGATAAATTCTTAATTATTTTTAATAGCCCATTTTCAAAATAAGTATTTAGGGTATAATGGTGTGTGTTTGCTTTGTCTTGGTCAATTTTTGGAAATTAAAGGGTCAAATGGTATGTGCTTGCTTTGTCTTGGTCAATTTTTGGTTCTGTAATTATGAATTTGTGGATTTTTATATAGTCAATGGGTCTTTAATCTAATATTCTATTTGATGCTCACTTTTTTCCTCCTATATTTGGCCAATAGGAACTTGTTATGTTTTTTATTTCATTTTCCCCAAATAGGAAACATAGTAGTTCTTTCAAAGATGGTTTGGGCAGTAAGTTGTCTTAGTCTTTAAATGTGTGAAGAAGTCTTTATTTTGACTTCATTATTAATTAAGTTATAGATTTCATATAACCTTTCCATTATTTTCCCTCAGCACTTTGAAGATATTAATCCACTCTCTTCTGAAATCTACTGTTTTGATAAGAAGTCTTATTATCTTTCAGATGTCATTCACATAGGTATTTTCTATTTTTCTCTCTGGCAGTTCAAAAAATTATGAATAAATCTTATTTTTTTAGAGGATTGTAGATATACAGCGGGAAGTAAAGAGAGTTCTCATATATCCTCTGTCCCTGCATATCGATGTCCCAAACCATAGTGTACATTTATTACAATCTGTAAAACACATCTCTATCATCCAAAGACTATAGTTCACATCGGGGTTCACTCTTGGTGTTGTGTGTTCTGTATGTTCCGGTAAATGTACAACATGTATCCATCACTGTAATATCATGCAGAATAGTTTCATTGTCCTAAAAATCCCCTGTGCTCTGCCTAGTCACCCATCCCTCCTCCCCACCTTGGCAACCACTGATCTTTTTACTGTCTCCATAATTTTACCTTTTCCAGAATGTCATATAATTGGATTTATACAGTATGTCACCTTTTCAGGTTGGCTTCTTTCATTTTGTAATATCCTTTAAGATTCTGCCTGTCTTTTCATGGCTTGATAGCTCATTTCTTTTTGGCACTGAATGGCATTCCATTGTGTGGATGTACTATGGTTTATTTATCTGTTCATCTACTGAAGGACATTTGGTTGCTTCTAAGTTTTGGCAGTTATGAATAAAACTGTGTAAAGATCTGTCTGTAGGTTTTTGTGTGGACATATTTTCAGTTCCTTTTGGTAGATACCAAGGAGTGTGATTACTGGCTCAGGTGGTAGGATTATGTTTAGTTTTGTAAGAAACTGCCAAACTGTCTTCTAAAATGGCTGTACCATTTTGCATTCCCATCAGCAGTGGCTGAGAGTTGCAGTTACTCTACATCCTTGTCAGCATTTGGTGTTGTCAGTGTTTTGGATTTTGCCCATTCTAATAGGTGTGTATGTACCACTATCTCA
Source organism: Phataginus tricuspis (assembly GCA_029783875.1). Taxonomy (NCBI): domain Eukaryota; kingdom Metazoa; phylum Chordata; class Mammalia; order Pholidota; family Manidae; genus Phataginus; species Phataginus tricuspis. Next base: position 7,511,586 of record JAQQAC010003584.1, on the reverse strand, counting down.
TTGTTTTAATTTGCAATTCCCTAATGACCTATCACGTTTAGCATGTTTTCATATGCTTATTTGCCATCTGTATTTCTTTTTTGGTGAGACGTCTCTGTTCAGGTCTTTTGCCCATGTTTGTATTCTTATCATTGGGTTTTAAGTGTCCTCTGTATATTTTGAATAACAGTCCTTTATCAGATGTGTCTTTTGCAAATATTTTCTCCTGGTCTGGGGTTTGCTTTCTCATGTTCTTGACACTGTCTTTGTTTTTATAAAAACCGAATGCCTGCCCTTCATAGTATTTATTTTTATTTTCCATTTTTATTGAGATATAATTAACATATGACATTATGTAAGTTTAAGGTGTACAATGTGATGATTAATAACATGTATATATTGCAAAATGATTACTACAATAAGGCTCGTTAAGACATTCATTACCTCACAGAAGTATATAATACAGTATTGTTAACTATAGTTACCATGCTGAATATTAGATCCTCAGAATATACTCATCTTATAACTGGAAGTTTGTACCCTTTGATCAACATTTCCCCATTTTTCCCATCTCCAGGCCCTAGAAACCACCATTCTATTCCCTGGTTCTATGGATTGTTTTATTTTATTTTTTTTTGATTCCACATATAAGTGAGATCATACAGTATGTTTTTCCCTATCTGACTTATTTCACTTAACATAATGCTCTCAAGGTGTATTCATGTTGTCACAAATGACAGCATTTCCTCCTTTTTATGACTGAATAATAGTCCATTGTATATATGTGTGTGTGTGTGTGTATGTGTGTGTAATAACTTTACATTTTTACTACCCCCTTCTATGTTTTAGGCATTTGATATCACTTTTCGCATCTTTTTGCTTAAGGCATCCCTTACATTATTGTAGTTTTAGTTAGTTTTACTACTGTTGTTTTAACCTTCTTAGTAGCTTTGTAAGTGATTAATCCACTACCTTTACTATATATTTACCTTTTCCAGTGAAATTTTTCTTTTCATGTTTTCTTGTTATTAATTAGTGTCATTTCTTTTCAGCTTAAAGAATTTCCTATAATTATTCTTGTAAGGCTGGTTTAGTAGTAAAAAATAGATCAACCCCTTTAGCTTAGCTTTTGCTTGTCTGGAAAACTCTCCATCTCTACTTCAAATCTGAATGATAATCTTGCCAGGTAGCATCTTCTTGACTGGAAGCTTTTTCCTTTTGTACTTTGAATATGTCATGCCACTCCCTTCTGTCTTGCAAAGTTTCTGCTGGGAAATCTGCCGATAGGCCTTATGAGGTTTCCTTTGTATGTAACAATTTTCTCTTTCTCTTGCTGTTTTTAAGCTTCCCTCTTTAACATCCAACATTTTAATTATAATGTGTCTTGGTGTGGCTCTCTTTGGATTCATCTTATTTGGAACTTTCTGGGCTCCCTGAACCTGCAAGTCTGTTTCCTTCCCATATTAGGGAAGTTTTCAGCCACTGTTTTTTCAAATAATTTTTCTGTCCCTTTCTGTCTCTCTCTCATCCTCCTGGGACCACTATCATGTGACTATTATTCCACTTAATGTTGTTCCAGAGGTCTCTTATCTTAATTTTGTAAAATCTTTTATCTTTTTACTGCTCTGTGTGGGTGAATTCCATTGCTTTATCTTGCAGCTTGCATATGTCTTCTTCTACTTCATCCAGTTTGTTGTTGAACCCCTCTAGTGTATCTTCCAATTCACTTATTGTAGTCTTCAGCTCTGTGGCTTCTGTTTGGTACTTTATTATGTTTTCTAGCTCATTGTTGAAATTCTCACTGTCTTTATCCATTCTTCATCCAAGTTTGGTGAGCATTTTTATAACCATTACTTTAAATTCTTTATCAGGAAGATTAACTATCTCTGTGTCATTAATGTCTTTTTCTGAGGTTTTGTCTTATTCTTTCATTTAAAACATATTTCTCTGTTCCCTCACTTTGCTATACTCTGTGTTTGTTTCTATGTAGATGAAGCAACACCTCTCTCAGTGTTGAAGGAGTGGCCTTGTGTAGGTAATTATCCTTCTCATTCAACCTTGTCCTAGCTCTTGGTTGTCTCTTGAACTTTTGTGATTATGTAAACCACCTGATTTATTCCTGTTATGCCCCTGTAGTTGAGTGTGTGCCAAGATCTGCCAGTGATCATAGGGGAAGAATCTCATTTAGCACCTAGTTTCAGGTTGATTGGAAGCCAGAACCTCAGGTAGCAGCTTTTAAAGTATGCAAATATATACAGTCCTATGGTGCTGCAATCATAATCCCTGCTGGCCTCCAGACCAGGAGATCTGGAGGTATCCTCTGGGTGACAGTTGCAAAAATTGGGGCTCCAGATGAATGTACAAACTTTTTTCAGGGAAATCTCATCAAGCTGTAGTGGGGCCAAAGCGGCATGCAACGAATGGTGTCTCCCTGGCTACATTCCCTGGAAAAGCCTCTTTATCCTCTAGGTGTGTGGGAAACCTGAAGCCTGTCGCTCCAGCTGAAGCTTTAGGCTAATAGGCCTTTTTCACAGGAAGAGTGGGGTTGTGTTTGAGTCTCCTGTCTGTGCAGTACCATGGGGGTGGTGACCTTTCAAGAACTATCTTTCTGATTGTTATAGTTCCATGGAGATCTGGAATGCCAACTCTCTTGACCACCAGGGACAGGTGATCAAGGTGTGTCCTTAGTGTGGCTTGCACATACCCAATAGATTTAATAAGGCAGCTTGAGAGTGTGGAGAGCAGGGAACACTTAGAGCTTCAAAAAGGCAAATAGGAAAATGTTTTGAGTGTGCATGCCCAAAGGTTTTGGGCCGAGAGCAGGAGAATGTTGCGACTGCTTGCATTTGCCAGTCCCAGCCAGCACCATGGGAGTAACCACCTATGCTCTCTGGCCTCAGCAAATGCTAAACCTGCTCACCCCTGCCTGTCACAGCAAGGTGGCAGGAAGGTGCCACATTTGAACTCACCCACCTGTGCTAGCAGGCTATGCAGAGAGTGCAACAATGGTGTCCACCAGTGCCTCCATCTTTGGGGAAAATCTCAGTTGTCTCCTTCCCTCCAGCTGATGCCCCCAGAGAAGCAAATGAATCTTTCTCACATATAGTCTTGGTGCTTTTCAAACTTCTGCATTTTTGCTGGGTCTCAGGGCAAGTGAGATCACATGTGAGCTTTTCACGAGGACTGTTTCCTGTAACACTTTGGCACCCTTGGATGTCAGCCCCATTGGTTTTCCAAGCCAGATGTTCTAGAGGCTTGTCTCACTGGTACAGATCTCAGGGGCCAGGATGCCCAATGTGGGGCACCAACCCCTCACTTTTGGGAAAGAAGTGCCTGCCTGATGAGATCCCTCCCCATTGTGTGTTGCCATGCCAAGGGTGGGTTTTTTTGTGAGACCATCTCTCTGCCTCTCTACACATCTTGTTGTGGTCCTTTCATCCTTTATTGTGGGGATCAGTTCATCCAGTTTTCAGATCTTTTCAGAAGGAAATGATCCATATGTAGTTGTAGATTTGGTGTGTCCATGGGAGGAGGTGAGTTCAGGATTTGCTGCCATCTTGAATCTGTTTCCAAATAACTTTTTACTTTTTAAAAATTGTGGTAAGACAGAAGAAAGCAAATCCTGCCATTTGCAACAACATGGATGGAGCTAGAGGGTATTATGCTCAGTGAAATAAGCCAGGCGGAGAAAGACAAGTATGAAATGATTTCACTCATATGTGGAGTATAAGAACAAAGAAAAAACTGAAGGAACAAAACAGCAGCAGACAAACAGAACCCAAGAATGGACTAACAGTTACCAAAGGGAAAGGGATTGGGGAGGATGGGTGGGAAGGGAGGGATAAGGGGGAAAAAGGGCGTTACGATTAGCACACATAATGTGGGGGTGGGGGGACACGGGGAAGGCAAATAGTGACTCTGTGGCATCTTACTATACTGATGGGCAGTGACTGCAATGGGGTATGTGATGGCGACTTGATAATAGGGGGAGTCTAGTAACCATAATATTGCTCATGTAATTGTATATTAGTGATACCCAAAAAAAAATCTAAGTGAAAAAAAATTATGGTAAGATATACATAATATAAAAATTTAACATCTTAACAATTTTAATTCAGTGGCATTATGTGCACATTGTTGTGCTATCATTACTACCATCCATTTCCAAGCCTTTTATCTTCCTAAAGTGAAATTCCATTAAATAGTAACTCCTTATTCCTCCCTTTCCCCAGTCCCTGGAAACTACCTTTTTACTTTATGTCTATGAACTTTACTATTTAAAGTACCTTGTAAGTGGAATCATACAGTATTGTCTTTTTGGGGCTGGATTATTTCACTCAGCATAATGTCCTCAAGGTTCATCCCTGTTCTAGCCTGTGTCAGAATTTTCTTCTTTCTAAAGGCTGAATAACATTCTATTGTCTGTGTATATTCCATTTTGTTACCCATTCATTTCTTTTTTTTCTTTTTTTAAAATTTATTTTGGTATCATTAACCTACAATTACACGTGCAATATTATGGTGATTAAACTACCCCCTTCATCAGGTCCCCCCCCACCAACCCCATTACAGTCACTGTCCATCAGCGTAGTGAGATGCTATAGAGTCACTATTTGTCTTCTCTGAGTTGTACAGCCCTCCCCGTGCCCCCTCTACCTTATGTCTGCTAATCGTAATGCCCCTTTTACCCTCTTATCCCTCCCTTCCCACCCATCTTCCCAGTCCCTTTCCCTTTGGTAACTATTAGTCCGTTCTTGGGTTCTGTGAGTCTGCTGCTGTTTTGTTCCTTCAGTTTTTCTTTGTTTTTATATTCCACATATGGTGTGAAATCATTTGATACTCGTCTTTTTCGGCTTGGCTTATTTCACTGAGCATAATACCCTCTAGCTCCATCCATGTTGTTGCAAATGGTAGGATTTGTTTTCTTCTTATGGCTGAATAATATTCCATTGTGTATATATGTAACCCATTCATTTCTTGATGGATACTTGGGTTGCTTCTACCTTTTGACTATTGAGAATAATGCTGCTATGAGCATGAGTGTACGATCAGCTCTGTCTTTTGTGGAGTTAGGACTTAATGTCCTTTCTTCATATATACTTTAAACTCTATCCCTCAGCCCCAAATCCTATTTCCAATTTCAAAGCCCCTTTGATCAAGGTAGCTCTGCTCCTTGTCAGTGGCACCGAGTACAGTTGTGCAGGTTGTGTCCTGCACAAGGGCAATGAGGCAAGGTGGTGCATGGGGGTGAAACCAAGCTTGAGCTCTGCCCACCAAGTCCTGCACCCCTGAGGGTGAACCTGCTCAGAGGATAGTCCATTTTCTGATTCACGCAAAGGCATCTAACAGGTCGGCTGCCTTGCTGCTCAGTCGCTCTTACTACAGCTTTTGTTTCTGCTGCAGCTTGCAATCTAAGGATTTCCCTCTCTTGCTTTTGAATTTATCTAAACATTTCATTGTTTTGTGGTTTATATGCATTTTATTTTTATACATTTGGAATAGGAGGAAAGATCTTTTCATTGACTGAAAGTTATGACCTTTACTGTTATTTTAAAAGAATACGTTTCTTCTATATATGCTCCATTCTTCCAAACTTAGATAGGGATGTTATAATAACCGGAACAGATAAACCTATTAAATTAATCGCAAAAAATAAGAGTCAAGTAATAAAGTATGGATGTAATGCTAGGAGCATATTTGAGTTACAGGGAACTACTGAAAAGGAAACCTAGCTGAATATTTTGAAAATCAAGAGAAATATGATGGGCTGTATTTCGGGTGTATTATTTGGTCATTGATATGTACCTAAAATATAAATTGGTATTCTTTAGTTTTTCCATACAAAGGAAAAGACAAATTTCTCTTAGCCCCATAACATAGGTGGCACTGTGTACTAGATACTCCGAATTTGAGTTTTAGAAGTAGACCAGCTCTCCTAAGTTTGCTTTCCCATCTCAAGAACCGGAACATTTCTGCTTCATGCAAAGAAGCTGTGCCTGACTTCCCATGTCGTAACACCTGGCAGGTAGCTGTGGAAGATGTTTTTTGCTCAGTCTCATTGGCTTTGTTTGAAGTGGAGGTTGAAGGGTTTTAGCCTCAAGGCAAAAGGTTTTAGTTCTCCCTCTGTGCTTCTCCTTACACAATGACCTAGTAAAACGGAGACATGAATGTTGCTTAACTTGCTTGGACGGATGCGAAGGTAGAAGCAACAGCCACAGAGCTCTGAACCTCAGCTGAGGTCAGAGCTCATAGGTCATCAGGTCCTAGTTTCGAGGCCCAGTGAGGTAGCCTAGAATTTTTGTTTGTTTTCTCTTTTAGTTGCACACAGAGGATAAGCAGAGAATTGTGGCTGTGAAAATTGCCTAGAGACCTGACAGCAGGGATATTTACCGGAATTCCATGGGAAAGAAAGCTCAGTCTTCCAGCCCACAAAAGGGGGCCTTTTGACTGGAACCTTGCTCAACCTTTAGATAAGGCAAAGCAGGCAAAGCAGGAGCGAAATGAACTTGGCAAATCTCAAAAGAACACTATATGGGAAACCCATCCTGGTGATCCCTGTGGGGTAACAAAGGTGAGGTTTCACGGAGGTGAGATGGATATGATCAGAACGAGGGGGCCCAATTAAGAAAAAAGGTTGGATCGAGTCATGGAACAATTTTGGAATATGAAGCAGAAATAGTTTACCCTGGTAGTTTTCTTCCCCGGGGAGCCTGAAGATGCAGAATATGATTCTCCCAACCTTAGTTCACTGTTCTGATTGCTACCCTTAATGATACTTTCCGAAATAGTCTTGTGGGGGCAGGAGACAAGGGCATAATATGGTCTGCTACTGTCTTTATCCTGACTCAGAGAAAGACGTCCTGTATGCTTGTCAGAAGAGAGTGAGGACTGGGTGGTAATGTTTCCACGGAAGCCTAGGACTCACATGGGATTGTGTAAGCTCCTTTTCATCACAAGGTAGGCTAGGTATTAGCAGTTTCTATGGTCAAGAAACTCTACTAGAAGGAGTCTAGGCCCTAACAGGATTGCTGCTTCATCTAGGACACTCCACTCTCTGTATGTCCAACCCATGTCTTAGTGGTGCTTCTTCCTCCAGTTCCTTCATCCTTCCAATTCCCACACCTGGTGTCCATTAATAAACAGCATTACATCCAGCTTCCTACCTCCCAAGTCATTGCAGAGCACCAACAGGTTCCTTACGGGTGGGATGCATGCGGGTGGGAATGCGTGTTGCCCCCAGCTCACTGCCCACCTTCTGTGACATGGATAGGCGTAAGAGCACGAGTCCAAGTCACATTTCAAGCAGATCTCTTTTCTATATTTTTTTGGCCATAGTGTAATTTTACCTGAAGTGTAAATATACGATTGTATATGATTTATGATTACTTTCCTTTCAGTAATTGGCTATAGGAATCATGTACTCTCATGAAAGTGTTCTCAGCAGTTCACACTGCATTATAACTTCTGTTTACCACAGTGACTACTTGCAATACTGCCTGATACTCCCCTCCCTGAAAAGAACTTACTCTCTTATGCTAACTTTGATCTTTATTTCACAAACTTCCTTTTACGTACTTTCAGTTTGCTGGAATTATACTGTCCTTCTCCCCTGCTCTTCTGAGTTCGGAGGCTTGAGGGTTATGTGAGCTCTGTGGTCCCCCTACTTAGTGGATTCTTTCCACCTCCTTTGTTCTTCTTTCTCCCCTCTCCTGCTCTCATGTCATCAGCATCTCCAATCTGCTCTTTCCTCTCTTTCTCCTCTGCCCAGTCTTATGGAACCTTCTATGCAATATGTTTAGTAGGAAGAACATCTCTGTACTGGTATTAATTTCTTCTGTGGCTATATTTTTAGCTCTTGTGTAGTCTAGGAGATTTTGTGTAATCTCTACAGTGTCACTCCAGCAACAGTCCATGGAGGACATCTGGGCACTAGGGAAATGAGGGGAAGTTGGGCAAAGAAAGAGAGATGAGAAGGAGAGGGTCCCCTTTGATAAATATAAGATCAACTTTAAACAATTCCCGAGGCATTGACAGAATATTAGACCTAATTTCCAAGTGGGCAGAAAGCTCTTTCTCTAAACTGTCTGTGTAGGGGCAGAAAAATGAACAGGGAGACCGTTCGAGGTCCCTTCCAGCAAGGTAGGATGCTGGATATTTTAGTGGGTCATTTTGACTTTTCCGAATTTCAAAATCTGGCAGATTCTATTATTCTCTGTCCTTTCTGTGCCTTTGTCACCTGCTTGTTCCACCTAGACCCTGTCTGGAATTGCCAGGGCAAATATTCTGAGCAAGGAGCTTATTGAACATTTTGTTGAAAACAGATTGCTGTGTCATTGCCTTTGGAAAGCAGTCATTTTAAGATAGTTTTCAGGTAGGTAAAGACCAGCACAACAAACTGATAGAATGGCCTCTGCCATCCAATCTCCTGCAGCCATTCTGGTGAGAAGGGTATTCCTGTTAGGAACCTGAGCAGAAGCTCTGGCCAGGAGGCTTCTATTGTGTTAGAATCCTGCCCCAGTTTAAGGGTCATACTGCAGCTCTCCCAAAAAATTGCTCTGTAATAGGCTGTATTACTTAGAACACTCCAAAAAAGCACCAGAATGTCTGAGATAAGAGAGCTCTTTGTAAATTAAGGAGAAAAATAAAGGACATCAGCATAATCCTATCTCTAAGCCAAATCCGGATAACGTTAAAGGACTTCCAAAGAACACCATTTAACTCTTTCTTTGCCAGAAATACAAGAATCTGCCCTCAGAGGAATGTCTCTCTTTCTTCCTCTCTCTGGACAAAGCAAGTAATAACACCTTAATAAACTTACTTCTTTTATTTGTTTATTTATTTATTTTTTTATTAAGGTATTACTGATATACACTCTTATGAAGGTTTCACATGAAAAAACAATGTGGTTACATTTACCCATATTATCAAGTCCCCACCCATACCCCAATGCAGTCACTGTCCATCAGTGGAGTAAGATGCCACAGATTTCACTGTTTGCCTTCTCTGTGCTGCACTGTTTTCCCCGTGATCCCCCCACACCATGTGTACTAAACATAATACCCCACGATCTAAACTTACTTCTTAAACTGTGAAAGAAGGAAAAATAAGTGGGAATAAAGAAGGTAAAGTGGGAAAATGGCAAGGAAATGTCCCACTGTTGGACATCAGAAAAAAAAAAGACTTATAATTGCAATTCCAAGATTTGCTTAAGAAATCCTTAAGGAAGTGTCCTTACCCAACTTCCATTCATGATCCTTGTGTGCACCCTCAGTTTCTTTGGCCCTCTCTTCTTTCATAGTATTTGCCCAGCAAATCCTCTCTAATTAGATTCAGCTCTGTCTAATTCACACTTGAAGGTGTTGGGAAAAAACACACAGCCATGCCGACTGGACTCCATTTCAATCCGTGATCGTAGCATCCCGTGGCTCTCCTTGCTGCCTGGCTACCCCATCATACCACCCGCTCCTCTAGAAGGCTAGCTCATTCCTGCGGCCCCTTTTGACTCCGTGGCTTACCTTGCTGACTATTTCCTTATATGAATAATCAGAGGAAACTTCCATGTGCCCCCATCACTCCAAGTCCCCCACGACTCACATCCGTTAGACTCAGAAGATGGCGCTCAGCATCATCCCCAAGACCCTTCTGCAGTTGTCATTCACTCAAAGGGCAGAATATTTACTCGAGGTTAAAACAATCAGAGAGCATCAAAAGAGCACTGTCCCCGGCATGCTCCCGGCAGCAATGTCCCTTTGCCTTGTGTTGCTGCATCTCTTCAGTCCGAAGCTTCAATAGGGGAGTGGAAGCCAATGTAAACTAGGGGCCAGAGGCATGTCTTCTGCCCACATCTCGGCTGAACTGCAGGTCACATTGTCTCCTGGGGCTGATCCTGGGAAGATGCTAGGTGTACAGACTGCTTTTGGTTCTCACTGTCGTCAACCCTGTCCAGCGGCCACCCAGAGCCCTGGCCAAGGTTTGCAGGTGCATGTCCCAGGGAGAGGGTGGGATCCTGGGAGGGTGGGACCCTACGGGCCAGCACCTGTGTAGGGCTAACCACGGTGTGTTTTCCAGCTTTCTGCCACCTCCTCTGATATCTGCCAGAGGAAGAGGGCATGGTAAGACTTAGGAAAACAATACTGAACATATTCATAATGTGTACCATTTATTGAGCATCTGTTATGTGCCAGGAGTCTTACATGCACTGGCTTACTTAATTCCCAAAACCACATTCCAAGGTAAGTTTTATTGTCCTCACTTTCTAGATATGAACACCCTGCTGACTCCAGGGCCTCAGCTTCAGCTTTCTGGATAGCGCCTTCTCCAGCAAAAATACAGATTTTCCCAGGAACAAGCAACAGGGCTACCCTAAGCCAGTTAGATTTGTATGGAAAGAAGAATGCTGCCTCCCCCTTCTAGGCACAGGCTCAGAAGCTAACAACAATTGCGTTACCAACAAGAATCCTTAGCCCAAGTTCTCCACTGACAGCATCTGCATTTAGGTTTCCTCAGAGTACTCTCCATGACCCAGGGAGGCTATGAGGTTTACTTATTTATTTATTAAAAAATTAAAAAAAATTTTTGGTATCATTAATATACAATTACATGAGCAACATTATGGTTACTAGATTTCCACCATTATCAAGTCCTCCACATACCCCATTACAGTCACTGTCCATCAGCGTAGTGAGATGCTATAGAATCAACACTTGTCTTCTCTGTGTTGTACAGCCCTCCCCGTGCCCCCCCAACATTACGTCTGCTAAAAGTAATGCCCCTTTTTCCCCCTTGTCCCTCCCTTCCCACCCACCCTCCCCAGTCCCTTTCCTTTTGGTAACTGTTAGTCCATTCTTGGGTTCAGTGAGTTTGCTGCTGTTTTGTTCCTTCAGTTTTTTTCTTTGTTCTTATACTCCACAGATGAGTGAAATCATTTGATACTTGTCTTTCTCTGCCTGGCTTATTTCACTGAGCATAATACCCTCTAGCACCATCCATGTTTTTGCAAATGGTAGGATTTGTTTTCTTCTTATGGGTGAATAATATTCCATTGTGTATATGTACCACTTGTTCTTTATCCATTCGTCTACGGATGGACACTTAGGTTGCTTCCATTTCTTGGCTATTGTAAACAGTGCTGCGATAAACATAGGGGTGCATCTGTCTTTTTGAAACTGGGATGCTGCATTCTTAGGGTAAATTCCTAGGAGTGGGATTCCTGGGTCAAATGGTATTTCTATTTTGAGTTTTTTGAGGAACCTCCATACTGCTTTCCACAATGGTCGAACTAAATTGCATTCCCACCAGCAGTGTAGGAGGGTTCCCTTTTCTCCACATTCTCACCAACATTTGTTGTTGTTTGTGTTTTGGATGTTGGCCATCCTCACTGGTGTGAGGTGATATCTCATTGTGGTTTTATTTTGCATTTCTCTGATGATTAGCGATGTGGAGCATCTTTTCATGTGCCTGTTGGTCATCTGAATTTCTTCTTTAGAGAAGTGTCTATTCATGTCCTCTGCCCATTTCTTAATTGGATTATTGGCTTTTTGTTTGTTGAGGTGTGTGAGTTCTTTATATATTTTGGATGTCAACCCCTTCTCAGATGCATCATTTATGAATATATTTTCCCATACTGTAGGATGTCTTTTTGTTTTACTGATGGTGTCCTTTGCTGCACAGAAGCTTTTTAGTTTGATGTAGTCCCACTTTTTCATTGTTGCTTTTGTTTCCCCTGCCTGGGAGATATTTTCATGAAGAAGTCGCTCATGTTTATGTCCAAGAGATTTTTGCCTATGTTTTTTTCTAATTTTAATGGTTTCATGACTTACATTTAGGTCTTTGATTCACTTTGAGTTTACTTTTGTGTATGGGTGTAGACAACAATCCAGTTTCATTCTCTTACATGCAGTTGTCCAGTTTTGCCAAAACCAGCTGTTGAAGAGGCTGTCATTTCCCCATTGTATATCCATGGCTCCTTTATCGTATATTAATTGACCATATATGTTTGGGTTAATATCTGGACTCTGTATTCTGTTCCACTTAGTCTATGGGTCTGTTCTTGTGCCACTACCAAATTTTCTTGATTACTATGGCTTTGTAGTAGAGCTTAAAGTTGGGAAGCAAGATACCCCCTGCTTTATTCTTCCTTCTCAGGATTGCTTTGGCTATTTGGGGTCTTTTGTGGTTCCATATAAATTTTAGAACTATTTGTTCCAGTTTGTTGAAGAATGCTGTTGGTATTTTGATAAGGATTGCATTGAATCTGTAGATTGCTTTAGGCAGGGTGTCCATTTTGACAATATTAATTCATTTCCATATATTAGTGTCCTCTTTAAATTTTCTTAGGATTGTCCTGTAGTTTTTAGGGTATAGGTCTTTCATTTCCTTGGTTAGGTATTCCTAGGTATTTTATTCTTTTTGATGCAATTGTGAATGGAATTGTTTTCCTGATTTCTCTTTCTGCTAGTTCATCATTAATGTATAGAAATGTAACAGATTTCTGTGTATTAATTTTGTATCCTGCAACTTTTCTGAATTCAGATATTAAATCTAGTGGTTTTGGAGTGGATTCTTTAGGGTTTGTTATGTACAATATCATGTCATCTGGAAAAAGTGACAGTTTAACTTCTTCCTTACCAATCTGGATACATTTTATTTCTTTGTGTTGTCTGATTGCCATGGTTAGGACCTCTAGTACTATGTTGAATAAAAGCAGGGAGAGTGGGCATCCTTGTTTTCTTCCTGATCTTAGGGGAAAAGCTTTTAGCTATTTGCTGTTGAGTATAATGTTGGCTGTGGGTTTGTCATATATGGCCTTTATGATGTTGAGGTATTTGCCCTCTATACCCATTTTGTTGAGAGGTTTTATCATAAATGGATGTTGAATTTTGTCAAATGCTTTTTCAGCATCTATGGAGATGATTATGTGGTTTTGTCTTTTTTTTGTTGATGTGGTGGATGATGTTGATGGATTTTCGAATGTTGTACCATCCTTGCATCCCTGAGATGAATCCTACTTGATCATGGTGTATGATCCTCTTGGTGTATTTTTGAATTCGGTTTGCTAATATTTTGTTGAGTATTTTTGCATCTATGTTCATCAGGGATATTGGTCTGTAATTTTCTTTTTTTCAGGGGTCTTTGCCTTGTTTTGGTGTTAGACTGATGCTGGCTTCACAGAATGAATTTGGAAGTATTCCCTCCACTTCTATTTTTTTGGAAAACTGTCCATTTCTTCTAGGTTATCCAGTTTGTTAGCATATAGGTTTTCGTAGTATTCTCTAATAATTCTTTGTATTTCTGTGGTGTCCATCTTGAGTTTTCCTTTCTCATTTCTGATTCTGTTTGTGTGTATAAATTCTCTTTTTTTTTTAGTGAGTCTGGCTAGGGGTTTATCTATCTTGTTTATTTTCTCAAAGAACCAGCTCATGGTTTCATTAATTTTTTCTATTGTTTTATTCTTCTCAATTTTATTTATTTATTTTCTGATCTTTGTTATGTTCCTCCTTCTACTGACTTTTGGCTTCATTTGTTCTTCTTTTTCCAGTTTCAATAATTGTGAAGTTAGACTATTCATTTGGGATTGTTCTTCCTTCTTTAAATAGGCCTGGATTGCTATATACTTTCCTCTTAGAACTGCCTTTGCTGTGTCCCACAGAAGTTGGGGTGTTCTGCTGTTGTTTTCATTTGTCTCCATATATTGCTTGATCTCTGTTTTAATTTGGTCATTGATCCATCGATTATTTAGGAGCAAGTTGTTAAGCTTCCATGTGTTTGTGAGCCTTTTTGTTTTCTTTGTACAACTTATTTCTAGTTTTATACCTTTGTGATCTGAGAAGTTTGTTGGTATATTTCAATGTTTTTTAATTTACTGAGGCTCTTTTTGTGGCCTAGTATGTGATCTATTCTGGGAAGTGTTCCATGTGCACCTGAGAAGAATGTGTATCCTACTGCTTTTGGGTGTAGAGTTCTGTAGATGTCTGTTAGGTCCATCTGCTCTAGTGTGTTGTTCAGTGCCTCTGTGTCCTTACTTATTTTCTGTCTGGTTGATCTGTCCTTTGGAGTGAGTGGTGTGTTGAAGTCTCCTAAAATGAATGTATTGCCTTCTATTTCCTCCTTTAATTCCAGTAGTATTTGTTTCACATATGTAGATGCTCCTGTGTTCGGTGCATAGATATTTATAATGGTTATATTCTCTTGTTGGACTGACCCCTTTATCATTATGTAATGTCCTTCTTTGTCTCTTGTTACTTTCTTTGTTTTGAAGTCTATTTTGTCTGATACAAGTAGGGCAACACCTGCTTTCTTCTCCCTATTGTTTGCATGAAATATCTTTTTCCATCCCTTCACTTTTAGTCTGTGTATGTCTTTGGGTTTGGAGTGAGGCTCTTGTGAGCAGCATATAGATGGGTCTTGCTTTTTTGTCCATTCTATTACTCTGTGTCTTTTGATTGGTGCAGTCATTCCATTTACATTTAGGGTGATTATCAGTAGATATGTACTTATTGCCAATGCAGGCTTTGGATTCGTGGTTACCAAAGGTTCAAGGGTAGCTTCTTTACTATGTAACTGTTTAACTTAACTCACTTATTACACTATTATAAACACAGTCTGATGATTTTTTCTCTCCCTTCTTTTTCTTCCTCTTCCACTCTTTATATATTAGGTGTTTTATTCTGTACTCTTTGTGTTTCCCTTGACTGATGTTGTGGATAGCTGATTTTATTTTGCATTTAGTTAGTATTTGGTTGGTCTATTTTCTTGCTGTTTTATTTTCTCTAGTGACATCTATTTAGACTGAGGAGTACTTCCATTTAGAGCAGTCCCTTTAAAATACACTGTAGAGATGGTTTGTGGGAGGTAAATTCCCTCAACTTTTGTTTATCTGGGAATTGTTTAATCCTTCCTTCAAATTTAAATGATAATCTTGCTGGATAAAGTATTCTTGGTTCGAAGCCCTTCTGTTTCATTGCATTGAATATACCATGCCATTCCCTTTTGGCCTGTAAGGTTTCTGCTGAGAAGTCTGATGATAGCCTGATGGGTTTTCCTTTGTATGTGATCTTTTTTCTCTCTCTGGCTTCTTTTAATACTCTGTCCTTGTCTTTGATCTTTGCCATTTTAAATATTATATGTTTTGGTGTTGTCCTCCTTGGGTCCCTTGTGTTGGGAGGTCTGTGGGCTTCCATGGTCTGAGAAACTATTTCCTTCCCCAGATTGGGGAAGTTTTCAGCAATTATTTCTTCAAATACACTTTCTATTCCTTTTTCTCTCTTCTTCTTCTGGTACCCCTATAACGTGAATATTGTTCCGTTTGGATTGGTCACACAGTTCTCTTAATAGTCTTTCATTCGTAGAGATCTTTTATCTCTCTCTGCCTCAGCTTCTCTGTATTCCTGTTCTCTGATTTCTATTCCATTAACAATCTTTTCCACCTCATCCAGTCTCCTCTTAAGTCCTTCCATTTTTTGTTTCATTTCTCCCTCTGGAACTCATCTCTTAGCTATTGCATATTTCTCTGTAGCTCCATCAGCATGGTTATTACTTTTATTTTGAATTCTTTTTCAGGAAGATTGGTGATTTCAGTCTCACCAGGCCCTCTCTATGGTGTTTCAGGGATTTTGTACTGAACAATGTTCTTTTGTCATTTCATGGTGATGAGAGGAATTGCCAGAGAGTGGCACGTGTGTCACCTGGGAGAACAAAGTCCCTTACTGCTTGCTAGTCACCTTGCCTATCTCCCTGCCTGTGCCAGGCAACCACACACCGGGAGCAGCGTCTGGGTTAATCCCCTGAGCTACCGTGGGTGTGGTGGCCCTCAGGATGGCCTAGGGCATTGGCAGGGGTCACAGGCGAGCAGCGCGTATTTGCCGTGAGAACAGAGCCCCTTCATGCTTCCTGGACTCTGCACCGGTCTCCTCTGTTTGTGCCGGTCAACTGCACGCAGGGGGCAGCCTCTGGGTTAATCCCCTGAGCTGCCCTGGGCGGAGCAGCCCTTGGGATGGCCTAGGACACTGGCGGGGGTTGCAGGTGAGCAATGTGTGTTCACCATGAGAACAAAGCCCCTTTGTGCCTTCTGGACTCTGCGCCGGTCTCCACTGTCTCTGCTGGTCAACTGCGCGCAGGGGGCAGCCACTAGGTCTGGGCCAGTTAC
Organism: Phataginus tricuspis; assembly: GCA_029783875.1. Lineage (NCBI taxonomy): Eukaryota > Metazoa > Chordata > Mammalia > Pholidota > Manidae > Phataginus > Phataginus tricuspis. The sequence continues at coordinate 7,495,463 of JAQQAC010003584.1, read as the reverse complement.
CTGCACACAGGGAGAAGCCTCTGTGTGGTTGCTGTGGGCAGGCCTGCTCCCCAGCTGTTCCACAGCAATGGTGGGTCAGCCTGTTTGCTTGCAGTGCCAGTGGGGGGGAAATGAACGGCAGGCTGCTTATCGCTGTGAGGGGCTTTGGGGCTGCATTGCTATCCAGGGTTTAGGGCACCTGAAGTTCCTTAAAGTTTCCAGCCTGCTGAGGCTGAGGGGACCAGGACGATTTCGTCCACCTGCTAAACCTTTGTCCCTTTAAGACTTTTAAAGTGCCCGCTTTTCTTTTGTCCCAGGCAGCCAGCTGTGGGAACCTGTTTGCAGTCATAGACTCGGATTTTGCTTTTCTGTTTCTCTAATATCCAGTACACCATGCAATGTGTGTCTGTGCTCCCACTGCAGATTACTAGGGCTGGTCATTTAGCAGTCCTGTGCTTCCACCCCCTCCCCACTCTGATTCTTTTCCTCTTGCTGGTGAGCTGGGGTGGGGGGAGTGCTCGGGTCCCGCCGGGTCACGGCTTTGTGTCTTACCCTTTTCCATGAGATGCTGAGTTCTCGCAGGTGTAGATGTAGTCTGGCTGGTGGACTATATCTTCTAATCACTCTTTTAGGAATAGTTGTATTTGTTGTATTTTCAAAATATATATGGTTTTGGGAGATTTCCATCACCCTACTCATGCCGCCATCTTGAGAATCCTATGAGTTTTATTTTTTGTGAATGACCCAGTTGGGTCATCTCACCAGAATAAAGGGTGACAACAATTTGTAGTCAAGTGTTTACCTCTTTCTATGTTAAAAAACCTTCTAGCTTTGAAACACTAACTTTTCTAGATTATTTCAGTTACCCACCACCTCCTTGCCCCCTTAAAGAATCTTAGAAGTTCTGTGCCTCCTGTAACAATCCACTTAAAAGACAGAAAATTGAGATTTAGAGAGGCCTACTATCTTGCTTAAGATCAGCAGGGCATTATCCCAGATCTTTAGATATAAATTCCATGCATTTATATCTTTATATCCATTACAGAACACTGTAAAATTAAACTACTATAAACTCACAAAGATTTTGAGAGACATTCCTTAATAAGGCCCCAATATGGATGTCTTTTTGTGTTTTTTCCTGTGGAAAATAAACTAGCTCCAAATCTTCATGTGACTGTAGCTGGAAATATAAATATTTTTCTAGTCTTTTCCTATAATTCTGAATTCTAGAACATAGGAGTTTAGAGTTGTAAGCCAATTTTAGACATTAATAGTTCAAATTCTTCATAAAATTTAAGTATAAAGGTAACTCAGAATAGCTTCATTTAAAACAAAAAATGCCTTTGCTATTTTCATAGATACATTATTAATAAATGAATCTACTGAGACAAAAATATTAGAATAAGAAATCTTTGAGGCCACAACTGGTCCTTTTAATGTTAATGGCAAATTAAAGATTTGGAACATATATTAGGATGAAGGTGAAACAGTTATTTTATAAAGACCATGGAACTACGATGAAAGTTTTGGCTTTCATACAAGGTCTGAGTTTGTTTTGTAGATTCTTCCATGTAATTAGATTTAGGGTTTAGATTATCATCATGTGACTCCCATAAAAACAGAAGTTTTAGCCAAGTACTGACATGCAAAATAAAAACAAACCCTTTTTCCTTCAGAGACTAGCTTAGGTATAGCTTTAGCTGGAAGTTCAGTAATGCATCTCCATATACATAGTAATTAAGTCTAGCTTCTAACAAACTTAAAGTTAAATTTTAATGACCTTTTATAGCTGGCTAATAAATTATATGCAAATGAGTCATGGATGGAGACCTTAGTTTATATAAAATGTCAAAAAAAAAAAGAAAAATAAAACAAGCCCTCAAAACCAAACAACAGTACTGATTGATATAATGCAAAGAAAAGAGGCCTTGGAAATCTGTATTCTAGATCTAACTCTGCCACCCTAAGTCCTTGGCCAAATCAGTTAGGCTTCTCTAGGCCTCAGCTTCCACACCAGTAAAGTATGATGGTTACACTGGGTAATTGTAACTGATGTTTGTATAGTGCTTAAGTCTCTAAAGCTCTTTTCTGTGCTGTGTCTAACTGAGTTCTTACAATTCTATGAAATAAGAAAGACAGACACTGTTACCCTCATTATACAGATGAAGAAACTGAGGCCCATAAAGGCTAAAATATATAACCAAAGCCATGTGGGTTGTAAATGGTGGAGCTACGATTCAGACAAAGCCCTTCAGACACAATTCTGTGTAGGCAGAAACCATGCCTACACCTCTAAAAGTCTGATATAATAAAGTAGTGTTTAGTCATTACTCAATTATAACCAGACTTTTCAAATACCTTAAATACTGTTCAACAGGTACAACATGTTCTCTAGCCTGCAGGACTGAATGCTCTTATGATTCCATTGTAGGAGGTTCCAATTAAGTGCTAAGTTAATAGCCAACTTTATAGCCAAGCTAATAGAAAAGCCACATTACACCGACTCTATCTTAAGTGAGGCCATCGCTTTGAAGACTGTGCTGATTTACGTACCCTGCTACCTGTTGGAATCTCTAGGTTAGTGTAAAAAGAAAACCGTTTTTCTATTGCTCTGTTACTAAAATGTGTTAACTCACAATAGTAGCCAGGACACTTGTAAGTAAACAAAGTAGAGTATTTAAGGAGTTTAAGAATTGAGGCGAGTTACATGTCTCTAAGTTCTTTCCTCAGATACTTGACCCAAGGCATTTGGTAAATCCTAAAAAGCCATTATTTCAGAAGTTCTTGGTTTCCACTTGAAGTCAAGCCAAATATTACACTTGCATGGTATATTTTTGTATCTTTCAAAAGGTTTTCACATTCATTATTTCGTTTTTACACTTACATGATAGTGTGTAGGCTGAAGTTGTTCTCTGGTCTCCAAAACAGCTATTTGTTTTTTCATCTCTGATTTTAACCCATCAGGGTGTACAAATGTTAAAGAATGAGTCCAGTAGGAAGGTCACAGAACTTCCATGGAAGTAATAGAACGAAGAACAGCAAATGTGCTGATTCCACCTCAAGTTAGTAGTGCTTGAGACCAAGGAAGCAACAATAATAAAATAGAGCAACGTATGTTTCAAAAGTTACAAATTACTCTAAAAAGTATAACCTAGATTCGGTAATCAAATGGACAATTTGAAAGGGTAAAAGAAAGTTGGTAGGAATTGGCAAACATAGCTTTGTAGCAGAAATGACAGCAACACTTAAAGATTCAGGAGGTCAAAATAAACGAAGACTAATTATTTAAAAAAAATAAAATAAGAAATAATTGAACATAAAATTTATAGTAAAGTTTTAAAGATTATTTGAAAGTGTTAGTTTTTCTTTTTTTTTTATTAAGGTATTATTGATATACACTCTTATGAACGTTTCACATGAAAAACAATGTGGTCACTACATTTACCCATATTATCAAGTCCCCACCCACGCCCCAGTGCAGTCACTGTCCTTGGGTTTAGTAAGATGCCACAGATTCACTGTTTGCCTTCTCTGTGCTACAGCTTTCCCCGTGATCCCCCACACCATGTGTACTAAACATAAAACCCCACAATCCCCTTCCCCCACCCTCCCCACCTGCCCTCCCACACCCCTCCCCTTTGGTTACCACTAGTTCCTTCTTGGAGTCTCTGAGTCTGCTGCTATTTTGTTCCTTCAGTTTTGCTTCGTTGTTATACTCCACAAATGAGGGAAATCACTTGGCACTTGTCTTTCTCAACTTGGCTTATTTCACTGAGCATAATATCCTCCAGCTCCATCCATGTTGTTGCAAATGGTAGGATTTGTTTCTTTCTTATGGCTGAATAGTATTCCATTGTGTATATGTACCACTTGTTCTTTATCCATTCGTCTACTTATGGACACTTAGGTTGCTTCCATATCTTGGCTATTGTAAAAAGTGTCACAATAAACATAGGAGTGCATATGTCTTTTGGAATCTTAGAAGTTGTATTCTTTGGGTAAATTCCAAGGAGTGGGATTCCCGGGTCAAATGGTATTTGTATTTTTAGTTTTTTGAGGAACCTCCATATTGCTTTCCACAATGGTTGAACTAGCTTACATTCCCACCAGCAGTGTAGGAGGGTTCCCCTTTCTCTTCATCATTGCCAGTATTTGTTGTTCTTAGTCTTTTCGAGGCTGGCCATCCTTATTGGTGTGAGGTGATATCTAATTGTGTTTTTAATTTGCATTTCCCTGATGATTAGTGATATGGAGCATATTTTCATGTGTCTGTTGGCCATCTGAATTTCTTCTTTGGAGAACTGTCTCTTCATATCCTCTGCCCATTTTTTAATTGGGTTATTTGCTTTTTGGGTGTTGAGGCGTGTAAGTTGTTTATATATTTTGGATGTTAACCCCTTGTCGGATATGTCATTTACAAGTATATTCTCCCATACTGTGGGATGCCTTTTTGTTGATGGTATCCTTTGCCGTACAGAAACTTTTTAGTTTGATGTAGTCCCATGAGTTCATTTTTGCTTTTGTTTCCCTTGCTCGAGGAGATGCGTTCAAGAAAAAGTTGCTCATGTTTATATTCAGGAGATTTTTGCCTATGTTGTCTTCTAAGAGTTTTATGGTTTCATGACTTACATTTAGGTCCTTGATCCATTTCGAGTTTACTTTTGTGTATGGGGTTAGACAGTAATCCAGTTTCATTCTCTTGCATGTAGCTGTCCAGTTTGCCAACACCAGCTGTTGAAGAGGCTGTCATTTCCCCATTGCATGTCCATGGCTCCATTATCGTATATTAATTGACATATATGGTTGGGTTTATATCAGGGCTCTCTAGTCTGTTCCGTTGGTCTATGGGTCTGTTCTTGTGCCAGTACCAAATTGTCTTGATTATTGTGGCTTTGTAGTAGAGTTTGAATTTGGAGAGCATAACCCCCCCAGCTTTATTCTTCCTTCTCAGGATTGCTTTGGCTATTTGGGGTCTTTTTTGGTTTCATATGAATTTTAGAATGATTTTCTCTAGTTTGTTGAAGAATGCTGTTGGTATTTTGATAGGAATTGCATTGAATCTGTAGATTGCTTTAGGAAGGATGGCCATTTTGACAATATTAATTCTTCCTATCCATGAGCATGGGATGTGTTTCCATTTATTGGTATTTTCTTTAATTTCTCTCATGAGTGTCTTGTAGTTTTCAGAGTATGGGTCTTTCACTTCCTTGGTTAGGTTTATTCCCAGGTATTTTATTCTTTTTGATGCAACTGTGAGTGGAACTGTCTTCCTGATCTCTCTCTCTGCCAGTTCATTGCCAGTGCATAGGAATGCCACAGATTTCCGCATATCAATCTTGTATCCCACAACTTTGCTGAATTCAGATATTAGATCTAGCAGTTTTGGACTGGATTCCTTAGGGCCTTCTATGCACAATATCATGTCATCTGCAAACAGGGACAGCTTAACTTCTTTCTTGTCTATCTGGATGCCTTTTATTTTTTTGTGTTGTCTGATTGCCATGGCCAGGACCCCCAGTACTATGTTGAATAGAAGTGGGGAGGTGAGCATCCTTGTCCTGTTCCCAATCTTAAAGGAAAAGCTTTCAGCTTCTCTCTGCCAAGCACAGTGTTGGCCGTGGGTTTGTCATATATGGTCTTTATTATGTCGAGGTACTTGCCCTCTATACCCATTTTGTTGAGAGCTTTTATCATGAATGGATGTTGAATTTTGTCGAATGCTTTTTCAGCATCTATGGAGATGATCATGTGGTTTTTGTTCTTCTTTTTATTGATGTGATGGATGATGTTGATGGATTTTCGAATGTTGTACCATCCTTGCATCCCTGGAATAAATCCTACTTGATCACTATAGATGATCTTTTCGATGTATTTTTGAATTCGGTTTCTAATATTTTGTTGAGTATTTTTGCGTCCATGTTCATCAGGGATACTGGTCTGCAGTCCTCTTTTTCCGTGGTGTCTTTGCCTGGTTTTGGTACCAAAGCAATGCCGGCCTTATAGAATGAGTCTGGAAGTATTCCCTCTTCTTCCACTCCCCGGAAAACTTTAAGGAGGATGGGCACTAGGTCCCCACTAAATGTTTGATAAAATTCAGAGGTGAAGCTGTCTGGTCCAGGCGTTTTGTTCTTAGGTAGGTTTTGATTACCAGTTCAATTTTGCTGCTGGCAATTGGTCCATTCAGATCCTCCTCCTCTCTCTGGGTCAGCCCTGGAAGGCTTCACTTTTCCAAAAAGTTGTCCATTTCTTCTAGGTTATCCAGCTTGTTAGCATATAATTTTTCACAGTGTTCTCCAATAATTCTCTGTATTTCTGTGGTGTCCATAGTGATCCCTCCTTTCCCATCCCCAATTCTGTTTATGTGAGTAGACTCTCTTCTTTTCCTTACAAGTCCAGCTAGGGGTTTATCTATTTTGTTTATTCTCTCAAAGAACCAGCTCTTGCTTTCATTGACTCTCTCTATTGTTCTGTTCCTTCTGATTTCATTTATTTCTGCTCCAATCTTTATTATGTCCCTCCTTCTACTGACCTTGGGCCCCATCCGTTCCTCTTCTTCCAGTTTCGTTAATTGTGAGCTTAGACCGCTCATATGGGACTGCTCCTCCTTCCCGAGGCAGGCCTGCATTGCAATATACTTTCCTCTCAACATGACCTTCGCTGCGTCCCACAGACCATGCGGTGTTGAATTATTGTTGCCATTTGTCTCCATATATTGTTTTTATTTGGTCATTGATTCCTTGGTTATTTAGTAGTATGTTTTGAAGCCTCCATGTGTTTGTGGGATTTTTCATTTTCTTTGCGTAATTTATTTCTAGTTTCATACCTTTGTGGTCTGAGAAGCTTGCTGGCACAATTTCAATCTTTTTGAATTTACCGAGGCTCTTTTTGTGGCCCAGTACACGATCTATTCTTGAAAATGTTCCATGTGCACTTGAGAAGAATGTGCATTCCGCTGCCCTTGGGTGCAGAGTTCTGCTGGTGTCTGTCAGGTCCATCTGTTCTATTGTGTTGTTCAGTGCCTCTGTCTCCCCAGTTATCCTCTGTCTGGTTGATCTGTCCCCCAGAGTGAGTGGAGTGCTGAAGTCTCCCAGAATGAATGCATTGCACTCTCTCTCTCCTTTTAATTCTGTTAGTATTTGTTTCACATATGTAGGTGCTCCTGTGTTAGGCGCATAGATATTTATAATGGTTATATCTTCTTGTTGGATTGACCCTCCTATCATTATGTAATGTCCTTCTTTGTCTCTTGTGACTTTCCTTGTCCTGAAGTCTATTTTGTCTGATACAAGCACTGCAACTCCTGCTCTCCTCTCTCTATTAGTTGCATGAAATATCTTTTTCCATCCCTTCACTTTTAGTCTGTGTATGTCTTTGGGTTTAAAATGAGTCTCTTGTAGGCAGCACACAGATGGGTCCTGTTTTTCTATCCATTCAGTGACTCCATGTCCCTTGATTGGTGCATTCAGTCCATTCACACCTAGGGTGACCATCGATAGGCATGTACTCATTGGCATTGCAGGCTTTAGATTCTTGGCCTGGTTCAAGGTTAACTTCCCTACTATCCAAGAGTCTGATTCAACTTACTTAATATGCTATTACAAACACAATTCAAAGGTTCTTTTCTTTTTTCTTCCTCCATTCTTTATATATTAGGTATCATATTCTGTATGCTTCGTCTATCTCTTGATTGACTTTGGAGATAGTTATTTTAATTTTTGCATTTGATTAGTAATTAGCTGTTCTACTTCCTTTACTTTGGTTTTATTACCTCTGGTGACAGCTATTAAACCCCAGGAACACCTCCATCCATAGCAGTCCCTCCAAAATACACTGTAGAGATGGTTTTTGGGAGGTAAACTCTCTCAGCTTTTGCTTCTCTGGAAATTGTTTAATCTCTCCTTAAAATTTAAATGATAATCTTGCCGGTTAAAATATTCTTGGTTCAAGGCCCTTCTGCTTCATTGCATCAAATACATCATTCCACTCCCTTCTGGCCTGGAAGGTCTCCACTGAGAAGTCTGATGAGAGCCTGATGGGCCTTCCTTTGCATGTGATCCCATCTCTCTCCCTGGCTGCCTTGAATAGTCTGTCCTTATCCTTGATCTCTGCCATTTTAATCACTATATGTCTTGGTGTTGTCTTCCCTGGGTCCCCCACATTGGGAGATCTGTGCATCTCCATGGCCTGAGAGACCATCTCCTCCCCCAGACTGGGGAAGCCCTCAGCAATTACCTCCTCAAAGACACTTTCTATCCCTTTTTCTTTCTCTCTTCCTCCCCTGGCACCTCTATAATGCAAATATTGTTCTGCTTGGATTGGTCACACAGTTCTCTCAATATTCTTTCATTCTTAGAGATCCTTCCACTCTCTGTGCCCCAGCCTCTCCGCATTCCTCCTCTCCAGTTTCTGTTTCATTTATCGTCTCCTCCACCATATCCAATCCACTTCTAATACCATCCATTGTGCTCTTCAATGATTGGATCTCTGACCAGAATTCATTCCTGAGTTCTTGAATATCTTTCCGTACCTCCATGAGCATGTTAATGATTTTTATTTTGAACTCCCTTTGAGGAAGAGTCATGAGGTCGATGTCATTTAAATCTTTATCAGGAGTGGTATTAATAATTTTACTCTGAACCAGGTTCCTTTGGCATTTCATATTTGTATATGGCATTCTCTGGTGCCCAGAAGCTCTACTCCCTGGAGCTGCTCAGCTCCTGAAGCAATGTTGGGGGTCACAGGGGGGTGGTACTGGCACCTGGGGGGAGGAAATGGCTGTTTCCTGCTACCCGGCTGCTATGCCTGTCTCCACTGTCTGAACCAGTGGGCTGAGCACACAGGTATAAGCCTCTGTGTGTTGCGTTTGTAGTTGCCGTAGACAGATCTTCCCTCTGGCTGGCCTAACACCAGGGTAGGGTTTGCCGGTTTGCAATCCAGGTGGGGCTCGCTGGGAGAAAGGTGCAGTAGGCTGTGTATCATGGAGGGGGTCCTTGGAGCTGTGCAGCCAGCCAGGGAGCTGGAGCACCTGAAGATCATCTAAGGAGGAAGATTTTTTTTTTCCTCCTTAAATATGAGAGTCTATATGGCAAAGCTCCCAATCTGCTGGGCAGAGTGCACCTGGACAATTTGTCTATCTGTCCTCTCTCCTGAGCAGTAAGTTCTGTGCAGTCCTTGCCCTGTTAGCAGACATCTTGCTAAGGGCTTCCTTGTTAGGAAGTCTCTCAGACTGCCCACCTTTCTTTTGTCCCAGAGCAGCCGGATATGGATCCCTGCTTTCCACAAGCGGCTGGAATCTCAGTTTCTCCAGGAATTCTGCCTGTCTTAGCTTTTCAACCCTGTAATTATGAGAGTATCATGCAAGCACCATGAAATGTAGGTTTGTGCTCCCAGAGCAGATCTCCGGAGTTAGGTATTCAGCAGTCCCAGGCCTCCACTCCCTCCCTGCTCAGTTTCTCTTCCTCCAACCAGTGAGCCGGGGTGGGGGAAGGGCTTGGGTCCCCCCTGGCCACAGCTTTGGTACTTTACCCTGTTCTGTGGGGTCTGTCTGCTCTTGTCTCCAGGTGTATGCAGTCTGGCGCAGTCCTCTTTCCTGTTGCTCTTTCAGGATTCGTTGTATTAATTATATTTTTGTATTGTATGCGGTTTTAGGAGGAAGCCTGTGTCTCACCTCTCACACCGCCATCTTTAATCCTAGTTTTTCTTTTTATAAAAAAACATATGCTAGAGTGTAGTTAGGAAAAAATGTCTGGAGGCATGTACACAACTTTATTAGCAGCAGTTGTCAAGGTGAGAATATTTAGTTGCATGGATCTTGATCTGATGTGACACAGAAGTTTCCAAATGTTCTTGAAATATGTGCGAAAGTGTTCTGTTTCACAAGACAGTAAGCTCAGTCTCTTAAAAATTCCAGCTGGAGAGCTACGAATCTGCCTATAAAGTCACTGTCCCTTGAGACACTGTAAGTCCGTGTGTTTCAATCACGGGCCCGTCAGAATCTGGCTTTGTGCCTCTCTCCTAAATTCAAAGGGATGAGGGAGAAGGAAGAAAGGAGAGAATAAGATCCAGAAGTCACAAGATGGAGGATAAAATATTTTATTTTAAGTGAGAAGCATTTTAAGTCTAATGCCAATCGTAGTGTAGTTCAGAATACTCACAGCCTCCTAACCATTTTATATCTGGAAAGGTTCCTAGAAAAAAACCTACTCTGGTTTACTGCCACTTTGGGACCATCCTGTCTCTGGGGCCAGAGTTGTTTTTCTCATCTGTTCCCTGTGGGTGCAGGTAAGTGGCCACCTAGCTGTTAGGTTGGGAACTGCACCTTCCCTAGGCTTCGCCCCATCAAAGTTTGTCCGTTGAGATGTGGAACGAGAGTATCAGGCTGTCAAACTTCTCCCTGACAGAGACGACCTTGACAAGCCACTTCGGAAGTCTGTCTCCTTGTCAAGAAGCGTCTCTAACAGAGCCTTATATTCTCACATTACCTAACAGGGTTGCCAAAGGGATAAGCTGAAATTACATAAATTGGAACACATAAAAGTACTTCTAAAAATTAGTGGTATTCATAATGTAGCCGGGGGTGGGGGGGGGGACACGGGAAAGGCAGTATTTACAGAGAAGACAAGTAGTGATTCTATGGCATCTCACTATGCTGATGGACAGTGACTGTGATGGGGTATGTGGGGGGGACTTGATAATAGGGGGTCTAGCAACCATAATGTTGTTCAAGTGATTGTACATTAATGATACCAAAAAAAAAAAATTAGTGTTTTTGTTTTTGTTAGTCAAACCCTTAGCTGCACTACGTCACTCTATCTAATCTTAGTTGCGCATCTGTAAATGGGGCTACTGTTAACTACTTCGCTGGGTTACCTTCAGAATTAGTGACAATGTACAGCACGTGCCTAGCATGGGCCTTGGCTCCCCAGCTGGTGCTCAATAAGGGGCGGAAATGATCTTCAGTCGACCACCAGATAGAAGATGGATACCAGCGCAGTAAAGTAGTGAACTATGTATTCAAGCACTGGTGCCTTTCGTTGATCCCGACCTGAGGAATCTATGGTTCCTTGTATATCTGTGACTTTCCCAAGATCACCCAGCCACTAAGTGGCAAGGCCTTCTGTCCTGGACGTCAGTCCACACTACTGGGCTGTTTTAGGCAAAAGGGTTACTAGGGTTAGCCAGTGCCCATCAGCAAAAGGCTACCCTGAGGAATAGGACCCTGTTCCTTTAAATTCTGAGTGTGCTCTGGAAACGTTCAAAGATGGGAAAACCTGGGACGGTTGTCCAAGTGGTGGGCTGTGAATGGACAGGTTACAGCTTGAGGATACCGTGGATCTGTGTGTGTGTGTGTGTGTGTGTGTGTGTGTGGTGGGGGGTTGGGGGTGGGCGGGTGGGCAGACACTCAAATTGCTTTCAAAAAGTGGATTAAGGGAAGAATTTGAAGACAAGCTTAGCCTGCCTCATCCACCATTTTTCAGAATTCAGCTCTTGCTGGTTAAATTAAAAAATCATAATGCATAAATAAGAGATGCTACTTTTGAACACTTGTTTTTTCATTTCAGAGCAAAAGCAATGGATTCAATCTAGAAAGGTAAGAAAAATCTGGGTTAGTTTAGCTCTTTGGGTTAAGTTTTCCCAAAGTCTCTTTCTTACCCTGACTCCAACCTTCTTAACCTTTACATTCTCAAAGGAAATGACCTGCTGGAGTGAGTCTTCTTAATTTTAGTCTAGGCTCCCTTCCTGAGCTCTGTTGAATATTTCTGTCTCAGATTTATGTCCTGGAAACAAGGAGAGCCCCTGTGACAAGAGACCTGAGGAAACGAACGCTTACAAACAGTCTCTCTTTGTCTGAGGCACTGTTCGCTCTAGTCAGACTGACCCTTTGAACTTGTTTGTTCTTTATAGCTGCTAGAATGTCCTATCTTGGCACCTACAACTTTTATATTGGATGAAAAACAAATGGTATGGGTATAGTTCCTTATAGCTCTGGCCTTAGCCTAAGGAAGGAAATACCAGAAGCGTCCCTTTGCAAGTAGCAACTTATTTTAGCATTTTCCCTCTTCGGACTAAAGCCCTTGGTAGAAACCAAACATTACAGCCCAAGCCCACACAAAAACCTCAGATTTCAGTCCTGTGTCTCCCAAGGATGTTACATCATTTCTTAGTTCACCAAATGGAGACATTTCCTGAAACACAGAGACCCACTGCAAGCGTTAGTCTAAAGGATTTGGGGATGATCTGTAACTAGATCTCCTTCCTTGGCTATTCCAGTGGCAGGTTTTTTCTTTCACCCCTACTATTCTGCCAGTGGGCCTGTCCTTTTCACAGGCAGAATACAAAGCAGGTAGTTGTCTTATTTTTGAGATCCCAATGTGAGGGTCCTGAAGGAAATGATGGCACACTCAAAATTAGTAATTTAAGGAACGTATAATAAAAGGATTATTTATAAAGATAAGCAGGGTTGGAGGGGGGGCCAACACGGGATTGCACGGTGTCCCAGGGTTAGTAGCAAGCAAAGAAAAGGGAGTAATTAGTCACAGCAGTGGCTCTCAAACTTTGTATGCATCAGAATCACCTGGAGGGCCAGGTGAAACAGAAATTGCTGGACCTCACTGGGGTTTCTGCTGTGTGTCTGTAGGTTTGCGGTAGGACTGGAGTATCTGCGGTTTCACAAATTCCCTGGTGATGGCAGTGCTTTAGGTGTGGGGCGAACACTGTGGGGGAGGCGGTTGGACTTGGGCTGTGCCCTCCTTAGAGGGGAAGCAGTGAGGATGCTGGGGAACCTGATCCAATCAGTGCAACAGCGACCTCTGCAAGCCCCTCTGTTGCTCCTCGTTGATTAAACACGACCAGCAGCCGAAAGGTGAAGGAGCCCATTGGTGCAGTTCAGAAAGCTCAGCCTCCCGGACACAGACCAGAGTGGAGTGGATCTGGAGGAACACATGTAAAATATCCGGCACTTCCACCCTGAAATATCTTTAAGTACCTTCTCCTCACCATTTTTTTCATACTACCTTGTATTTCTATCATGCTTTCCAGTATATGAGAACACCAAATACATGATATAATGTGATCCTCACAGTAACCCTACAGAGTAGGCAGAAATGATATTCATGCTCTTTCATAAATAAGGAAACAGCCTCAAAATGGTGAAGGCTGCACATCTGACAAGAGCTGGGATTCAACAGAAATCTTGCCACCACTTCACACTTCCGACGTGAGGGAACCTGGCAGTGAGGCTGGCCTCCCGCTCTGGGCTCCTCGAGTTGTCCCTTCTCGCCTCACGGCCCCATGTGCAGGCCCCTCAAGCTGCATTCTCTTCCGAAGAGATGGCGCCCTTACCGCCTGAGGAGCTCAGCCCTTCCTCAAGGGCGGATGGCGAATTCAGTCTCCTGCTAGAGTCATTTCTTTGGGCTACTCACTAGTTCTCAAACTGTTCAGTGGCATGCTTACGTAAAGTCTTGGTTTTGGGGGCCATGCAGAGGTCAGTAAACCACAGCTCTTACCCCTTCTGCATCCAGAATCTTCTGGGAAACAGACCCATGCACCACACTCACGCAGAGAGAAGTGGTAGCTTTGATGGGGGTGAAGCCAAGGCGGAGGAGCCACAGGTCACAGCTTATAACCAGACTTCCAGGTACTCCCGTCTCAGACCTGGGGAGGCAGGGGTGGGTACACATGTGTGTGGGTGGGGGGGGGCTCAGGGCTGATGCACCCATCTGGTGGGCAGTTAGTTCCTGGAGAAGGCGTAGAAGGGGCCCAGCATGCTCAGTTCCTCCCCAGGGCCCAGAGTTGCTGCTACTTGGGAACTGCTGAGGGGAGAGCAGCGAGAAGGCAAATGCTCTCCACAGTTTTGAAGAAGTGCAAGTTTCTATTTTATGGAGCTGGGAAAGGGAGGAAATGGTTTCCCCCAGCTGTGATGCCCTTTGAGGAACATCTTGCTATTGGCAGTCTGTAAGGATGGTTGATGTAATTAATTCTGTCCTATGATCTAGGTACTGTATTTTTAAAGCCCTGACTCTCATTAGTACATTAGTCGGGCCTCAGGCCTCGGCAGTACCATCAGCTCTTTGGAATGCTACTTCTGTTTTCTTTAGCTGATTCATTTCTGCTCCCTTGATCACTTTCCACCATGCTTTGGCTCAGGGCCTGCTGGAATATCGAGGAAGTTCCCAAGATCTCCTTCTGAGAAGATCCCTGCTTATCGAACCTAGAGCGTGTTTCTCTTTCTTGTCCAGGATCGGGTAGACTATTGGGAAAAGTCCTTACAAACATTTCCTGGGAACTGGATTTTTAAAAGAAGCGTCTGTGGGAAAATACTTTCTAAGTATGGAGGGGATTCTGTTTTTGCCTCTACTTATTTCTCAAGCTCCATGGGGAAAAGAAAGTTTTACAGGTCAAATATTTTTTACGAGTAAGCTTCACTGGACTATTCAAATACATGGTATGGATTAGAATTTTGTTTCATTGATGATGGCTTGAATTAGGTTAGACACAAGCTGGGCTGTGGGGGACATTTGGTTAAATACAGATTTTCATTACAAAGGTATTTGTTGTAGAGGAATTTACCTGGTAAACATAGATCTCTTCCAGCAAATGATTTCACCAGGTCGATTCAGACGGTGGAGCAGGAGTGGGAAAACACTGCGGACACAGTCTGCTGGCTAGCAGTCAAGGCAGAGGAAAGAAAACATAGTCAAAGGTCTGTGTGAAATGTGAATCTGAGTCACGGAGGGAGAGGAAGAAAATAGCATGTGTCATCCTGAAAAAGCTCTTCATGAGGCAGTTTCCTTTGGCTGTAATCACTGCCTCTCCCCTAGAGAGAGTCACAGGGCCTCACTTAGGCTCTTCCGGTCACATTTTCAGGCTTAAAAGGGAGCCACCTTCTGGCAAATTCCATCTCCCTCCCAAGAAAGAAAATAAAAGGAAACTGAGAGTGCTGGTCTCTGAAGAACCTGGGTCAAGTTTTAAATGAACCCAGGATAGCGCCCTGCTGATAGTGGCTGGGAAACGTTTGCAGTCAACAGCTTGGGCTTGCTCCTCTGGCGCCCTCTTGGGCACGAGGGTGGAACTGTGTTTTCAAAGTTGCCTAAAACCCAACCGCGGCAGTCCCTACAACTCTGCCCAGTGTGTCTCTTTTTCAAGGCCTGGCCTTTCAGCCTGGAGAGTTCCCTGGCCAGCTTCTGGCCAGTCCTAAGGCTTCTCCCTTGAAGTTTTTCTCTGGCCGTCTCCTCAATGTATTAATTTTTCTAAACAAATTCTTTCTCTTTCCATTTCTGCATGCATCTCTGGTCACTAAGTCCCACAGACAGAACTATAACAAATAATTAATAATGGAGGAGCATATCTGAAATTCTTTAAAAAATTTTAGTTTTATTGAAATATAATTTCATACCATAAAATTCACCTATTTTTAGTGTGCATACAATGATGTTTCATAAATATATAGCTCTGTGCAACCTCTGTCACAATCTAGATTTAGAACATTTCTGAAACCCCATAAATTTCCCCCATGAGTATCTGTAGTCAATCCTTAATTTCACTTCCAGTTTCAGGAAACTAGTGATTTGATTTCTATCTCTACAGATTTGACTTTTCTAGTCATATCATATAAACTTAATGATATAATATGCAGTGTTTTGTAAATAGCTTCTTTCACTGAGCATAATGTTTTCGAAGTTCATCCGTGCTGTAGCATGCATCAGTGCTTCGTTCCTTTTCACAGCTGAAAATAGTCCATTGTATGGATATGTTATATTTTGCTTATCCATCAGTTGATGGACATCTGGGTTGTTTCCAGCTTTTGCTATTATGATTATGTTGCTACGAACATTTACGTGCAAGTCTTTGTATGAACATATATTTTCATTTCTCTTGGGTAGACCTATTTCACCTGTTAGTGAAATTTCTGGCTCATATGGAAAATTTGTTTAGTTTTTACAAAAACTGCCAAGCTGGTTTACAATGTGGCTGTTCCATTTTACATTCCTATTAGCAATATATGAAGATTTTCCCACATCCTTTCCAATACTTGGTACTGTCTGTCTTTTTAATTACAGCCCTAGTGGGTGTATAATGCTGTCTTACCGCGGTTGTACTTCCCCAGTGACTAATAATGTTGACCATCTTTTCAAGTGCTTTGTAGCCATTCCTATATCCTCTTTGATGAGATGTGCCTTCAAGTGTCTCCCTCATTTTTAAATTGGATTATTAGTCTTGTTACTATGTTATAGGAGTTCTTTGTATTTTTTTGATACAAGTCCATCATCAGATTGTTGAAAAGACTGTTCTTTTTCCATTGAACTGACTTGGCTACCTCATTTAAAATCAATTGACCATAAATGTAAGAATTTATTCCTGATTTTCAATTATGTTCCATTAATATATAAGCCTATCTTTATACTGATACCACGCTCTTGATTACTATAGGTTTATAATAAGTTTCAAAATTACTATTGTAATTCATCCAACTTGTAAGTCATCTAGTTTTGTTATTCTTTTTCAAAATTGTTGTGAGTAGTCTACATAAAATTGAGGGTTATCTTGCCAAATGTGCTAAAAAGCTTTGTTCTTCTTTTTTCAAAATTGCTTTTGGCACAAGCAATTTGTGCCAAAAAGGCTGCTGCAGTTTTGCATAAAATCTATAGATCAATTTAGGGAAAATTGCCATATTATCAATATTGACTTTTTCCAATCTATGAACATGTAATGCCTATCCATTCACTTAGATCTACCTGTCAACAGAAGCAAAAATTGACAAAACTGAAAGGAGATATACAATGCTACAATAATAATTGGAGACTTCAATATCCACTTTCAATAATGGATAGAAAACCAGACAGAAGATTAATAATGAAATAGAGGCCTTGAACAACACTATACACCAAATAGACCTGACAGACATATACAGAACACTCTACCCAACAGCAGAACACATGTTCTTCTCAAGTGCAGATGGATAGTCTCGAGGTTAGAGTATATGTTAGGCCACAACACAAACCTTAATACATTTAAAAAGATTGAAATAATATACAAATGCAAAATATTTTTTCTGACCACAATGGAACGAAACTAGAAAGCAATAACAGAAGGAAAACTGGAAATATGTGTAAATTAAACAAAACACTCTTAAACAACTAGTAGGTCAAAGAAGAAATCACAAGATTAGAAAATACCTTGGGATGAATGAAAATGAAAACACAATATACCACAACTTAGGAGATGCAGCAAATCTTGCTAAGAGGGAAGTTTACAACCATAAACAAATACATTAAAAAACAAAAAGGATGTCAAATCAATAACCTAACTACACATTAAGGGACTAGAAAAAGAAGAGAAAACTAAACCCAAAGCGGACAGAAAAAAAGGACCTAATAAAGATTTGAGCAGAGATAAATGCAGTGGAGAATTGAAAAATGGTAAAATCACTGAAATCAAAATTTATTCTTCAAAAAGATCAACAAAGTTGATAAACCTTTAGCTAGATTGACTATGAAAAGAAAAGAGAAGACCCAAATAACAAAAAAACAGACATGAAAGAGGGGACATTACAGATGATGCCATAGAAATGAAAAGGATTAGAGCAGTCCCCATTTATCTGTAGCTTTGCTTTCTGCAGTTTCAGTTACCTGTGGTCACCGACGGTCTGGAAGCAGATGATCTTCCTTCTGACCTATCAGTAGCAGGTCAATAGCAGCCCTCCGTCACAAGGTCCACATCAGTCACCTCGCTTAATCTCATCATACAGACATTTTATCATCTGGTAGCATCACAAGAAGAAGGGGGAACGCAGTACAATCGGATATTTTGAGAGAGAGAGTGGGAGACACCACATTCATATAACTTTTATGACCAAGTGGGATTTATTTCTGGAATGTGAGGATAACTCAACATACAAAAATCAATCAATGCTAATACACAGAAATCTGTTGCATTCCTATACACTAATGATGAACTAGCAGAAAGAGAAATCAGGAAAACTAAATCAGGAAAACTATTCCATTCACAACTGTATCAAAAATAATAAAATACCTAGGAATAAACCTAACCAAGGAAGTGAAAGACCTATACCCTGAAAACTACAAGACATGCTTAAAAGAAATTAAAAACGACACTAATAAATAGGAATTCATCCCATGCTCTTGGCTAGGAAGAATTAATATTGTCAAAATGACCGTCCTGCCTAAAGCAATCTACAGATTCAATGCAATCCCTATCAAAATACCAACAGTATTCCTCAACAAACTGGAACAAATAGTTCTAAAATTCATATGGAACCACAAAAGGTCCGAATGGCCAAAGCAATCCTGAGAGGGAAGAATAAAGCAGGGGGGATCTCGCTTCCCAACTTCAGGCTCTACTACAGAGCCACAGTACTCAAGACAATTTGATACTGGCACAAGAACAGACCCACAGACCAGTGGAACAGAATAGAGAGTCCAGATATTAACCCAAGCATATATGGTCAATTAATATATGATAATGGAGCCATGGATATACAATGGGGAAATGAGCCTCTTCAACAGCTGGTGTTGGCAAAACTGGACAGCTACATGTAAGAGAATGAAACTGGATCATTGTCTAACCCCATACACAAAAGTAAACTTGAAATGGATCAAAGACCTGAATGTAAGTCAGGAAATCATAAAACTCTTAGAAAACAACATAGGCAAAAATCTCTTGGACATAAACATGAGCGACTTCTTCATGAACATATCTCCCCGGGCAAGGGAAACAAAAGCAAAAACGAACATGTGGGACTATATCAAGCTGAAAAGCTTCTGTACAGCAAATGATACCATCAGTAGAACAAAAAGACATCCTGTAGTATGGGAGAATATATTCATAAATGACATATCCGATAAGGGGTTGATATCCAAAATATATAAAGAGCTCACATACCTCAACAAACAAAAAGCAAATAATCCAATTAAAAAATGGGCAGAGGAACTGAACAGACACTTCTCCAATGAAGAAATTCAGATGGCCAACAGGCACATGAAAAGATGCTCCACATCGCCAATCATCAGAGAAGTGCAAATTAAAACCACAATGAGCTATCACCTCACACCAGTTAGGATGGCCACCATCCAAAAGACAAACAACAACAAATTGTTGGCGAGGATGTGGAGAAAGGGGAACCCTCCTACACTGCTGGTGGGAATGTAAACTAGTTCAACCATTGTGGAAAGCAGTATGGAGGTTCCTCAAAAAACTCCAAATAGAAATACCATTTGACCCACGAATTCTACTCCTAGGAATTAACCTAAGAATGCAGGAGTCCAGTTTCAAAAAGAAAGATGCACCCCTATGTTTATCGCAGCACTATTTACAATAGCCAAGAAATGGAAGCAACCTAAGTGTCCATCAGTAGATGAATGGATAAGGAACAAGTGGTACATATACACAATGGAATATTATTCAGCCATAAGAAGAAAACAATTGTACCATTTTGCAACAACATAGATGGAGCTAGAGGGTATTATGTTCAGTGAAATAAGCCAGGCAGAGAAAGACAAGTATCAAGTGATTTCACTCATCTGTGGAGTATAAGAACAAAGCAAAAACTGAAGGAACAAAACAGCGGCAGACTCACAGAACCCAAGAATGGACTAACAGTTACCAAAGGGAAAGGGACTGGGGAGGGCATTATAATTAGCACAGATGGTGTAGGGGGAGGGGGCACGGGGAGGGCAGTGCAACACAGAGAAGACAAGTAGTGATTCTATAGCATCTCACTACACTGATGGACCGTGACTGTAATGGGGTATGTGGTGGGGACTTGATAATGGTGGGAGTCTAGTAACCATAATGTTGCTCATGTAATTGTACATTAATGATACCAAAAAAAAATCAATCAATGCAATATACCACTTTAACAAAATGAAGGAAATAGCTCATTCAGATTTAATATAATTATAAATATGGGTGGACTTACGTCTGTCATTTTGCTATTTTTCTCTATAAGTCACATTTATTTTTGCTTCTCTGTTCCTCTTTTACTGTCTTATGTTTAATAAAGATTTTTGTATCCCATTTTAATTTGTGTTAATTTTTTACTATGTTTTTGTAGTTGTCTAGATAGTTGCTCTAGGAATTAAAATATATATGTGTATATATGCATCTTAATTTGTCACAATCTATTTGAGATTAATAGTAACTGGAAAAATAATGTTTCAGTAAAATATAGTAATTTTGCTGCGAAATAGTTCCATTTACTGCTTTCTTTGTGTTATTATTGTCATACATATTATATCTCTTTAACCCCCAAAATACATTGTTATGATTTACTTTACACAAAGTTTTGTCTTTTAAAGGAGTTCTTAGAAAAAAGAAAATATATATTTTTAGTCTTTTATATTTACCCGTGTATTTACCATCTCCTGTGCTCTTCATTTCTCTGTACAGTTTGAATTATTGTCTCCTGTCACTGCCTATGAGCCTGAAAAAATTTCTTTAATATTTCTCTTAAGGCCAGTCTGCTAGTAACAGATTTTGTGATTATCTTGAAATGTTTTTAGTTCACTTTCATTTTTTTTTAAACAGGAGGAAAACATACACACTTATTCAATAAAAGTTTTACATGACATAAAGAAATGAAGACCCTCACTTTCATTTTAAGTTCAGTTTTCCTGGATATATAATCTTTTATTTTTCAGCTCTTTTGATTATATTACCCTGCTGCCTTTTGGCCACTACTGTTTTCAATGAGAAGTCAGCTGTTAATTGAACTGATTTTTCCTATTAAATGATAAATTGTGTTTCTCTTGCTTTTTGAATATTTTCTCTTCATATTTTTTATCAATGTGAGAAGTTTTCAGCTTTTATTTCTTCAAGTATTCTTACTACCCCCTTTTCTCCTCTTCTTCTGGGACTCCTATTACATATATGCTGATATATATATTTTTAATTGAATTGTTGTTGATACACAATCTTACATTGGTTTCAAATACAGAACACAGTGGTTCAACAGTTGTATGTTGATATTTTCAATGGTATCCCACAGATTTCTGAGGCTCTACTTATTTTTTATTCTTTTTTATCTCTTATTTAAAGATTGAATAATTTCTATTGCTCTACCCCAAGTTCACGGATTATTTCTTCTGCCATCTCAACTTTGCTGTTGAAATCCTCTCGTGAATTTCCAGCTATTACATTTTTCAGCTTCAGAAGCCCCTTTTGGTTCTTTTTCTTTTAATAGATTAAATGTTTTTTACTGAGATTATCTAAGTCGCTGTCTAATATTCTTTAATTCTGTAAACATGATTTTCTTTAGTTCTTTGAACATATTTATAATAACCTTTGAAGTTTTTGTCTGCTAAATTCAACATGTGGGCCCACTCAGAAACAGTTTCTGTTAACCCCTTTTTTTCCTGAATATAGTCCTACTTTCCTGCTTCTTTGAAACTCTCATAATTTGTTGTTGAAAGCTGGACATTTTAGATAAAACCCTGTAGCAAATCTGATTTCTGATTTCTCCCTCCAAAGATAGTTGTTGCTGGCTTTTGTTTAGTAATTTGCCTGGACTAAATCTATGGGTCTAGCTTCTAAGTCTATCACTAAGTCTATCACTAACTCTACTGTGTCCTCACTAATGTGTATGGATTCCTAGGAGTCATCCTTGTGTCTGTGTAGCCAGTGGCTGATCAGAGGTTGTGCTCAAACACCCAGAGCCAGTAAGACTTCCATCCTCTGCTAATAGACACCTGTGTGGCTTGGGGAGAACTTTCACATTTTAGGCAGTTTGCAAGTCTGCCTAACTTTTACTTTCCAACAGGCTCTGTTGTGTCTCTTGGGTGTGCATGCAGCCTCTGGCCAGCCAGGGATAAATGGAGAGCCTCTATCCATGGCTATCTATTTCCTGATTTCTCTTTTAAATTACTGGCTAGTCCTTGATCTACTGCTTACCCCATTCATGACTGCAACCTCAGATTAGCAGAAGCCACTGGATTTTTCACATTTGCCTCCAAATCAGGTGAGCCCCCTCCAGGAGTGAAACTCTTCGTTTTCATGGCTTGCTCCCTGCTGTAGGTTATAGCACCTACCAAGCCCAGAGTGGAATGGGGCACAGAGAAGCAGCCCCAGGGAGAATGCCACAGATTCTCTCTCCTCTTATCTGGTGCATAGTACTTCGTCATGAAGGGACACTTCTCAATTTGCTGTGTGCTTTTGATTGATTTCTAGAGCACCAAAATGAGTGTTTTTGATAGCTTTGTTTTATAGATGTTTTCCATAGAGAGGATCTGCTGATCTTTCTTCATCATGTGAGAAGTTCTACTTGAAATCCATCTTTGAAGTTTTCTATGAGATACTAGATTGTTGGTTGGTAAACATTTGTATTGTACTTTACAAATGTTTGGGAAATATTGAGTTAAACAGAATTAAATAAACACCTTTATCACAGGATTTCACAGGGTCATGAATATGCCAAGACGCATTGCACACCGCTAAAAGCAGGGCTGTGAATAGTATACAAGTATGCAGTCTTTTCCAATTAATTTAGCCACAGAATACTTTTTACAATGAATATATATTAACATGATGAGAAACAAAAATGCTGGGAGAAATGAACTGGTTAGACTTTGGGACAAACAGAGGGCCATAACTGGGTACATTTATTCCCACAGATTATTGCCAGTACTGCAGAACAAACAACCAGATGGCCTCCTAGCACCTTTTCCTCATAATTCTTCCTCTAGTTCTGTTTTAATCCCTGACACCCTCAGCTCCCGCATGTCCCATGTCTGAGGCAAACCCGTATCGTCTACCCTGACAGTGAAGGTAGGGTTGGTGCCTCAATGGGCCTCTGAGTTCCTACTTCCCTCCTTCCTTCCTAAAATAGTTTTAATTTTCCTTGTGATTATAAAATTAATATACTATCATTTTCAAAAATTCAATAAATACCAAGAAGTATAAAGAAAAACATACAGAGTAATCAGAATTGCAACATCGTAGGCAACCACCTTAAACGCATGGGTATTTATGCTTCCAGATATTTTCCTATGCACGTCTTTCCTTCCCACCACACTCTTCATTTAAGAAATGTAAAATGAGTAAGTGCCAGGTTTTGTGGCACTGGGCAAATGGTGGTGAACACCTGGTCTCTGTCTTCAAGGGGATTCAGCTTAGTGGGGGAGAAAGAAATTAAATACATCAGGCAAATAATTTTATATTTACAAATTGTGGTAAGTGTGAGATTGACATGTTTTTTGGTAAAGATGGACTCAAACCATACACATATGTTTTATACCTGTTTCCTTCAATTATACCAACGTATCATGAATATCTTTCCCTGACACTAAATACATATCCTGTGTTGGAGTTGAGGATAAAAATCCTGCTTCTAATCCATGAGAACTCAGTTCTAATAAGGGAGAAAGACATACAAATAGGTCATTTCAATTCAATTTTAGAAGAGGTTGTATAAGACACAAACATGGGGCAGGGAAAGAAGGCTTCATAGAGGAAGTGATGCTTGAGTTATGCTTTAAAAAATAGGAAGTTTCCACTTAAGAGTGAAAGAATATTCCAGGCAGTCAGTGAATGCAAACATACTAGGAGTTAAAAGCATGGCACATTCAGGCACCTGTCAGCAGCTCAATATCGCAGAAACCAAACATGCTGACCTAAGCCTGGTGGAAGAGTCTAGGGAGATGGGCGGTGGGAAAGTCAGCAGGGGCTAGATCCCCTGGCGAGGCGGTTGTGTTTTATCCAGTACACTATTTTGAATTAAGACTTTTATTTGAACTGTATTTTACCCACTACACTATTTTGAACTGAGAATAATATAATCAGATTGCTGAGACAAAAAGCTCCCTCTCAAGGGTTGGCCAAAAAAGAGAAGAAATGGGTGATGGTGGGTCACTATTTAGAAGATTTTTACAATCTAGGACAAAGATGTGGTACAAAGCAAGATGGCGGCCAGGGAAATGGAGCGATGGCCTTAAGCATGCTATGGGGGTAAATTAAGGCAATTTAGCTAGAGTGAAAAATCAGATTTATTGGTAAGAGCTGACAAGGGCTTTGCGGGGAAAACATTGTCAAATGTTAAGCCCAAGGAGCAAGGGGTTGAAGTCAAATGAAGTAAGAAGTTGAGGGGCTTGGGAAATACATGGATGACTTGGAGCCTAGGGGAGTCTGGCAGAGGGTAGAGGGTGAGAACTGGGGCCCTGGGTGCGTGTGTGTGTCCTGGAACACTGGTGCCAGGTAGTTGCCAGGCATGTTCCTCGGACAGCATGGCAACCTTAGAGTAAGTGAGTATGTCTGTCTTCAATATTTCTATCGCGCTGAAGGTGGAAATTTTCAGAAAAATGTTACGTGAAGGAATGATTCCCTAGCGATATACCTTGAAAAGAAGTGGGCATGAGGTGGAATGTAAGCCTTCAAAGTGAAAGCTGTTTATGTATAAATCTTTCTGAAGAAATAGATCATAGGGGTTGCGTCTAGGGAAGGGAAGTGGGTGGCTGAGGGATGGGAAGGAAGGAAGGTTTTCAGTATAACTTTCGTACATTTTGAATTTTGAATAAAGTGAATTTACCATCTATTCAAAGTAAAAGCTTTTGAAATGGAAGCTGAGGAAGTGGACTGATGAAAACCTTTGCCTTTTCCCACGTCTATATTCTTGTGGGGAATAAACTAGTTTGCTCCACGGCTGTCCTAGGACCACTGCATGTTCTTAGAATGTACAGTCACTTGTCTGCCGCATTTTCATCTCAGTGGGAGCCACTTTCCTCCCTCAGAGACAGAGGAAATCCAGTTCCAGAGGGTGTCATTTAACAAGTTCAATCCCTGTGACAGTGTGTCATTCTGAGTGAAATTACCTGGGACACAGGTGGGGATGTGAAAAGAAGAAAGAAGAGCCCATATTTACAGAAAAAAATGGATAGCCTAAAATTATAAGCTTAAAAGAGAACATCTACACCCCCTTCATTGCAGGGCAGGCCTTGGAGCTGAGTCTTAAAACAGGAAGCCACAGGCAACCTCTTCACTGTCAGTACCCGAGACATAGCAGAAATGTTCCAGGCTCAAAGTCTAGATTTAGGACTGCAGTTTCCATTCCACCTCTAAGCTTGTGTGACCTTGGTCAAGGAGCTTTGCCAGTCTAAGGATCAGAATCCTTTCCTACAAAATTAGGTGAATGCATGTGTAGAGGACCTCCAAATCTCCTTCCAGTTCTCATATTCTGTAATTCTAAATCTTAGCAAGTCCTGCTATAGTCTTCTCTAGCTTTTCCTACCAGGCATTTCAGTTCTGGGCTTTTGCACTTGTTTTTTTAGCTCTATTTCCAATTTTCAGCTTTGCGAGGGAGAAGCTAGAGGAGGAATGGTTGGAATTGGTGGGCACTCAATGATCCTTGTGCCTGGGGCGGAGGGTGAGAGGCTGTGCAAGTTGTTCTAGTGACTTCTCCTTCATAATCTGGTCAGTTGGAGGTAATTTTATCTTTTTTCCATGTTTTTCTCTTTTCTAAGAACTCTTCTGTCTTCTCTTGGAACCATTCACCTTACCACTAAACTCTTTTGCTGTTCACTGGCCTAAACTAATATATCGGTTGATGTAACTGAATGATACATATATTGATTACTTCAACAAATAATTGAGTACCTACTATGTGCAAGGTAAGCAGTTGACAAACTTTTTGGCCTTAGGACCCCTCTACATGCTTATCCAGAACAATTACTCAGCCATAAAAAAGAAAGAAATCCTGCCATTTGTGACAGCATGAATAGACCTAGAGGGTATTATGCTCAGTGAAATAAGCCAGGTGGAGAAAGACAAGTACCATATAATTTCACTTATTTGTGGAATATAAAAACAAAGCAAGACAAAATGAGCAAAAGAGCAGTAGACCCATAGACACTGACAAGTGACTGGTGGTTACCATGGAGGAGGGGTTGGGGTGGATAAGTGGAAGAGGATCAGGGGGATAAAAGGGCACAAAAATTCTCAATCATAATATAAGCTGGCCACAGGCATGGCAGCACAGCATGGAGAATATAGCCAATGATTCTGTAACATCTTCCTATGTTGACTGTAACTGCACTAATCAGGGTAAGAATTTAATAATATGGGTAACTGTTGAACCACTGTGTTGTAGGCTTGAAACCAATGTAAAATTGTACATCAACTATACTTCCATAGAAAAAAGAAAAAAATTACGGACCTCCAAAACTTTTGCTTATATGGATTATATCTATAGATATTTACTGTATTAGAAAGTAAAAGAGAGAAAAATGTTAAGCTATTACTTGATTTTAAAATAGCAACAATATACTCATTACCTGTTATTGACATTTTCAAAAAATGAAAAACAAATAAAGTAGTGACAGAAATGGCATTGTTTTACAATTTTGCAAATCTTTTTACTGTCAGTCTTAATATAAAATAGCTCGATTCTTACGCCTGGCTCTGCATTTAACTTGTTGCTTTGGGGTTTCTATTTGTTTTCTGGGCTGCTGTGACAAATTACCAGAAACTCGGTGGCTCAAAACAACAGAAATGTATTTCCTTACAGTTCTGGCGGCCAGAAGTTCAACATCGGTTTCATGGGAGTGAAATCAAGGTGTGAGCAAGGAAGCGCTCCCTCTAGAGGCTCTAGAGGAAAATGTCCCTTGCCTCTTCAGCTTCTGATGGTTTCAATCATTCCCATCTGTCTCTATGTCACATTTTCTTCTCTTTTGTGGGTGCTGGATAGCAGCCTTCTGCCTCTCTCTTATAAGGACATTTGTGATAGCATTTAGGGCCCACTGGGATAACTCCAGGATAATCTCTTTATCGCACGATCGTTAACTTAATCACATCTGCACACGTTTTACTATCTAAGGTAACATTCACAGGTTCAAAAGATTAGAACATGGACATATCCTTGGGAGCCATTAACAGCCTACCACGGGGTTGTTATTTTGCTAGAAGTTTATGAAGAAAACCTGGTCTCACACAGATACGTAGTTTGGGAAAAAGAGTATTTTAACAGCCTTTTCAAAAAAATGTGGACATTCCTCTTTGAAACAACACAAAAACTCAACATGAAAGTAGTTGCTTGAAGGTCTGTTGCAATGTGGAATTTGCAAATATCAGTATACCCTTCCTACCTGGTTACATTAAAATCACACATCTATATGCACTTTTAATGGCTCTTTAGTTTATGCATAATTTTATATATAACATCATGCATTGAGATCTTCCAAATGTTGACACATTTAGACAATATCAAAATTAATATCACCACCGATCTTAAACAGTTCTTGCATATGGGAAATTATCAAATTCTTAGTGGTAGATACATATTTTTCAAAATTCTAATTTTCACTTGAAAGCTCGAGTTTTATCAGGGGCAACAGATACTATTAGTTATTTTCCTTGAAGTGACAGACTCTCTATTCATTTTCAAGAAAACTACTGTTTGTTGATCATTATTTCAATTGAAAATTGTGTTCCGTGCAGAAAAGCAGCTGGTTTATCTTTTTTTTAGTCCTTTTCCTTGAGAAATCTTGGTCGTGTATCAGACCTGCTTTATGTATACTTCCTATTTTGCCACACGCCATCTATGTAAAAGAAATGTCCTCAGCGGTCGAGATGTAATAGAATTAAGAATTCTTACTGCTTCATTAAAGATATCCTTATGGGAAACAGGCTCTTTCTCCCCTCTTTTAATGTGAATGTGTGGTGGTGAGGAGTAGTTTGCACCTCTGCATTGATTTGTGCCAAGCCGCCAGCAGTTTTGCCCAGTCTTCCTTTTATACCATTTGTGCAAATATCACATAGTTGTTCCAGGATAAACTATGAGATTAAAAAAAAATTGTTCAGTGCTTTATTTCTGCACCACTTGCATTTATTGCCATGTATTTATATAAAATGTTTTCTGCAAGAATTAGTTAATGCTAACACTGGATAATGCTAACACTAGATACAAGCAGAGCAATGAGTCTAGCTACATTTATTATTAGAGAGTTCTTGTCCATCTTAAAAGCAGTGTAATTCTTTAAATGAGATGTTAACTCAGTCTTTGTTTTCAACTAAATTTCTAATTTGGTGAGTTACTGCTTTCTGTAGTGGTAAGTAGCACTACTTTTTAGAAGATTCTAGAAAACTCAAGCATGCATTTCATCAATCAATAGAGCGATTTCTTTGATTTTTCACGTAGCAGGCATTCTTCACTCAGTAACATAAAGACTTTATTAGTCTCTCAGCCATCACACACCCTTCTCAGACCAGTGCAATACAGTAATTTAACCTTTAAAATGCTTCAGTGGGTTTTTCACTTCTAGTTTGAAAAGTGGTAACAAAAAAGCTTTGGCTTTTAAAGAACTTATCGTGTTTAAAATATTAAATTTTGTCTTGCCAATGGGTTTCAGCCTGGGGCAAGTTCCCTATGGATTCAATGTGACCAAAGAAAGGACAGTAGAACGTTCTTGGGGTGAAAGGGTTATACCCAACTTTATTTCCATGATGGCAGGTCAGTCACTGAAATGTCGTTCACTCAGTGAGTCTGCATGCAGTAAGCCAGTCCCCTGCCTCTGGGCCTCTCGCCCTGCACAGCCGTCCTCTGGGCCTCTGCTCTGTTCTCCTGCAGCTTTGCAGCCGTGCCACCGTGGTGCCCAGAGCAGGCTCTCTATATAGAGTCAATAATGACGCATTGCCCATACGTGTGTAGTGAGCTAGCCAGCCAGGGTCACATGAGAATCCAGGCCACAGGAACTTTCATTTTATCCACACTTTTCCTTTCAACTCAGTGATTTGTCTCAAACTGGTGCCTCAACTTAACTGGTACCATAGTAATGCCTGAAAATGTTCTGTTGAGTAAGACAAATAAGGTGAATTATTAACATCTCTAAAGCCAAAGAAAAGAAGCTTTTGTCATATTTTCTTATTTACAGTTTCACTAAGATTCTTCACTTTACCTGAGTCAGAGAATCCTCTGATACTGATGTCAAGTCATTTTTTTTTCAGCATCTTTAGATGTGGGAGAGTTGATAAAGCAACTCATCTAATCTCCCTTTTGTAAGCCAGTGAAAGATTCTAAAATTTAAAAAAAGCTATAAACAAAATTTTATTTTAGAATAAAACATTAAATTCTAAAAGAATACCAGTTTTAGGTAGTATTTAAATATTTAGAAAAGTTTTCAATTAATTAATATATATTCTAGCAAACCAACTCCACAAAACGGACTTTCTTCTTGTGTTTCTGCAAAGGTGCAAGGACAACGTAGGGACTTCAAAACACCTTTTATTGGATGATTAATGAGGTTATAGAGATTAGGTGTAAATGAAGATAGCTTGTAAGAGCACACCAGAAGTACTGAGGACAAACTGAGTTAATTTCTAGAGATGCACGTATTTATAGCCTAAACCTTAGAAGGTCCTAGAAAACTCAAGCACGTATTTCAACAGTCAGTAGAACTATGTTAAGTCATCTATCCTCTTGAAAACATGTCTGTATATTCCTGAGAGGATGAGCGTGAAAACAGCAAATAGCATTTAAGTATTATGAGTAAATATAGTTTGACTTTGTGGATCCCCTGGAAGGAACCCTCAGAAATCGCGAGACCCCATTTTGAGAGCCAGTGTACTAGATTCTGATCTAGGGAGAAGCTGGGGTAATAGTGAATAAGATACACTCGCTAGAAGGAGATAAATGTTTGTGTAGTGGCAACTGTGATCAGTTCTAAAATGGAAAAGACCGGAGCGCTGTGGGCAGGGAGACCGAGCCTTTTCTGACAGGCAGGCGCAGCTCGCTCCATGTCAGTGACCTTTACACTGCGATCTGCCGAGTGGGAGCGGACCGGGGCCGGGGGGTGGCCGCCCGAACACTGGCTCTTCAAATCCCAGGAGAAGAGGGGTGAATGGGAGGAAACG
This sequence comes from Phataginus tricuspis, assembly GCA_029783875.1. Classification (NCBI taxonomy): domain Eukaryota; kingdom Metazoa; phylum Chordata; class Mammalia; order Pholidota; family Manidae; genus Phataginus; species Phataginus tricuspis. Next base: position 7,465,634 of record JAQQAC010003584.1, on the reverse strand, counting down.
GCGGACATGAGTGCCCCGTCCCGGGCGGGCTCTGTACCCGGCAGGATGGAGCCGCAGCACAGCCGCGCCGTCATTCCACACCACCAGGGTCTCCAGCACCGCCCGGGCCTCGCGTGGCGCCGGGGACCCGCGTCTATTCCGCCCCTCGGGGTGCCGTGGAGGGAGGCGGGCGGATTGCTCGTGGTCCCGCGTACCATGAGCGGTGGCCAAACGGGGGCCAGGAATGTGCACCTGCCGAAGCCGGCTTGGGCAGCGCGGAGGCGGCGAAAGGGAGACCTTGGAGGAAGAAGTGGAAGAGAGGCGGGCCTGAGCTGCTCCCTCAGGAGGATCCAGAAATGCGCGGGATCCGGGGGTTGCCATCGAAAGCGGGAACGTCAGGTCCAATTCCTCCACCTGTGCTCAACCTCTGCGCACAGGCTGGACTAGCGGTTTCCCCAGCGGCCCCTCGCGCCCTCTCGCGGCCTCTCTCGAGAACAACACTGTGCTTGTCCACGAGGGACGCGAATAAAGATTTCTTCTTCAAACAAACAGGAAGTGCCTACGGAGGCCGGGCCGGCTGCGGAGCAGGGCCCGGGCATGAGGCCGGGTGGCGACCGCAGCGCGGGCGGCGGCGGCGGCGGCGGCGGCGATGAGCGACATCGTGGAGAAGACGCTGACGGCGCTGCCGGGACTCTTCCTGCAGAACCATTCGGCCGGGGGACCCGCGGCCGCCAAAGCGTCCTTTTCCTCGCGGCTGGGCGGCCTCGTCCGCGGCATCACCTCGCTCACCTCCAAGCACGTAGGTACCCGCTGGGCCGGGAGGTCGGGGCGCGCCGAGGAGGCGCGCGAGCTGGGAGGCCCTGGTCTGGCGGCCAGCCTCCTGGGGTCGCCCCTCCGGCGAGGCTCGGGGACGGCGCGCGTGCGGATCCGCCCTTGCGTCCGTCTTCTCGCGTCACTTTTCTGCCCGGACTGACAGCGGGAGGCCGGGTGTCCACAGTTGGCCCTGACACCCACTCATTCGTATCCGGGCAAATACCTTTGATCTTTCAGCCTCCATGTGTTTTCCGAATGTTGGAGTGGAAAAGTACCAGTGCGTATTTCATAGGTTATTTTTATAATTGAGGTATCAAGCGTGTGAAAATGCCAAGTGTGATGGGAGTGTCAGCATTGTTCATCTTCTACGAAGGTTCTTTCCCTGCTCCTTCAGTTCTTTTCGCTCCCCAGTTTTTTCAGCTGCACGATGTCACACCCTGGAGCGGACCCTGCCATCTGAACCTGTTGTTGAGTATCTTTAGGGAACTTGACTTTCTTAGGTTAGACCAGCGACTTGGGTAGAGAAAAAGCATGCATCTCCCAAAATTTGCCAAAATTTGAGTCTCTGCCCCAGGTGGGCTTTGGAAATGAGCATTAATGGAAGTTAGAAAGTTCCTACAGACTTTTGGTTAGTTATCTCACACGGATTATGTGAGATACTGATTCAAAGCTTAGTTTATATCTTTATAAAAGATTGTGTGTTAAGTTATACTTTGTTCAAAGATATTTATGGAAGAGGTTATGTGGTAGACACTGAGAAAACAGAGTAAAAACACCTTTCCTTTTCTCAAGGAATTGATCATTCACTTGGGCTGAAGACAAGTATAAGCAATATGCAATGAAATGTAAGTGCCAGGAGAGAAGAGAAGACAAAGAAAGAAGGAACGTGCTCTGAGGGTATAAAATGTTCTTTTTAAACTGAAATAAGATGATGCTATACTGGATGCTATGTTTCTGCTTCACATTCAGGAATCATTTGTGGATTAATATTGTTTGAATGTTTTGTCCTTTGGTAATTTTTATGAGATGTTGGATGAAATAAAAAAGTATTTTTGGTCTCAGATTGCAATTTGAAACTGTATATAAAGTATCTGAGTGTGGCAGTTCTTCCCTAGTGTTTCTTGGTTAGCCACTTAATCGACATCTGCTCATTCAGTGTGTAATTTAAAGATAGCATTAGGTTAACCAAAAGTGGGGCCAATTTTCAAGTGCTTAGAGTGAAATACAATGCAAACAGTAAAAGTGACCACATTCGTGTATTTATTGTGTGTGAGAGAAAGGAAGTGAGGGAAGGGATGTGAGGAATAAGATGGGATAGAAAAGAAGAATATAGTTTAAGGAAAAAAAGACAGATTTCTGTTTCTGCCTTTTTACCCTATTTCTCTATCCCATGAAGACTTTTTACTTTGAAGGGAAAGGTATGAGAATCTTATCCTAGACCAGTACGTGAAGTATATCTTTTCTACTCTCTCCATTTTCTGCTAACCTGTCCTTAAGGGGTTAGTAACTGAGATAAGAAAAGGGAATAACGGGTTAGCCTGGAAATATTTATTCTCCCCAGGAATGATTCTGAGAGTTGGAAAAATGCCTTTAGGCAAATCTTAAGCACATCATTTTTATAACTCTCCTTTAAAATAATGTTTCTTTTTTGTTGAAAGTACTATAGATAATTTTTTTCCCTTTAAAAAACACTATTACAGTTGAAAAAGACAGTCACTCATTCATTTAAATATTTTCACCTTTTCAGGAAGAAGAGAAATTAATCCAGCAGGAACTGAGTAACCTGAAAGCCACTGTTTCTGCTCCTACAACAACTCTGGTAAGTTCGCAGAGGCAATGCCAGCACATTTTGAATTTGAAATTTGGCCCACTGTGGACTTGATGGTGGCATCTAATTAATCAGTTGCTAAAATCTAACTTATCGTATTCCAAATCAGTTGTGGGTGGTAGCAAGTCAGATGTGAACTTTATTTTATGATTGACTGCTTGCGCTAGAGCCAGACTTGCTTTACTGATGTCAGTTCAGTGCCAAGTGATGGTCATTTCATAAGTGTGCCAGTACTCCTGGAACCCCAGTGTCGATCTCACTGTTTGAATGTTGTGTACTGGGAAAAGGTTAGGATGTATCATTGAAGGTAGTAATTTCAGGCCTGAATTGATACATTGTAGATCTCTCATTTTACTATTCTGCATCTTGGAGTATAGATTGGCTGACAGGGTGGGAAAAATTGTTCTCTTGCTGTAAAATTGGGTATATTACACATCAGCTAAATCAAGATCCAAGTTTTTAAACACTTGGTTCTGTATAATTTGATTTTTCAAACAGCATTCATTCAGCAACTATTTAATGAGCGGCCACTACATGCAGGACACTGGAGGAATGTTGTTACATAAGACCTAGTTTTTTTTTTTCTTTTAATTTTCATGTAGTTAACATATAATGAGGTTTTCCAAGCAACATTTATTTAACAAATATTTAGTAAGTGCCTTTTGTGTGTAAGTCATTGTGGGAATGTTTTCCTTCTAATAAAAATACCGGGGTGCTCATTTTGCTTGAATACATTATCATGTACATGAATAACACTTATAAAGTCTGAGAGAATGTATTTCTTTAGTGAACATAATAACCGGACAAATGAAACTAAAAACATAATCTGATATATTTATATGTATATATGTTTGTGTGTATAGGTATGTATATGTGTGTGTATGTATAAAATCATCGAACTTGGTAGAAATGTTAAACTGAAATGGTTTCTCTGTTTTTATTTTCTTTGTCTTCCATTTTCTGTAATTGGCATCAGTAATTGTAATTTGTCCTGCTACCAGGCATAAATCTGATGTGGGCAGAGTCATGGTAAATAGTAGTAGTTAGGAAGCCAGAGTTTGGAAGGAAGATTTTATAATTGTGGCTGTCCCAACTCTGGGCAGAGGTGTCTGTCCCATTAGGTGGTGGTATAGAGGTTGGATGACAGAAATTATAAAATGAATTCCTACACTGGGGAATGCACTTTCTTCTCCAAAAATAAGAGAATAACAAAGTTTACGATAAAATTTTGCTTAAATGAAGTTCATAATGACTTTTGAAAAAATCTGAGGTAAACTGTTAGAAAACCAGGGTTGACACTTACTGGCTTCATTGAACACTTTCACTCCTAATTGATGTAGAAACCTTTGAAGAGAGACTTCCAGTATCTTTTAAGCTTGTTTTCTCAGTATTTAGTAGTCATAATTAATGTGCTAATGAATTAACTTCTATCACTTTAAACACAAGTGACCTGAATTAAATCTTATTCCTTAAGATTTTCCTCTGATTTCTTTTTAAACTCCTCATATTTGCATGTATATAATATACACATATGTATATTATACATATGATATGTGTGTGTGTATATATATATATATATATATATAAATGCAACATTAAATATTATTCTTTAAAATATTTTACTGAAATGAATACTGTTGGTAGTTAAGTTTGGGAGCAACTTTTATTTATAAAATCTGACTTCAGGTGATTAATTTATAATATATGCTATTCAGTGCCAGGATTAAAGAATTCCCCTGTTACATAGTACAACATAATAAAAAAATCAAAACATTCTGTTTATGTATGTAGTTACTGGATATTTTGCTTTTCAGAAAATGATGAAGGAATGTATGGTGAGACTTATATATTGTGAAATGCTTGGATATGATGCTTCCTTTGGCTATATACATGCAATCAAGTTGGCACAACAAGGAAACCTTTTAGAAAAAAGAGTAGGTATGTATGTGTTTAAGACTTTAATACTTAATGTTGTCCTTAAAGTTCCAGCTACTATATAAAATGAAGTGCAGGTATTTAGTATGTTTTTAGAATATTGTCTTGGAATTTCTAAAGCTTTAAAAGATAACACTTCAGAAGCTCAAAACCTATGAATGGAATATGTTTGCCTGATTCATAGCATTTTGGAATTATGGAGAAGATTAAAAATTGCCTCTTCTTTTGATGGTGGTTAGATGACTATACGTATTTGTCAAACTCATTGAGCTATATACACTAAAGTTCATAAGGTGGGTGAATTCTCTTGTATGTAAATCGTACCTCAGTAAAACTGATTTTAAAAAGTCTGTCTACATCAGTTTAATGATGAATTAAACAGATATGTTTTTTTATAGGATAAAAACTGAAATTGACTTGAGTCATTTTAAATCCTGTTTTCAGTTTCACAAATGTTAGCTATGAAGATTAGAAGTATCTTTTAAAAATTTACATCTGTATAATCAACCTTAAGGGCTATTAGTAAAAATCTTACTAGGGACTTTAAATCTTCTATTCATAGGTTCAGTTTTATATCGGAATCCCAAGAAGCAATCATTTTAGACTAACACAGCAGTAGAACATATTCTTTATTCAAAGGAGTTGATAGTATCATGTTACAAGGACTGGCATTCATCACAAGTCATATTAACCTGTGCTGTCAGATGGAATTGGGGTGGGAGTTGGTAAAGATTCCAAGGCTATACGTGCACAATATTCTGCCTGTTGAACCTCACTCTACCCAAAATACTCTCTGTCTTCTAGATTTGTTGTATTCTTCCCTCCAAGTAGAATGTTCTCTGTCTTTCCCTTTCCATATTCCAAGTCAAGTTTTAACTTTTCTGTGATTACTCAGGTGGCTCCTACCATCTGTTATCTTATCTTTTCATATATTAATGTCTTAGCTCCCAAACTAATTCTAAGACTCTTAAAGGTAGGAAATTCTGAAAACAATAGATAGTAAATATTAGATGGATGGTGGTACAGTTATTTTGTACAACTGTTGATATATTCTGCTTCTTAGACTTCCATGTAAAATTTTCCCATTTTTCATTTAATTTAATTTTAAAAACATGTAAAGCATTAACATTCAAAATTAGATCTTATTAAAAAATATAATCAGAGAAGTCTTCACTTTCATCTCTAGCTCCTACCCAGTTTGCACCTTACCCCTGTAGATAACTGTTTTAATTAGTTTCTGATTAATCTTTCCATTGTTTTTTTTCTGGAAAACAAGCAAATGCATGGGTACACATTCACATACTCTTTCTTACACAAGAGACAGCATGCTGTATACATTATTCTGTACCTTGTTTTGACACCTCATAACTTTTACACAGTTGCATAATTTTCAGTGGGCGGATGAATGTACCATAGTTTTTTTAGTCAGGTCCTTTATGGGTGGACATATGGGTTTTGTATTTTTTGCTCTTATAAATAATGAATAACCTTGTACGTGTGTTATTTCATAGTTATGGAGGCTTATCTTAAAGGAGACCTGAAGAATCATTTTTATTGAGGTTCTTGATCTTCCTTGGGAAAACATTTTATTGCCAACTAGAGGCCATGTATCTGCAAGTGTCAGATGTTCTCTATGTGTGCTAAGAGTGGGAGTTTTTTTTTCAAGAAAGCCTTTAAACCATTATATGTCTTCGTTCCAATACTATTGCCTCATCCACTGTCCTGAGATTTCCAAGGCTAGCTTTGGTGCTTTCTCTGATGAATACCTTCTTGTTTTTTAGGTGAATATTTTTTAATAAATAAACTTCAGTACCCATTAACTTAGGCATTATGTTAGGTGGTTTATGTTGTGAGATAGTATTTCATATTACAGAGGAGAAAGCTGAGGCTAAGGTCATAGAGCTGATAAATGGTAGAGCTAGAATGTGAATCCAAATTTCTATGAGTCAAGGCCTATATTCTTACCCTATACTTCGCCCTTAGTCACATTAAATATACTTCATAATCATAGTTCTTTGTTTTCCTGAAACCTTTTCATTTGAGTCACTGAATATCTTTCTCCCTGTTTCTGGATTATCAAAACAGGATATTTTTTTGTGACATAGAATTACGGTTTAATTGGGATGGTCTTTAGTTTTTTGATCTTGTACCTTGATACTGGTGACTTGGGTATGGGTGTTAACCTTAGCCAAATGAGTTTTCAGCAACCTGGTAAGACTTAGTCTCTGCTTTAAATGCTGTCCAGGGTTTTTCTCATCTTTTTCTTAGCCTTGGTAGTGCTTTTTTCTCTCAGGATTGTGGGAGTAATAGTTCTGCTCCTCGGACCTTCAGTGGACATATTGCAATGGGTCACACTGCTGCTTCTTGGTTGTGAGACTAGGAAGTTTCTAATAGCTTTCCCATGTTCCCCAACAGATACAGAGAGTGTAGATGCTGGATAATGATGAGCATAGTTAACATTAAGATCCCTAATGAAAGGGCTGAACGAATTGAGACAAATGAAAAACAATGAGGATGGGAGTCAGGGATTAGGACTCCTAGATAGTCTGTATGGAGAGACAGGACAGCATAGGAGTTAAAAACATGAACTACCTCCTGCTGTTGGGGTTGAGTCCTGGCTCCACCATATAATAGCTGTAGACCTTGGGCAGTTGCCCTTTTGAGTCTCATTATTGTATTGGGGATTATAATAACTCTACCTCATAGAGTTGTTGCAAGGATTAAACGAGATGAGGCTTATAATCCTTGACACATAGTAAAATAAATGTCATCAATGTGAAGGGTAATAGGAAAATGACATGGAGCATTTAGATTCCAGCCACATGGCATATTTCTTAATATTAATGTATTTCCTCAATCTTAAGATGTACTTTTTTATGTTTTAATAATATTAAAATAAAAATGCTTATTCAAATCAGTGAGTGCATTTAGTGTGGTGGACAATGTTTCTTTCCTTAACAACTGTTATTCATTCAATAGTGTATCTTCAAATGGAGAAAATAAGGGATTATTTATGGCTTAAAATATGATTTACATCACATGGGTTGGTAATTGGTAGCTCATTCAATAAATACAAATAGAACTCACTATTAACTGTAGTAGCTAGTAGTTTCTGAATGATTGTATGTTTTCAGCCAGTTCCCTATTGGTATATATGGGTCGTTTTTTATTTTCTGCTCTTATAACAGTGCATGTGTTATTTCATAGTTATGGAGGCTTATTAAAGGAGACCTCAAGAGTCATTTTTTCGTGATATCTTATAAAAAGATATAATCAGAGAATTCTTACTTTCATCTCTAGCCCCTACCCAGATTGCCCTTTACAAGCCCTGTAGGTAACTATTTTCATTAGTTTTTGATTAATCTTCCCATTGTTTCTTTTTGCAAAACAAACAAATGCATGGGTACACATTCACATACTCTTTCTACAGAAAGGAAAAGCAGGCTATATACATTATTCTAGAAAGTGTTAGAAATGTTTTGATTAATTGTGTTGAGAGTTGCACAGAAGATAGAGGCATATATTCCTAATGTCATTTATAGAACTTTAAATTGATACATGGAGTCTCTTTTCCATTTCAGGTATAACCTGTTAAATACATAATTTTGAAAGATTTCAGAATAAAAAACACCTGAAATCTTCCTTGCCAGTTTTTGAACTACATATTTTGCAACTTGTTTTTATGTTTACCTGTCATTGGTATCTTTGACACTTAAATTTTGAAATATATTATTGCTATGTTTAACTTCTTGGGATAAGTTAAATTTTGGCAGCTAATGAGACTTTTCCCCTCAAATTTTGTAGGTTATTTGGCTGTTTCTTTATTTCTCCATGAAAGTCATGAGCTGTTGCTTCTCCTTGTGAATACAGTTGTAAAGGTATGGTATTTTGTGTGAGTTCATATTAAGTCTTGAATTATTCCTGCAAGCATCTGTCATTTCTCCTCAATTATATTGAATTAGCTATTTTTGTAAGAAGGTAGGCTTACAGAATGGGCTTAGAAAGATCTTTTAGATCAGTTTCTGCACCTGTAAAATGAGCATAGTAATAGAACTTAACCAAGTTCTCAGGGTTAAATGAAGCCCTTTTAAGGTAGTAGTTGCTACTGTGCCTCTTAATTGTTAAAAAAGCAGAATTAGAATCATGGCTCAACTCTCCAAACTCTTAGTCAGATGTTCTTTTCATGCTGTTGTTTTTTTCTCTGGGATCTGTTCTGAAAGGATATAGATATACACTGAATAATTGAAGTCTTTTAAATTCTAAAAATCATTTTAAAGAATAGAGTATAATTGGGTAAATGAACTCTACAGATAATAAAAACACAATTTAATCCACACGATATTTTTCCTGTTGAATGTTAATCCAATTGGTAATAAAGTATAATTGAATTGTTGAGTTTTTTCAAGTTTATCTTGTGTCAGTCTTTTGATAGATTAAGTTTGTGCGTATGTAGATAGTACTTTGTGAATATACTCTATTAAAGGTTACTGGTGGCTTAAATTTTTCCAAGCTTTACAAAAATGTATTTTTTTGGTTCTATTAGAATGACTTATAAATTTGTGCATATGTAAGTATTTGAACACATGTGTTTTATTGTATATATTTGAGAATTACTTCCTTTTAACCTTCTACTTGTATTACTGATTAACAAGAAAAATTCATAGAAGTGTTTTTTTTTTTTTAGTTTGGAAAAGTTTCAAAGGTGTATGTAATAAAGGAGACTGCTTTGGCCAGTGGCAGAGCAGAAATAGCTTCCTTTTGGAGCAGTTGCTTTTGGCTGTATTTATCTCTTGACTCTATGTAGACAAATGAAAGAGGGATATTCCTATAAAATATGAGATAAGCTTGAATGTACAAAGTAATTATAATTATAAAGTTAGTAGAAACACATTAGTACGGTATGTAGGATCATTGCAATGTTGAGCTCGCTATCCCTGCTTTCAGAATTTGCACTGAGTGTTTTCTTTGCTTAATAATTCCGTCAGGACTTACAGAGCACTAACCTGGTAGAAGTATGTATGGCACTTACTGTCGTCAGCCAGATTTTCCCTCAAGAAATGATTCCAGCTGTTCTTCCACTAATAGAAGATAAACTTCAACATTCTAAGTAAGTAAATTCTTTCTGGATAGGTGTGTACACTATATATTTTAAAATAAAAATTCATACTAAAAAATTTATTACAACTTTAACTTAATGCTACCAGGGTAGAGCATATTCTTTGACTGCCAGATATAATGCAAAAATCCCTGATAGCATCATCTTTTATTTTTGTGTGGGTTTAAAAAAAGGTTAGGCAGCTTTCTAAAGTTTAACTAAAGGCAGTGAGGCTGAGTGTCAGGGACCTCTTGTCTTCCTTCTACTGGTACCACTAACGGCAGTGGTCCTATTTTTCCCTTGTCTTATGGGATTGATTGAAGCACCTTAGTTCTCAAAAAGTTGTTTTGAAGATCAAGTGAAACAATGGAAAGCATTTGGAAAAGGTTCAAGTGCTCTGAATGTAGAGCTTCAGTGTGTTGGGTTTGCTTTTATAGCAAAATAGCAGCATTCAAATTCTTGTAGCAGAATGTATCCAAATAAAACCTTAAGATGTAGTATACTGCTTATCTTATCTTGTAAAATTCCTTAGCTGTCTCCCTTAATAGCTTGACTTACTTTTTCCCCACACTTGGAATTATTTTGTTTTTAACCAAGACTCTTAATTTCATCACCTTTAAAGCTAGGAAAAAGTTGCAGTCATTTTCCATTTTTCCTTTGTGATTACAGTATTTTAGTTATACATACATTCTTGATAAAGATTTTTTTGTTACTCATACTTTTTGAGTGACGTACTTCATATGCTTATGTCAGTATTTTTAGTGTTCTAAGATTATAAAATGTCTACAGTTTGTATTCTTTGTGAAATCTCGGACCAGTTGTCTAGCTAAAATAGTAACTTTGACTAAGAATTATAGAGTAACTTAAAGGTTTTTCAGACTTGTTATGTTTTGTCTATGTCAAATCTGTGTTTAGAGCTAATGATGAATATAGATGATTAATTACTGGAAATAAATTATTAGCTTTTCTTAGATAATCATAGGTTGCTGTGGTTATAGCAGAGCATATTTTTATGTAATTTTTCCTTACCATTTACTGTTTTGTGGTACTGACTCTTTGTATGGAATACTTCTGAGGATTACATTTTTTCTTGTTGCTTCCCATTTACCCTTTCAATTTTTTCCTTATTGCTTCCCATTTCATTTCAAATCCTCATCTCTCCTGTCTTCTATTAATTAGAGTTTAGATTTTTTGAAAAGCTACTTCTGTAGCTATGGCCATTCTGAACTCCATGCTATAAAGAGCTAAAGAATATGGGATAGAGATACAGGTAGGCTAGTAGGTGTCACACAGAAGATGTGAGTGAGGGCTTGGTTTTGACTTTTGAATCCCTGGGTGTATTTCAGCATGCCAGACCCAGAGCCTGAATCTAGGTCTCTTGATGTCTTGAGTTAGTACTGCCACTTAGGTACCACCACCACACCAGGCCTGGGGATTCCAGAGTCTGTTCAGAGTTTGTATTCTTTTTCCTTATGTGATTTACCTAACCCTCTCCCAGAACTAATATTGGTTAACACTCAATTACAGTACATTGGGATGCAGCATACAGTCATCATAGTATTAATACCAATGACAAATCTATTGTTAATCTGAAGGTAGTGAGTTGCTTGTTAATAAAATTTCGCAGAAGCTGTATGACCATTGTTAGGAATCTTATAAAAGGTATTCTTGAGCAGAACACAGAGAGTTGATTGAATAATCTCAATTTTGAGATTCTGTGATTTTAGGTAACAAATACATATTTAGAACCCTAATACAAGGAACTACTAGTTTTTGTGCCATTTGCTACTGTTGTGAGCACTGCCAGCATAGTCTGCAAATATGCAACATGTAGGAATAGACATAAGAGTAACAAGGAATATACTTTCTTGAAAATCACATTATGAATATACGATAGCAACTCTTTACTTTTGCTTCTTGTGTGCTAGACATTATCTGTTTCAAATTTAGAGTAAGACTAGTACATACTTTTCATTGTAATGAGGTTTTTGAAACATGAGCTGGGCAAGGAGAGGAATAACATCTTTTAATATGAGTTTCTCCTATACTCCCCTGCCCCCTTAATGTATTTGGAGTATGTTTGCCTATGATATAAAAAAATATGAATATCTGGAATGTTAGAGAGACTTTTAATTTTAATAAAGAGACTGTTCAGTATTACTAGCCAAAATTACCCCTTACTGATTTAAACTTAATGTTGATTCTTTTCCAAATTTATAGAGAAATGGCTTTCAAAAATAGAATTAGGGAATTAAGGAATCTGTTTATCTTTGTTGTTTTTTCTGGTTTCAAAAGCATTGTATGCTTGTTACCAAAATATTCCATAACTAGAGAAACATATAACATAAACAGTTAAATTGTCTTGAAATTTTACCTCCTAGGTATAGCTACTTTTTATAGATTGGTGTATTAGAATAAAGAAATTAATAATAAATGAATAATTCTCTCTTTCTTTTTATATTTAAGTAATAGCTGATACTTTGAAATCATCTGGTCCGTAATCTTGCAAACTAAATGCCTGATGATTCAGATGGTTTGTTTAAATTTCACTTTTTATTTTTAGGGAGATTATTCGAAGAAAAGCTGTTCTGGCATTGTACAAATTCCATCTCATCGCTCCTAATCAAGTACAGCATATCCATATTAAGTTTCGGAAAGCACTTTGTGATAGAGATGTTGGGGTCATGGCTGCTTCTTTGCATATATACCTTAGGATGATTAAGGTAAGTTGGGAATTTCAGCAGGTACTGAGCAGTTACCATTAGAAATATGTAATTATGGGATTAAAAGAAAACTAAGATTTTTCAGTAAAATGATTAACAGTTCAAGTTTTTATTATTGGCATAATTTTTGCCAGTTGATAGCATGAATTGTAGGCACATTATAGAGCTGGTCTTTTTTTTAAATGCCTCAAGTTTTTCATGTTACTAAAAAAGCACGGAAAAATGGTGGCTGTGGAAAGTAAGTGAAATTTTCAGATTTGTGGTTTTTCAAGCAGACTCTCTTTTATACAACTTCAGCTTACAGAAATAAGGGGGGCTGGCGAGGGTGATGCAGGGTATAGACTACAGTGTTAATTCCATACATTGGTATGTTGTCAAAGGAGGCAGGAGGCTTGAATGGTATGGTAAAACTTTCTAAATGGTGATATGGGTTTATACTAATTCAGCTCTAGTGTATTGCCTGTAACCCTTTGTACCCAAAAGAATCTATTTGTGAGAGATTTCGTGAGTACCTACTGACAAAATGGAATATACTGTTGAATTAAGTTGAAAATTATAGAACTAAAGGTTGTTTTCACATTTATATAAGTTTGTTCCAAAATAGTATGATATAAATAAATATTTGATATTAAATCTGTTTTTTCCTCTAACACTTACTAAACTTGAAAGAGCTATTATTTCCCTTCCAAAAATTTGTCCTTGATAATAATAAAAATTATAATGAAGAATCTAATGTTCATTTTGAGGAATGTGTATTTAATTTTCCCAGTCCAAGAGATTAGTCAGATAATCAAGGCACACTGATTCAGAAACACAAACGTGTTTAAATACTGTAGGGTTAATTAATTTTTAGTAGGCTGAGTCACTGATTCTGGGGGATTTGAATGTTTGAGTAGTCTTGTCTGTGCCCTGTGCTCTTCTACGTAGAGCACACTGAGCTCATTTACATAAAAAGTCTTACAAAGTTCAGAGATTGCAAACAGGCCTTGATTTTCATCACTAGTAGAGATACTACTGCCCCTTTTCACTCTGCCAGTTCTTCTCACTTTTTGATTTAATTACTGGTATTGGCTATTAAAGGTTCTATATTAGATGTAATTATAAGAACTTTTGAAATGTGATTAGACTGTGTGTGGGACAGGTAGGAAGTGGTGAAAGCTTTTTGAGGGATGATTCAGTTTTGGATTGGGTAGCCAGAGGAGCTTCATCATGGAAGATAATTAAACAGATTAGAGTATTGTTTCATTAAATATGAACTTTGAGTATGAACATTATATGAAACATCTGTGTCAGCATGTATTAAGTTAGATTTATATGGCATTTTAAACAGGTCTATTTTGTATTTGATAAGACATTATTACTAATGGTAAGTTTTTGTTTTTTGTTTTGTTTTTGAATGTAGGAGAATCCCTCTGGATATAAAGACTTGACTGGGAGTTTTGTTACAATTTTGAAGCAAGTAGTTGGAGGAAAGCTCCCAGTAGATTTCAACTACCACAGTGTGCCAGCACCATGGCTACAAATTCAGCTCTTGAGAATATTAGGACTTCTAGGAAAAGATGACCGAAGGTAAACTATTCTAAGTAAATTTGATAGTGTTAGGCTTTAGTAAGCTAGAGGTTTCATGATAAGCCAATTGCCCCAATACTTAATTGGCTTAACAGTGATAGATAAATCATTGTAAGAAGTATATAAATACAGGTTGCTGGAGTAATCCTGGCAGTTTATCAAAATTCTGCTCATAGTGAAAGTGTCTGAAGCTCCGTATCTTTGACCCTTTCTTAATGATTCTAGTTTAGGGGTTTGGAAACTTTTTCTGTAATGGGCCAGATGATAAGTATTTTAGACTTTACGAGCTGTATGTTGTCTGTTGCAACCATTTCAACTTTGCTGTTGTATAGCTCAAAAGCAGCTATAGGCAGTATGTATATGAATGAGCACCGCTATGTTCCAATAAATAGTTTCTATGTACATTAAAATTTGAATTTCATATAATCTTTGTAAGTGATGAAATATTATTATTTTGATTTCTTTTCCAACCATTTAAACATGTAAAAACCATTCTTAATCTGAAGCCATACAGAAACAGACATCCAGTCAGATTAGGCCTGTGGACTATAGTTTGCTGACTCTTGCTCTGGTTGGATGTGAGCACTCTGACCTTCTTAATTCATTTGCTAGAAATAACTCGCCAGTCATTTATATTAAACTTTTTATAGGTGTCTATCCAATTTTATATATTTTTTGTAATTTTTATTTTGCTCTAGTTTTTCAGTTTTATAGAAAAGTTCCAAGAACAGAACAAGGAGCTCCCTTACACCTTTTACCTAGATTCATCAATTATTTGCATTTGCTCTGTCATTCTTTCTCTGTCTTTATGTCCATATTTTCACATGTATTCTTTTTATTTTAAGTTTTTTTTCTGAACTGTTTGAGAGCAAATCCAACTAGATTTTAGTTACCTTGAGAACAAGGACCATGGCTTGAGTCCTTAATGTGTTTCTGTCTTAAGAAAACATTTGCTCATCAGTTTTCTGACTTCATAAGATATAGTTCTTTTTTAGGCAGTAGGGTACATTTGTATTCTGATTCTTTAACCCACCTACAAAGGAATTGTCCTCCAGGTTGTTGCTCCTCCTATTGCCTAGTCAGCATCCTGTCAGCTCCGTCTGCCCATGAACCCCTCATGAGCACTCCTTGGTCTGTATCATTCTTGGTATTGCTGTGTCACTGTTTTCTGTGTCTATCAGTCTCAACCCCTAGGTTGATTGAAAGCTAGGGTGAAAACCTGGAAGTGATGGAGTGACACACATTAGAAATCAATGTCCTAATTGTGTTTTATTTCATATAACCCAACCTATCCTGTTGTGGAACTGTAGTTGGAGTTCACTGGAATTCTGTTTTAAAATCATGGATTTCATAGTATACATCCAGACCTCACTGGTCTAAAAAGATCTAACATAATAATATGTTGTCACAAAGTAAATTTGGAGACATTTAGTGTATTTACTAAATTCATTAACTCATCATCTTCCTTCTGCTTTTTTCATGGATGAGTTTGGGGAGTACATACAAAGATGAGTAAGAGAGTGCTTACCTTCAAAGAGTTCAGTTAAATAGAAATTGGGCTCAGTGAAATGAATAGAGTGAAACTCCTTTAATAATGTGAAACAGTGTTTTCTCCTTTGTTGTCCCAACTTCAATAAGATTTTACATTAACATAAATCTTATATTTCTTAAGACATGATTATCTCAATGTAACAAAGTAAACATGTTATTTTATAACAGGATTCTAATATATTTAATTGAAAGAATTAATTTACTGAAAACATTTTCTTATATTTGTGTTTTTTTTGACATCTGTTGCTGGAATTTTTTGTGTGTTTTATATAGCATTCTGTTTCTTAGGTTAACATCTAGCTTGATCATGTCTGCAAATGTTTCCACATTTCATGTGGTTAATTTTGACTATTATGCCACACATTAGCTTTTAAAATTGAGAAACCGGACTGTAATCTAGGTGGAGTATTACCAAATTTTGGGTGGGTGGAAGGTTGTAATGTCCACTGTATGATTATTACCTATGAAAGAAATGCACAGTAAAATGAGGGATTTCAGAATATGCTTCTGGATTCTCACTGGATATTTGTACTTCAGTCAAGATAGAATAAAAGTACATGCACTTCAAATTTAATGTTATAGCTGTATCTTTGGAAAAAAGTTTTCTGAAAAAGATATAGTATACATAATAATGTAATCTGGGTAACCCTAGATTATTTTTATCTTTTTGTTTGTTTTATGGTGTAGTTTCTCTTCAAGACTCTTTTGGATAGTAGTTTTTTTCTATTAATGCTTTTTGAATTTGTGAAACATACAGAAATACCAGCTGAGAAGCTGTGGTTTTCACACTGGCGTCCTGGAGTGGACTTTTCTAGGCGTGGGGCCAGAGTTCTAGTGCTCTATAAAGTACTGCATTTTCTTACAGTATCTACCTCAGTCTAGTTACTATAACTGTAATCAGTGACCATAAAGATATAGGAATGGCACAAATCTGTTAATTCTACAAAATGTAATTTCTTTATATTTATCATAAATGAAAGTTAAAACTTTTTTCTGAAGAACTTAGTGCTGTTCAAAGAAGGACTAGTATTTGAGCTAGACTTTTTTAAAAGCTGTGTGGTTAAAATACACATAATATACTGTCTAGAATAAATTGAAAGTGTGAGGTATTACTGTAATATCTTGAAACAGGTAGAAATATTTTATTACCTAGAAAATTAAAAAAGCTAGTATGTTCATCAAAACAAAACCTGATTTGTAAACTAGGTACAGATTGAGGAAAGAGTTGATTGACTTATGTATATCTCTTCATTGTTTACTCAGTATTGATAAAGCAGGAAGTTAAACTCATGAAAAAGAGCAAATTCAGTCTTTAAGAAGTGAAATGCCCATAACTTCATAAAATGAATTTCTTTCACTTCTTTTCTGTAGATCCTCAGTTTTAAAGAGAGAGAAGTTTGAAAAACTATGTTTTATTGGGTTATAATACTATAATTCTACTGCAAATAAAATATCTTTTAAACAGGACAAGTGAATTAATGTATGATGTTCTTGATGAATCCTTACGAAGAGCTGAGTTACATCACAATGTCACATATGGTAGGTAACACGTGTAAATACTACTCTAATGACTAACAGTGTTTTTAGAATTACAGCTAACCTGTGTTAGAATACTATAAATTCTGATATAATTTTATATGTTAATTTTAAGGTGGTTCTCTGGTTATTTTTCAATGGATGCATCGAATAACTAATAAAAATAATTTGAAATTATGTCACTGTTTTAAATGTTGACTTACATTCATTATTTTAATTGTCTCTATTTTTAAAGATGTTCTCTTTTAAGAGAAATTGTCTCTTTATTGAAAATGTTCACCAAGCATCTAATTGACTGTGAAGTTAACCCAGTAGATCAATTCCATCTTTAAGAAGATAGTCCTTAAGTCAGTCTGTCAGCTAGCAGTCAAATATTCCTTAGATTATTATGTTATTTCTTAGGCCTCAGGCAAGATGCTTGGAATACAGCTATGAATAAAACAGTATTATCATTGATCTCACAGATTAGATTGATGGAAAAGGACAGGTGTCACCAGTGTTGGAAAGGAATACTATAGGGTACTGTGGGGAAATGTAGCAGTTAGTCTTAACTGAAGAGGAGAACAAAGAAGGTGTTTTTGAAAAAAACTGATATTTAAGAAGATAACTAAAGGATGAGTAAGATATAGATAGATAAGGATATATAGGACATATATGTGGGATAATAACATACTATTTTGTGAAGAGACAATAGCTATTTATGTTACATACAACTTAAAAAGTAATTTAGTGTTAGGAGACAAGAGTAAGTTGGAGAACTGAGAAGAGTAACCAAAAAACTTCCAATTTTAATAGCCTCAGAGGGGAACTCTTCTTTTTTTGATCAATCTGAGAAAGCTCAGTGAAGAAAGTGGAATAGTTGGAGATATTTAGAATGTAGAAGTAAAACAGTTTGCATTTTCATGCTGTGGCGAAGAGCAGTAGAAGAGGTATTGAGAGAGAGAACTTAAATGAGAAGTCATTTCTTAATCTGGTAAAATACCATAAAATAGGGGATGAAGAGCATCACTTGTGCTTCCAGACAGTGGTAAACTGTGGATCTTAAAGAGCTGTGATTGTAGAAGTGGGAGGTAGACTAGAGGGCAGTGAGAAAAGTGCTTGACAGAGATGCAGTAGGAATAAGGAGAAAGGATTGCATTCACAGAACTAGCACAGGAAAAATAATACACATGGTAATGAATTGGGTTAGTAAATTTTGAAGGATGGAGTTATGTTTTGCATGTATAAATGATATAAGGCAGTAAAAGTGGTTTATTCCTTTGCTCAACCAGCATGTTGAATGTCTACATTTTGAATGTCTACAAAACAAAAACTTTATTTGTAAACTAGGTACAGATTGAGGAAAAAGTTGATTGACTTAATGCATTCCTTTATGCTAACTCAGTATGGGGGATTACAGGAAGAATAAGGTAGACACAGTCCCTGCTCTTATGAGTATAGTGAACAGTTGATATTATGTAGGACCTTGCTATGCAAAGAGAAGAATAAGGGGCCATAGAGAAGGATAACCCTTATTGAGGCAGATTGTTTGGCTGGGAGCTGTCAGAAGATCCAGAGAAGTATCAGAGTCTTTGCAGGCAGCTAAAGTAAGTTAAAAAATTTTGCTTGAGGTAGAACCAGTGTCTAGGATAAAGGTTTGAAAGGCTCTTAACAGAATTCTACTTAAGATCAGTTAAGAATCTGCTTTTCCTTTTTTTTTTTTTTGCAGCATTTTTTGTAATTGACATTTCAGCCTTAATTTTTTTATTTTTTTGAATAGGTAATATATGCGCATGGTTCAAAATTCAAAAGGTACAAAAATGTAGACAGTGAACAGTAAGTGTCCTTTTGACCCTTATCACCCACCACCCAGTCCCCCTTTTTGGACATAACCACTGTTGCCTGTTCCTTTTGATTTGGAGAATACTGTATACCTGAGGAAGTATTTTTTAATGTTTTCCACTAGGACACTCTTCTTTTATTAAGATTGCTGGAACCAGCACCAATAATTTGTTTCTTTGTAGGCTGTCAGCCCAGTGTGTCACCCTGCCACAACCTTGCAGTTTCTTTTCTGTTGTTTTATTTTATTTATTCATCTTTCCATTATTATCCTTTTTTCCCTGTATTTGTATAGATTGATAGCTTATGTTGATTTTATCAATGGTAGAGTGTTCTCTGGTAATCCTAATATAAATATTTTATTGCTTAAGAATGTGAATTTTAAATTATAAAATTATAAGGGCAGGGGCTGTGTCTATCCCAGTATTTGGTACTGGGTTAATCAATAAGTTATATGTTTTAATTGAATTAAAAAGAGAAAGTTATTTTACTTTTATAAGTTGTCTGATTGCATTTCAGACTTAATACTAAACCATATTTTTATGAAAGTTCCATCATTATAACTTACCTTAGTGTCATGTCAAGATATAAATAACATCAACGACATTTATTGAGTATCTACTTTGTGCCAGGCATTGTATAAAATGATGCAGAGAATATGAAGAAATGTAAAATGTAATCTTTGCCTTCAAGGAATTTACAATATAATGAAAGAGATAACTTATTTGTGAAAACATAATACCAGTAAGGCAGAATGCAAAGGGATGGTATAGGGAATCAATATTATAGGGGTCCAGAGGTGGCACAGATCACTGTGGGCCTGAGTGCACATGTAGGGGCACACAGTAGGACCCTGAAAGGTAGGTAGGATTTAGATAGCCAGAAAGGTTGTTGAAGGGTGTTGTAGGCAGAGGGAACATGAGACAAGGTGCAGAAGTGGGGATATTAAAATCAGTCTCAGAGAACACTGACTAACCAGGCTAAATAGATGACTCATAGTGGAAGCAGTGGAAAAGTCACACTGTAGAAGTCCTCTCATGGCAGCAAATGAGTTTGGATTTTATAAATACAGGGGTAAGGAAGATTTTGGGCAGGGTACTGATAAGATGAGAATGGCATTTTAAGTGAACTATTAAGTAAATTGGGAGAATTATATGAAATGAAATACAAGGGACAGAACCATCAGAAACAGAAATACTTTTTTTCCCCCCACTAAGTGCACCTAAAAACCCTGGATATTATATGTGAAATAAACACAATACCGAAAGGTAGAGAAACAAAGGCAGACTGGTTAGATGCCTTGGGATACAAGGGGCTGCACCACAGAGAGTACCCTGGGTTTCTTTTTGCCTCATATGCCCCAGGCTGAGCCCTGGAGAGCCAGCAACCTGCAAATGCCAACAGGCACAGACAGAAGCACCCCAAGAAAAATCTGCTCTCTAGCCAAAGGGCCAAGAAGAAAAGGGTAAGCTAGCAAGATAGACTCTAGACAATAGCTCCTCTATTCCAGCCAAGCCCCACAGAAAACAAACTGTGGCACCCATGGCGGCAAAAGCTAAGTGGAGAGCCAAGATTTCTACCCCTAGCAGGTGTAGCAAGGTGCCCAACTCTCTCACTGGGATGGTGGCAGAGAAGCCAAGAGGGGGCATCAGAATTTTGTCCCTACAAGGTGTTAAGGCCCCCCCCAAACCCCCACTTACATTGTCAGTGGAGATGATATTTGTAGCCTGGATTTCACATTATGCGTGAGAATGGAGTTAGTGGGGTATCACTTCCCTCTTCGCTGGGATGGTAGAGGAAGCCTAGTGGAGAGTTGGGGCTTTCGCCGCTGGTCAGGGACACTGAGGTCACCTCCTCAGTGTCAGTGAAGGCCGCACAGGGAGCAGTAACAAGGTGCCCCCCCCTCTCTCAGGCAGGTGGTGTCAGCAAACACTCCCAACCCCCACCCAGGAGGAACCAGGATTCTCTCCCCATCCCAGTGTCAAAGGAGGCAGAGTGGAGAACTTAGGCTTCTACCCCACTGGGTGGTGCCCCCATCTCCCTGCCAGAGTGGTGTCAGTAGACAGAGACATGTTTATTTAAAACGAAAGTAGAGTCTAGTCCAGAAAATAAAATATCAGTAGAATTTCTTCAAATTTTGTGCATGATCCAACCCAAAATATCTGCAGTAAAACCACAGTGTCACGATTAGAACATTATTAATTTTTAATTTGGTACTTTCTACTGGATGATATTTTGGTTAGAATCTGGGTTGCCCTAGAAGAGTAAACAGAGCTCTACATTGTGTTTTTACATTTAGAAATCCTCAGAAGCACTTTATTTTGGCCACTGAGTGAGGAGGCAGCAGACTGGCCGCCTTTTCGTTTATGGACTTATACTCAGGTTTTTGTGGAGTTAGAGAATAAAGGGACTTACAGCCCTAGTGGGAAAAATATAAAACCCATTAAATTCATTTTCCACTAATTTATGTATAGTTTACTCCAAGTTTATTTTTTGAACTATTTATTTTATCTTTACTGGCTTTCCAGAAATTTATGAGCATCTAAATATAAAAGTTCAGGTTTTAGATGAATAGTGAGATTTTGTAGTAAAACAGTTTGTTAGCAGGAGAGTTCTGAATGGCAGGAATCCATAAAGGAAAATATGTCAGAGTAGAAATGTAACATCATCATTTTAAATTTTACTTAGGACTCTCCCATTAGTTTAGGGTTTGGCAAACTTTCTAAAAAGGGGGCAGACAGTAAATATTTTAGGCTTTGTAGTTACATAGGTTTTTGTCAGATAGTCTTTTTTTGTTTTGCTTTTTTAAAACCTTTAAAAAATGTAATTGTACATCTGAAACTAATATTATATGTCAATTATATATCAATTAAAAAATCTAAAAATGATTCTTAGTTCACAGGCTTATAAAAATAGGCCAAGGGCTGGATTTAGTGGTGGTTTGCCTACTCCTTCTTTAGTTGATTATTGACCAAAGGTCTCTTTGTTAAGTTCATGAAGTCATAAAGTGAACTTTTTTCATAGCATGGAGTAAAGACATTTTTACAGCACAGCGTATGACTATACAGAGTACCTTTTTAGTAGGTTCATTACTTTACTTTGTAGATTTCCTTTAAAGTCAGTTCCCTTCTTAAAGAGAAATTTCCATTTCTGATTTCTCTCTTTCCTTCTACAGAAAGGGTTTATGTAAAGCTTTTTGCACAAAATTTATGTATGCATCAATTGGTAGGCAACTTAGCAGTGTAAAACATAGCTGGTTGAATATTCAAGATCTATCTTGAAGTGTCTGACTCTTAATGTTTTAAGCTTTTGGAAATAGAAAAGGAGTTATGCTGTTAAGGACACTTGATACGCTTCAACTTGTAGAACAGTTTTTAAGTCTGATTTTCTGCTGATTTTAGATCTGCTGATTTTTTCTCATACTGTGATTCCCTAGGACGTGCAGAACTTAATGGTGCCTGGATGATTCTTTACCATGGCAAAGCTCCAGCTTCTTGACTCATGTAAAGAGTTTGAAAAATATTTCAATGTCCACTATGATCATCTATTGTAGTTGTCAGATCTTTGACAATATTAGGAAGTAAAATTTGAACACACTAGATTATGCTATGTTCTTTGAGGTTAATTTTAAAGAAGTGACCTAAAGATTTTTGAGTAGTGGCTCTACTTTGAAATAAACGCTAGAGTATCCTAAAATGATTATATTGAAATAAACCACGTTGAAATAAATGACATACATGGTTTCTGTGTATAAGTGATGGGAAAAAAAATGCCTGAAAATAAGTTATTCTAAAGCATTCAAGGAGTGTTGGAAATATCTATTTATTGGAACAATGAATACAGTTGACCCTTGAGCAGTGCAGAAATTAGGGGTGCCAACCTCTCATGCAGTTGAAAATCTAGATAACTTTTGACTCCTCAAAAACTTTTACTAATAGCCTGGAAGCTTCTAGTTGACTAGAGGCTTTACTGATAATATAAATAGTTGATTAACACATATTTTTTATGTTATATGTATTACATACTGTATTCTTACAGTAAGCTAAAGAGAAAAGAAAATAATGTTTTACAGTATTGTACTGTATTTATCAATACCATAAATTTACATCATCTGTTACAAGATGAATCGTCTGTCAGTACCTAATGTCAGTATTTTCTTACATGAGAGAAAACACTGTAGATGGTACATGCATTACTAGTGCTAGACATCAAAAAGTGAAACGATAATGTGAAAATACATGTTTAATTACGTGTGTGGCTCATGCATCAATAATGATTTATGCATCAATAATGACAAGACAGCAATATGATAGCTTTATGGTAGCCTAGCATAATCCATACAATTGCTTCACAGTAGCCTAGCCTGTACACTAATGAATGGTTATACAATTTTTATGGCATACAGTATTAAAGTCATATTTATAATGCAGTATTGGAAAAATTGTTACTTAAAAAAAACCAACCCTTACCTGATAAGCATTTCTCCAATTAGGAAAGAGGCGTACTGAGTGGTAATATAATTCTTTGAAAGCAAAGTTATTAAATAGGAAGAAAATGAACACAGTGTTAATGTTATATTAAATATCACTCAGTTTATGTCTGCGTAAGGATAGGCCACCACTTCCATCAAGGCTCGTACGTGATGTTCTCCACAATGATGCTGGTGACACAAAATTCACATACAGTTCTTGCTATATATTTATTAGATTTTCACACATATATAACATACATTTATTAACTGTACAGCATGATCATTATTTGCTATTCATGAAGTGGAAGTGGGTCATCATAAGGGCCTTCGTCCTTGTCATCCTCATGTTGAGTAGGCTGAGGAGGAGGAGACAGAGGAGGGGTTGGTTTTCCTACCTGGGTGGCAGAGGCTGAAGGGGTGGAGGAGGTAGCAGGAGAGGCAGGCACATTTGATGTAACTTTACAGAAACAAATCGTAAATTTTCTGACTTTAATGCTTTTTCATTTCTCTAAAAATGTTTCTCTGTGGTACCAGTTTTTCTTGCACCATTTGCTTTAGTTTCAGTGCCTGTACCCGAGAAGATCCATGTCCAAAACTAAATAAAAAGTCTTGAATAATTGAAACCCTTTTGCCAGATTGTCTAATGCCAGTTTGTTTTCTGGCGCTGCTTCTGTATCATCTTCCTCATTGTCTAGCACTGGTTTGGAAGCACTCATCTCCATCAAGTTGTCATCTGTTCATTCCTCTGCTGTGGTGTCTGCTCTGGAATTTCACCAGGATCTGTATCTTGAAACCCTTCACTCCCCACCTTTTTTTTTTTTCCCCATATCCACAACCTCTTTCATGATTTCCTGGACTGGCTCTGTCATAAATCCTGGAAAGTCATGCACAACATCTGGGCACATTTTCTCCAGCAGGAATTTATTGTTTTGGGCTTGATGGCTTTCACAGCCTTTTCTATAGAATAATGGCATCTTCGGTGGCATAATCTTTACAGACTTTCATGATGTTCTCTCTGTTGGTATTCTCTTCCATAGCATTGACAGACCTTTCCATAGAGTATCGTGTATAATGAGCCTTAAAGGTTCTAATGACCCCCTGGTCTAGAGACTGAATTAGAGATGTGTTGGGAGCAAGTGGACTACTTCACCACCTATGGTATTGAACTCGTGGATTTCTGGGTGCCCTGGGGTATTGTCCAATATCAAAGGAATTCAAAAAAGCAGTCCCTCACTTGGAAGATACTTCTGACTTGAAGGACAGTGCATTGATGGAATCAGTCTAGGAAAAGGGTTCTCATCCAGGCCTTCTTGTTGTGCAGCCAAAAGACTGGGACCTGGTATTTATTTCTTCCCTTCCAGGCTTGGGGGTTAGCAGCTCTATAAATAAGGGCAGTCCTGATCGTAAACCTGACTGTATTTACACAGAACAGTGGAGTTAGCCTATCCCTTCCTGCTTTAAATTCTGGAGCTCACTTCTTTTCCTTACTAATGAATGTCCTTTGTGGCATTTTTTTCCCCCCGAGAATAGGGTACTTTCATCTGCATTATCAACCTCTTCAGGCAGTTATCCTTCTCAGTGATTTTCTTAATGGCATCTGGGAACTTGTCTGCTGCCTCTTGGTTACAGAAACTGTTTATCCTGTTGTCTTGACATTTTTAAAGCTAAACTTTCTAAAATGATAAACCGTCCTTTGCTGGTATTGAAGTCTCCAGTTTAGCTCCTTTGCCTTAAATTGTCATTTAATTACTTTGCTTTTTCTCGAATCTTAATTAGATTCTGTAGGTATGTGTTTCTTACAGTAATGCCGTACCCACGTAAAAGCTGCATTTTCAATACGAGATAAGGTATTTTGTAAAAAGTGTAATGTCGCACCTGCTGGTGGAGCTGCAGCAACAGCTTCATGAATTTCCTTTTCTTTTTTACAATGGTACGCTGGATTCACTTATCTTGAAATGGTGGGCAACCACAGCTGCAGACCTCAATCTGTGGCACATAGTTATATAGTTATCCTTTAATACTGCATCTTTAGGTTTGTTTATATGTCTCTTGACTGAGAATGGTGCTGTGTACAGTCTGTTTGTTTAATATTTGATAACTTTTAACTTTTTATAATAGATGTGTATATTTATGGTAGTAAATGATAAAGTGGACAAGTATCTACATAGGTCTTATGCATCCATGACATACCTAGCCTTTTCTTTATTTTTTTGATATTTATCAGCTACATGGTTTGTCTGTGAGTTTTTTTCAAGTTCTTAATCCCCAAAACATTTTCCAACATATTTATTGAAAATATATCCACCTGTAAGTGGACCCACGCAGTTCAAACCCGTGTTGTTCAAGGGTCAACTGTGTATACTTATGTTTTCATTAGAATGTGAGCTTCTTGAGGGCAGGGGTTTTTGTCTCTCTTGTTCATTGTTGTATCTATACTAGAAAATGCCTGGCACATAGGAGGTGTTCAGTAAATAAATACTTGTGTGAATGAATATGTCATTCTTATCTATTAATATATATAATTTTCTTTAAATTGTATTGTGGTAACATAATCCTAGTAATTATGTAAGCCTCAAACAGTAAAGTTCGTATCTTTGAAATTTTTCCATAAATAAGAATTTTGATTAAAACTGACCTTCCAATAGTTTGTTTTTTATGAGTTCTACCCAGATTTGTTCAATTATTATGCCTTAACATGATCCCTGACATTTTGTATTTTCTTTCTGTAGCTATTCTGTTTGAATGTGTACATACAGTCTATTCTATTTATCCTAAATCAGAATTACTTGAGAAGGCTGCCAAGTGCATTGGAAAATTTGTTCTCTCACCTAAAATAAATCTCAAATATTTAGGTAAGATGATTGGTTCTTTAGACAGAAATTACAAAGAGAGCTTTTGAAATTTGCTGGGTATTTCTTTCAAGTCACTTTTATAATCTTTACTTTTAGGACTGAAGGCTCTTACCTATGTTATCCAACAGGATCCCACTTTGGCTCTTCAACACCAGATGACAATAATTGAATGCTTAGACCATCCTGATCCCATTATTAAAAGAGAGGTAAACTGGTATTTTGAATAGTGTACATGAGGTGTTACAAATTTTAAACATTTTGTTGGTATCATGGAGAGAAAATGGTGGGCAGTACGTATGTGGGTGTGTGTACACACACATGTATTTTATCTTTTGAGTGCATTTCATTCTTTCTACTAAACTTTAAGGAACTTATCTAAAAAGTACTTGTGTCAGCATCCATAGGAATGGTTTTAACTCATGAGTTGGAGGAGTTAGGTTTAATTATCTGTATGTATTCATCAGTATCTTTTTGGTCCAAGAACTCTACCAATAGGAGACCTGAATTTTATTTCCAGGTCCTCCTATTAGTATAATTTTAAAATGTAAATTTTGATGATTAATATTTTTTCATTTTTCTCCTTAACATCTCTAAAATGGGCTAATGTAGTACCTATTAAATATGTAGAAATGTTGAAAGAATTAATAAAGATAACCCTAAAATAATTTGAGCTTCTTGGAAGTAAAGGTGTTTAGTTCATTTAATTTTTTCAACTTTTTCCTTCTGTTAAATTGCTTCATTGTCTACATGACTATTTCTTTTCATTCTTATATAGAGAAATCACTCTATTACCATCATTTAAAATGGCATATGGGACCCAGTTAAGAAGAGTGGATAGTTTTATTTCTGATTTTAAAAATAATAAAAAGAATCTCATAAACATCTGAATTACTTAAAAGCAGTTTATTGAGAGAACACTGTATTGCGTTAAACTAGTATAATTTTTAAAAGATAATAAATTTTGAATTAAAAGGTACTTTTTGAAACAATTTTGATCTTCTGAAAATTGTCACCTGCCTTGAATCAGTCTGGGAAGTTTACAGATTTCTCTGTGTAGCTATAGTAGAAAAAGTGAGAAGGTGTCAAGGGACAATAACAATAATTATACAGCTCTTCCACTTTGAACAGATATAGAACATGCATTTTCTTTGTGTGGTTGACTACTAAATTGAACAGAGTTGACTAAGGTACAGTTTTCTTATTGGTGTATTTAACTATTGTACTTCATTTAAAAATGAGATCTGTTTGGTCCATTACCTGTAGTGAGAAAGGTGGTTTGAATTCTTTAGGGAAGGTGCTGAGTATAGGTGGTGCCCCAGGAAGGCACTGTAGTACTGTCTCCTCAATGCCACAGTCATTTCTGACCTCTATCAGTAATTATATGGCAAGAACTTTGGTCTTTAGGTATGGAGTAACCTGTTTCTTGGGGATGGACTCCCCTGTTACCTGTTTGATTACCTTTCTTTCATATAGAGAGAAAGAAGGCAAGAAGGGGATAAGAGAAAAGACCTCTAGCCATGGAATTCCTAATTGCATACCCCATTCAGTCCTGGAAATGCTTAAGTTCATGGTCTTAGAGTAGGAAATAAATATGGTGTAGATTATTTACAAAAATATAACATACAATTTAGGGTCTGAGGGAGCATGTCTGAAGCAGCTTCATATACTGAAAGCTATTGATGGGGGGACCTTTGTATTTACAGATTTTAAATAGAGTTAAGGATGAACCAAAACAGCTCAAAATCTGTTCTTCTTTCTACTTGAAGTATGACTGAGGACTGAAAAATTAGA
Source organism: Phataginus tricuspis (assembly GCA_029783875.1). Classification (NCBI taxonomy): domain Eukaryota; kingdom Metazoa; phylum Chordata; class Mammalia; order Pholidota; family Manidae; genus Phataginus; species Phataginus tricuspis. Next base: position 7,437,673 of record JAQQAC010003584.1, on the reverse strand, counting down.
AAGAGCTGTAAAGATAGTTTGAACAAGTTTGACAAGTAGGGTATGTGGAAATTCTCTTGCAGCTAATCTTTTTAATCTTAAAACACCAGTAAATGATACTTAAGTTTTACCCTTTGTCTCATATTGATCTCTGGGAATAATGATACTTTTAGAACCTTAATATAGGGTCTTAGAAAGCCAGCCAAATGGGAGCTTACTTTGGTATATTCACCTTATTTGATGTGGCAAGAGTCATATTTCTCAGCACTGCGAAAGATATAAAATGGTTCTTTTCATTATATCTGAGATTCTGAACATAGGCTCTGCTAGGCTTTGAAGCACTTGAGCCACCAACATTTGGGGCTATTTGCTCAGCTGAGAAACACACCTAAGTGTTGTTTTCTGTTCGGGTATTATGGAAAATACAGTTTGTCATATGGAGATGTATGTGTGTATACACAGGCATAAGTAATGTAGCTTTAAGAAGCTGTTACATTTTTAGACAATAGATTATAAATCATTTAACTTTTTAGTCTTTACATGGCCTGTTATGTAGGAATGTCAGATCATAATTGTTTATATTGAAGGCTGTTAGCCTTTGGAATTGATCATCATTCTTTTTTTTTTATTAAGATATCATTGATATACAATCTTATGAAGGTTTCACATGAGCAACATTGTGGTTACTACATTCACCCATATTATCAAGTCCCCCCCCACACACCCCATTGCAGTCACTGTCCATCAGCATAGTAAGAGGTCATCATTCATTTTTTGACAATAGTTTTGCTTTTCTTAAGTTTTATTTCAGTTAAAGTGTGCATTTCTCCAGCACCTATTAACTGACTGCCCAGGGGATCTATGTAAATGTGGGAGAATCAACTATGTTATAAACCTATATGTTGCTGTAGTTGCTGGTGTTATCATGTATAGTTTTATAATACCATTTCAATTTCTCTTTCTCAAATAGACTCTGGAACTTCTTTACAGAATTACAAATGCACAGAATATAACAGTGATTGTCCAGAAAATGCTCGAGTATTTACATCAGAGCAAAGAGGAGTATATTATCGTGAATTTGGTTGGCAAAATAGCTGAGCTGGCTGAGAAATATCCTTCAAAATGATTGGTATAGACATGTCACTGCAAATTGAGTCCAGAGACCCAGCTGTAACTTCCATTCCTGATATTCAAATCTCTCATTGTGAAAAACCCAAATTTGTGTAGACATACTTCTTAAGGAATGGCTTTTTTCTTGGTTCTTTTCATTCTGTTGGTCAATATTATGAGCAGGAGTCTATAGGAGCCTCTGCTTGATTCCTTTCAGTTCCTGCCTGTCCTTGACTTTCTTTTCTGAGTAAGTTCTTGTTGGTTTGTGCCAGGGGTGGAGGGGGATCAGGACGGTAAAATTTATCCTTTGCATTATTTATGCTGAAGATTGTCACAATAAAGTAGTTGAAGATTCTATTCACATGTTACTTTCTTTCATATTTATTTTTCCCAAGTCAGGGGACCTTTACAGATAACAAGGGAATCCCATTCTTTTTTAAGATGTCTGTTGTTTAAATCTAAGAAAGAATGAGTGAATATGTTAATCAAATTATCTTAGAAATTGCTTAAATATAGTTGCATCCTAGCCAGTGCTATAGCTCTGATCAGCAGAATAATAGAATTTTAGATCTGAAAATGAATAGTAGAAAACAGGTTAATTTGTTCAAGCCAGCACACCACAACATTTAGCCTCTCTGAGATACATATTTTTTCCCATGACTGATTTGTCTTTTAGTCATAAGAAATAGCTGGAACATTTCTTTCAGTTATTTCATGTTTTTTGGGTGGCTGTTGCGTGCAATGCATCATGCTAGATAAAGCAACATGAACTTAGTTTATTAAATTTTTTTTGGGTGGCTGTTGCGTGCAATGCATCATACTAGATAAAGCAACATGAACTTAGTTTATTAAATTTATTAAATAAGCTTTTACTGAATACTTGTTTTATATAAAATGAGTATAAAACATTTATTGACAGAAGTTAAAGGTAAAAATGCTGAACTAGGATGAATTAATATTTTCTAAAAGGTTGATACAGGAAAGATAATTTTAATAAGTGGTATTTGGAATGGTACTTGTTCTTAACACTGTGGACACATATGCTCCGGATAATGCATGGTTTATTCAGACAATGAATGCTGTGTTTTCTGTGGGAGGAGATGTAATGCATCCTGATATTCCCAATAACTTCCTAAGACTGCTAGCAGAAGGTTAGTGAATTATTGCATTCTGTAAGGATTTTAAAATTAAATATTTTTATTGCAGAGTCCTTAGAGAATTTAGTGGAAATTAAAAAGATGTATCAATTTGTTTGTAGGTTTTGATGATGAAACAGAAGATCAACAATTAAGGCTTTATGCAGTTCAGTCTTATCTCACTTTACTAGATGTGGAAAATGTGTTCTATCCACAGAGATTTCTTCAAGTTATGAGTTGGGTGAGCAAATTACATTAAATCATAAATGTTTATAACATTATTTTTTATAAAATCAAATGCTAACAATATATTTCCTTTGAAATCATTCTGCTCTACTCAGCTGGCTCCTTCAGCTGTCAGTTTTCCTTCCCACTGTCTACCTTTAGTCACTTAACTATCTACATGTCTTCATTCTTCCTGCCATCTCATTTGTCTAGTCTTTTAAATGTGGGTATTTGTTTAGATAACTGTATCTGCGATACATTTGTTGTGTTTTCTGTGTGAACCTGTATTTGAATGTGAATACTCATGTGTCTGTGTTATATTAGTTTTCTATTGCTGCATAATAATTTACCACAAACCCAGTGCTTTAAATAACACAAATGTATTACCTCATAATTTTTGTGGGTCAGGAGTCTAGGCATGGCTTAGCTGGGTTCTCTGCTTAGGGTTTCTCAGTGTTGCAGTCAAAGTGTTGGCTGGGCTGCCATCTCTTTGAAGCCGGACTCCTGAAGGATCCACATTCAAGCTCATGTGTGGTTGTAGGAAGAAATAAGTTTCTTGCAGCTATAGGACTGAGGGTTTGAGGATCAGACTCAACTGTAGGCCGCGTTTAGCTCCTAGAGCTGCCTTCAGTTTCTTGCCACGTGGGCCTCCCACCATAGCCGCCTGCTTCATCAGAGTCAGCAAGGGAGACCATCTCTGCAAGATGAAGGGCACAACTTTATGTAATACAGTCACATGTAATTGCATATTTTCTTCACCTTTGTGTATTCTTTCTGTGCATATAAGTGAGTGTTTCTTTAGGGAGTACAGCTGCTGGGTCTGTAGGATATGCACATTTTAATGTTTTAGAGTTTTGCCACATTTTAGCATGTTAACTTAAGTTTTACCTAGACTTTTATTTAAGAATTTTGTTTTCATATCTACGGAGAGTTGAAAGACTAGTATAACAAATACCTCTGCACTTCTCATTTAGATTCCCAGTTAATATTTTTACCCACCTTTGCTTTACTATATCTATATCTCTATCTATATCTAGGTCTGCCTATGTGCATATAGCTTGTTTTCCTGAGCCATTTAAAATTGAGTTGTAGACATGAAACTTCACTAATAAAATGTTTAATATGAATCTCCTAAGAGTGACAGTGTTCTAGATAACCATAAAACCATTATTACACCTAAGAAATGTAACATTAATTCATTAATACCACCTAATACACAGTCCATACTTAGATTTATCCAGTTGTCCAAAAAATGTCTCGTTTGGCTGTTGTTCTATTCCTCTCAGACCCAAATCCAGTCAGGGTTCACAAAGTGCATTTAGTTAATGTCTTTTTAGCCCCTTTTATTTTATGATTATAAAATTTCTTTTTGTTTTCATGACTTTGATTTTTTTGGATGAATTCTGTTGACTTGTATAATGTCCACTGTTCTGAATTTGTTTATTTCTGGTTCAGTTGAACATTTTTAGCAAGACTATGTTGGCAATATTATGTACTTCCCACTTCATCATCAGAATGCATGTAATGACAGTAATGACAGTTCCTCTGCTTACTGGTGCTTGTTAAGTTTTTTTGTTTGGTTAAGATGGTGACCATCAGATCTCTCCATCATTAAAGGTACCCTTTCTCCTTAGTAATTTATAACTAATCTGTGAGGTGATTCTGTAAGGTGTGTGATCATCTTTTCCTCAACTATCAATGCAACGGTTTTAGCATTGATATAATCCTTGCCTAAGTGGGATATTATATTTGGTGGTCATTCGTTTTTTCCCTCCATAAACATGAATATATGAATATATATGAATATATGTCACTCCATATATTTAGAGTGTTTTTATTTCTACAGCATACAAATTCTGTACATGTTTTCTAGATTTATACTTACATGTTTCATTTTTCTGTAGAGCGGTAGTAAATATATTTTAAATTTTGGTTTCCACATATTTGTTGCAAGTATATACAAATACAATCGATTTTTGTATTTTGGACTTATACTCTGCAATCTTGCTGAGCCCACTTTTAAACTATGATTTTTTTGTAGATTTCTTGAGAGGTTGTTAAGCATTTATGCATCTCTATTCATGAGGGATATTGGTCTGTAGTTTTCATTTTTTTCTAGTCTGTTTGGTTTTGGTATCAAGGTAATACTGGCTCCATAAAATGAGTTGAGAGTGTTCTTTCCTCTTTTTTCCTGGAAAAATTGTGTAGAAGAGTGTTTGGAAAATTTCCTGTATCTTTCCTATTACTGAATTCTAGTTTGATTCCATTGTTCTCAGAGAAAATACCCTATGATTTCAGTTCTATTAAATTTGTTGAGGTTTGTTTTATGGCCTAACATACGGTCTGTTTTGTTATATGTTCAATGGGTGCTTGAGAGAATAGGTATACTGCTATTGTTGGGTGGTGTGTTGTGTAAATATTGATTAAGTTCTTTCAGTGATATTGTTGAGAAAGGGGTGTTGAAATCTCTAAATATGTGGCCTTCGCTGACACTGTGGAGGGGTGACCTCATTATTGCTGAGCAGTGGGAAAGGTGCTGACTCTCCACTAGGTTTCTCCGGACACCAGTCCAACAGAGAGGGGCAGGTGTGCCTCTTTAATACCTGGGTGGAGGTGAAGCTCACACTTCCTGTGTGTCTTCACGGACACTGCAGAGGAGTGAGCCTCTCTTCCGCTTGGTGAGGGTGAAAGTCCTGGCTCCCCACTCAGCCTTTACCATCACCAACCACCCTTTTGGGGTATTGGGGTGCCTCTGAAAGCCTGGTAGTGGTGGAAGTCTTGGCTTCCCACTAGCCTTTGCTGGTGTGGGTGGGTCTGCGGTTCTTTCTGGTATGGAGCTTGAGAGGATTACACAGGTTATTGTCTAAATATTTTCTGTCTTCTTGGATCTTTGGCTAGAGTGAGGGCTTTTCTTGGGGTCTTTTTGTCTGTGCTCATTGATGTTTCCAAGATGCTGACTCTCTAGTACCCAGTCTCAGGTGTATGACGCAAGAGACACATACTGTAGTATTCCTTCAGTCTCCAGGTCCTTAGCGACCTTCCTTTTTTTGTCCACTTCTCAGGGTTTTTTTATGTATGTTTTATATATAACATCACATTTTTAGGTGTACATAGTGGGGAGAATAGGGGAAAAAAATCATCTACTCTGTTTTCCCAGGCAGTAAAAGTACATTGGTTTTTGAATTGGGATTAGGTTACCTACTCTTCTGGAGCTATCTTCCATCTTTTATTGAACCATTCAAAATTATCTTACTATTTAAAGAATATCTTAATCTTATTACCCTTAATCTTTAATTTATTTAAGAAATATCTTAATATTTTACTATATAAATTATCTTACTATTTGGTCCTATTTCTTTTTTTCCTCCTCCTGTTGCTAGCTCTTAATCTTCCCTTGCCTATCACTTCACCTCCCTTTTTTTTTTCTTGCTGATACCAATATTACACCAAAGACATGAAAAGACTCCATAAATACCCCTTAGGAAAGATATCACACTTCATTAATTATCAGTTTATTAAGAATTCTTAGGCCAATAGCATTATATATCGCCTGAATAAGCTAGATGTTAGAAAAAGGATGTGTAGCATCAGTGTTCCTCCAAGTCTCTTCTGTGGATCATCTACATCAGAATCAGCTGATGCTTTTTCAAAATGTGTCTTGTAGATCCCATCACAGCCATACTAAATCAGAATATCTGGGGGTAGGGCCCAGAAATCTGTACTTTTATGTAATAGACCTCTGTTGACTTATGCATACTGGCATGTGAGAACCACTTGTTTAACTGCTTACTGGAAAATAGTAACAAGGTGACAGTGCTTGTAAAACTAACACAAAACCTGTAAGTTTAGAAGAGAGCTAACTTGTAAAGATATGCTGCTTTATATATTGTTAGTGATATAGATGTGGAAAACATTTTTATATTGAGTTCCAATTCTTGGTATAATTTTGAACCTAAAATGTACAATTGTATCTGTCTCATAACCATGAGAATCTGTTTAATCTAGATTAAATGTACTCTAGCAGTAGGCACTTTGTTTAGATTTCCAAGTATAGTTTGCTGTAAAAGTTGATATTTGTATATAAACATATCTTTGTTTTAATCATAGGTGTTAGGGGAGTATTCCTACCTCTTAGATAAGGAAACACCAGAGGAAGTTGTAATTAAGCTCTACAAGTTACTTTTGAATGACTCCATTTCTTCAGAAACCAAAGCCTGGTTAATTGCTGCTGTGACCAAGTTGACACCCCAAGCACACTCTTCTAACATAGTTGAGAGATTAATCCAGGACTTTACAGTATCTTTGGATACTTGTATAAGACAGCATGCATTTGAATTAAAACATTTGCATGAGAATGTGGAACTCATGAGGAGCTTGCTTCCAGTTGATAAGAGTTGTGAAGATATGGTGGTAAGACATTTGTGTTACATATTTTTAAAAACTGTACTGTCTTCATGCAGAATGATTCTTGCATTTGTGATGTATCTGTAATATATCAAAATATAGTTTCTGTAGCACTTAAGATGAAGGTTGGAGTTTTTCACACAGTAGTATGAGAGAATTTGAGGGCTTTTGTTCAGTAGTAATCCTGAATAGTCAGGAATAGAAGTGTCTCTTCTGGAGAACTGCAGTGAACGGATTTATTTTCTGTGACAATCTCTTTTAATATATAATGTTTTATTTTTATCTCTTTTGAACTTCTCTGTCATATTTTATTATTCTCTTTTCTTTGAGAAGATAAAAAAATAATTCTGCATTTTATTTTGTTCCTCTACTGTTTAAATTCTTTACCATTTGGAACCTGATCACCTGTCTTTCCCTCTCCCATCTACTTTCAGCCACCACTCCTTTTAACCCAAAATTCTCAGCTACTATTCACCCTCTGAATTCATACCAGTCTTTTCCTCAGATTGGTGTTAATCAGAAAAGTTCCAAAAGGAAGCCAGATTTGTTCAAATTTGTATGTGTTATAGATGTACAGTTAAGAAAGAGGAGAGGATGGGCAGTTTTCCCACTGATTCTGACTAAGATTTTCATGGCTTGTATTTATTTTGAAACTTTGTTCATTCTTTCAAGATGTCAGAGTCACAGGTCTTGCTTTAACATTTGGTGGGCATTTTAGAGATGTTCATTGAAATGATGAGTAAACTTGTTATGCATAGTATTAGACTAGAAAGTAACTATACTTCCCCTTTGCCCCAGTAAAAGATTATGATGATGACAAAACTTCATCTCTTAAGAATCTTATTAAAACTAACTCTTTCCAAATGCAGAGTGTGACATGGCACTTAAGTGTTTGAGAATTGCCTGCTGTTCTAAATTATCTGAGCTGTTTGTGTACACTTAGCTAAATCAGGAGAAACAAATCTATGGTTTCTAAGGTCATTACTGCTGTATCCTCTAGTGTATATCTCACTTTTCTTTTTCCCCTCATTTTTTCTTTACTTCTTCTCCCTTTACTCTTTATTCATCTCTTATTTCTTTTCTTTTAATGACTCTCTGTGCCTTTCTGTTCTTGCTGAAATTAATTAATTTTCCATAGATTTGTGAAAAACATATTTAGATAGAAGGCAATAGGATAGTTCAATCAGAGTCACTTGGAGGCTGCATAAGATGTCCACATCTTATCCCTGGAACCTGTGCATATGTTACCTTGCATGGTGAAAGGAACTTTATAGGTGTTGTTAAGTTAGGGATTTTGCAATAGGGAGATTATCCTGAATTATCTGAGTGGTCATAATATAATCACAAGGGGCCTTATAAAAGTAAGGCAAGAGGTCAGAGAAGAGAAGGCAAAGTAATCATAGAAGCAGAGATTGGAGTCATGTGGCCACAAGCCATGGAGTGCTGGCAGCCTCTAGAAGCTGGAAGAGACAAGGAACTTACTCTCTGGAGCTTCCAGAAGGAACTAGCCTTGCCAACACCTGGTTTTAGCTCCCAGCAGCCAACAAATACAGATACCATAGCTCATAGTGTGTGTTATTTTCTCCTTTAATAGGTTACAAGTCTCATAATGATAGGAACTCTTTCTTTTTCTTAATCAGAGCATCGGAAATGATGCCCTAACATATTGGATGCTCAAAAATGTATTTTGCATTGCAGTGAAATTAAGAATAACTGCAAATGCCTTACATTGTTAAATTCTTAGCTGAATGATTCGATTATAGATGATTCAGAAAGCTAGAGAGTTGGGTAACAGTTTTGGAATGGAAATTCTGATTTTCACTGAATTGTTTTTAGGATATATGGGCTGAAATTACTTATGTGAATGTACAATCTACTCTTTAGTATAAATGTTTTTAATTCCATCTTTTGCTTCATTTTAATATAGGTAGATGCTTCCTTATCTTTTCTGGATGGTTTTGTGGCTGAAGAACTCACTCAGGGGGCAGCACCTTACAAACCTCACCACCAACGGCAGGAGGAAAAGCTTTCTCAGGAAAAAGGTAGTATCTCATGGGTTTATAAGAAGCTGGATTGTAGGGATGACTTTTTTATTCAATTGATATTATAGTCATGTAAGTAAATAACTAAAAATATCTGCTTTTATTATCCTTTTGAAATCTGCTTGTGACTTATTTATCCTAATAGGCCTTTAGATAGTTAGAAAAAGTGTAGCCTTGAGGTATTCCCAAGGTCATAGGTTCCATATATGTAGTGCCTAAAATATGACAGCCATCCTGGAATTTTGAGAGAACTTAAAGGTAGAATTATGATGTTGGTCACTCTGCTGGAGGGCTGACTATACTAGTGTGAGCATAGCTGCAGAAAAACTGTGGTTACTATGGACTAGTGAGTTTCGTTTTCATTCTGAGAAGTTTTATATATCGAGTGTGTGTTAGAATGCTTCCTCCAACAAAATATCTGGTCAGTGTGAAGTTAGGAATAGCTCAGAAGGAGGAAAGAATAACTTTACGTTTACAAAATATAGCCTGTCAGGGAAGTCTTCTGTCATGATTTTGGTAAATAGATAAAGTCATTGAGATATTTGGTTGGTGGATGGGAAGTATGTATATGAATAAAGGGAGACCATTGAATATTATTTATAGAGGAGTTCAGACTGTTCATACTAAAAAGTTCAATGTTGAAATGTCCCTTTTTTCTAGTCATCTTTAATGAGTATGTTGAGTAATTATTTTCTGTGCTAGCCATATGATCAAAACAAATGGTTGATCCTAAAATGAGACCAAAAAGTATAAACACTTAATAATAGGCTTGATGGTATCTTTTTGTAAAAGTATTTACTCTTTTAAGGTTTTTGACATATTACTTAACACAGTGATACCTAATGACCTAGAAAATTAAAATTCCTTTCAAAGGGTATTCAGTTTTCTTTCCATTAAGTCCTCATATATTGATAGAATATGTGGGGGAGAAAATAAAGTTTTGAATTACCATTGCTTGACCTGTGATTATAGTGTATGTCTAAAGACCCTATGACATCCAGGGCATGGAATGAAACTCTGGAGTTCCAGAGTGGGACATATGGTCCAAATGCCATATCTCCTTATTTTAAAATGTCGGGGCCATCAGTTGCTATTACTGTAATTCAGGGGTAGGGTAGGAAAGGGGATGTGTAGGACAAGGAGCCTAATTCTGGGCACTGCCTGTCTTCTTCCTTAAAATAAGTTAAATGGCTGATGCAAATATAATAGATAGCCTGGAATTCCCGGAGCTAATGCAGTCCTTTGCCAAGTACATTTTTTTCCATTGAAACATCAATAGAAATGGAGTTAAGCTCTTAAGTTAGGTTCTTCCCTTCTCCTCCAAAATCTATTTTTCAAAAGTTCTCTAAAATAAAATTGAAATTTCATGGGCTTAGACTGTGTCATATCATGGAAAAGGAAATCAGTTACAAGACAGGACATAGCAAATGCTTAATGAATACTTGAGGAATACATTATGAAATTATGTATCTTAGAATTGGACTGGCTTTTGGACAGAAAGTAAAGGATAGGGGGAAAAATAGGCATTTTTTGCCTGAAAAGTTGCTAAATTCTGGGATCCTTCAAGCTCAATCAATTGTGATACTGACCTTATTTGATATTTTTATAAATCATTTGCAGAGAGTAGTAGTTAAATGTCACTTTTATGAAAATGATTCTTATCTCTTTGGGATAGAAAAATGCCAAGTTTATAAGAATAAACTTCAGGAGAGTATTGTAAGATACTAAGAATTGGCAAAAATAGATGAGATGGTGGGGAACAAACTTATTACCAGTTGCCACCCAAGGAAAACATTAAAGAATCAGTGTGGATTGTTCTATTAAAACATTATTTGAAGATGTTTTAGCCCCAAGGGTAGATAAAATCAGTAGTAAGGGCAAGTAGCAGTATAATCTTCTATCTGCAGAACTCTGGCTTTTAGAAAACCATGTCAAATTGGGATTATTAGTCTCTCAAAAAACAAAACAAAACAGCTGGGGATGGTCAGAGAAGTATAGCCAAATGATCAAAATATAAAAGAACTGCAGTACAGGGTGAGATAGGGAAGGAGTGTGCATATAATCAAGGCTCTAAAGTCATGAAAGATACAAACAGGTTAAATATTGATTTACTCACTTAGGCCCAAGATAATTTGTATTTTGTCTCTCACCTGGGTTACTTTCAATAACTTGTAACTCATAAGGACTCTCTCTACCTCACCCAGCTCATGCTTTCTTTTCATCTGGTTAACTTGTGTATATTCATTAAGTTGCAATCAGCCATCTTGCTTCTCCTAATTCTTTCTGCATGTCATTATTCTCCTCCAGCTCCCTACATGTATATAGACTCTTGTACAGCTAGTTAATTCCTAAAAATCTTTGGCTCTTTTAGTCACCTCTGTAAAGAATGAAAATAATGTGGTTTGAGCTTTATCCTCAACCTAGAGCATTTCCTTAGAGAATGATCTTTAATTCTCTTGCCTAAGGATCAGAATTTTATCTGACTGTTCTCTAGTTCTGTCCCCTTCCATGTCTAGTTTGTTTCTCTCTATTCTCCAACTCACCACTCTAATTTTGAATTCTTTCTGCTCTTTGCATAAATTCTTTATCTTTATTTGGTCTTTGGCTTAAACTCTGTCTTTACTTGTACATAGGAGCATTTGTTGAACTATTTACTGTTACTGGAAGTGTTAATGCAGAGGCTATATGACTGACTGTCATAGATGCTATTAAAAAGAGACTAATATAGGATAGAAAGTTAACTTAGATGATTGAAAAGCTTAAAATGAGGATATTCTAGCTGAAAAGGGCCTTAGAAAGATTTAGACATATGATTTCTAAACATGATTTGAATCAAAATCACAAAGAGAATTTAAAAAAATGATACAGGTTTTTGAGCCTGATTCCTATACCACCTGTATCTGTGTCTGGGAAAGCTTGGCTGTATGTATAAAAAAGTCCATGGGAGAGTCTATGAAGTCAGTTTAATCCTGGTTATCAAATCAGCATTTGGAAACTGCTGATCTAGTCCAAACCCTTCACTTTACAAATTAAATTAAGATCTAGTTCATATAACCTAGTTAATACCCAGCCTACATCAAGAACTCAGTTCTCCTGATTGTTAGTTAGTCCGTTATTATTTTCTACTGTACATTGATTCTTCTGTATCATCCACTTAGCTAACAGCCCTAAGCATTAAACTTGGTATTTATTTAGTACTCTTGGGATTACGTGTTGTTTCCTTGGAGGCGGCAGTATGATACAGTGACTGAGAGGGCAGCTCTGGCATCAGTGTACCTGATTTCTTACCTGGCTCTGTCATTTCCTATGTTTGTAAGCTTGGGTAAATGTGTGGCAGACCCTTTGCCAGTTTCCTCATTTGTAAAATAGAGCTAATTACAGAAGTTCACATTTATATTTTCTGAGATTTTTTTTTATGATTGCAGAAGGCCCTTTATATTATAATCCACACAGTCTGAAAAGATAAATGAGCCAGTTAGGATTAGGTTTTCCTGAATAACGAGAGAGCAAATAAACAAAGGAGGGCCTTATAGGAGGCAGAAGATTATTGCTATTTCCTATTAAAGAAATCCAGAGGTGGGCAGCCTAGGATTGATGATGGCTTCATGAATATGAAAGAAAGGAGAGAAGAAAGGTGTTTTTTCTTCTGGGAGGATTTTCCCCAGGATTTTTAAAGTGCCTCATACAGGCTAGTACATAGTAATTGATAAATGGAAGGATTTTTCCCAGAGGTTGTTCACAAAATGTGTGCATAATTTCATTGGGCAGAACTCAGTCACATGGCAAAGGAATCTGGAAAAGTTTCATTTCTTTTCTGGGTGGCCATGTACCTAGCTAAGAACCAAGGGTTTATTACTTAGAGGAGGAGAATGGATATTAGCATCTGTTCTATCAATAACAATATGAATTTTCATGGCTCTGATTGAATTCATTTAGGTATACAGAGTCAAAGGAATCTAAACCTCAGTGAACCTTGTCCTTTGTCAGTAGGGAGATTTCACATTGAGGGCTCCCATCAGTCCATTTGGTACAGGAATGTACCTGAGAGCATTTTGTTAAGCAAAAGCATGGTCATCTCTTCATTCATAGTTCATTAAACATTTTTGCATGAGAGCAGCTTTTCAGTAGAACTGGCTTGTCAGTTGTCCTTAATTGTCCTTTTTATTATTTCTAAAGGAAGTTGAAAAAGGTAAAAAGATAAAAATGAAGGACTGTTGTTCAGCTAATAATATGAAGACTGTAGTAGACATCCAATAAATCATAGCTGTTTTATTGTTAATACTATAAATATTTGATTAAATAATTACCAAAGTCCCTTCTAGTTAAAAAAATGTCACTGGCTTCTAGTCTTCAGTTATTTGATTTCTAGAGTGAATGGTAACTTTGGTAATTTTTTCTTTTTTTTTTTCATAATTTTTGCTTTGTTTTAAGTATGAACCTCTGTTATTGTTTTAAAATTCTAGTCCTCAATTTTGAACCATATGGACTCTCCTTTTCGTCATCTGGCTTCACTGGACGACAGTCTCCTGCTGGCATTTCTCTTGGTTCAGATGTATCTGGGAATAGTGCAGAGACAGGGCTGAAAGAGTAAGTTCCTTTCTTATTAAAATTGAAAACATGGGAGTGTTTAAATGTCTTTGAATGTAGAAGGGTTCCTGAAAGCTAAATTCTGCATGGGCTGCTGTTTTTGTTTATTGCTCTGAAGATGTTGATGTTGTACAGTCTGTCCTTACACTTTAAAAGAGTTTGCTCACTTCCAAGACAGGATAGGATATATGTAGATCAGAACTTACATGCCTGGGTGAGTATTCAGCACAACATTCTACATTCTTTGTAATCTACTTCTTATAACCATCTCATTGGAAAATTGACAAATACAGAGATGAACATAAAGTAAGGTGACTGACTTTACTTGAGGAAGCCATTTACTTTGCTCCAAATGCTTTCAGAAAATTGGTGATGCATTTGTCTAAATGTCTTATGTGGAGCCAAGTCTTCATCCATTTTAGGTAGATTTTGATTCTGGAAATATAAATAAGTTACTTTTAGAAACACAAGTTAATAAAATGAGTTAATATATGTAAAGTGCCTCATACAGCCTAGTACGTAGTAATTGATAAATGGTAGCTGCTATTATTAGTAATAATATCATTGTTATAATCGTTACCCAGAAGCTGAATTTACCAAGTTAGTGATCAATCTGGGTAGCCTTGGTCAGTATACTGATATGACAAAAGTAATGAAAATGGCTTTCTTATTTGTGAAGGAGCTTCTTCTAAAAGAGTTCAAAAACAATAATGGAACATTGTTGCAATAAATGCAATAAAATCTCAAAGCTGACAACTTTGAAAGATGACATTTGAATTTTGAGTTCTCATATGTTCAATAAAGAGTCAGTCACCTTATTTTATGTCCGTATTTCCATGTATCAGTCTTCCAGTGAAAAAGTGACAAAGTATTTATCAGAAGAATGACACAAAGATCATGAGGAATGTAGAATGAGGAATGTAGAAGGATATGCTGAATAAAATGGCCTAAGTTCAAATTCTCTTTCTTAGCTTCTGTTTCCTGCTCTGTTGATGCCCTTTTCTTTCCTAGACATTTAATTTTGCTGTTCCCAGCATGGGGAGCAGGTACATTTTGTGTCAGTGTGTGATGGTGAGGGGATAGCAATGAAGTGTTCCAGACAGGAACCAGAGAGGCAAGGGAAAGAGAGACAGGAACCCTACAGACCCAGGGAGGAGATTTAGTCCCTTTTACCTGCACAACAGGTGACAGCATCTGCTTTTTTAGTATTGAACTAGAATCTGGGAGACTTGGCAGGGCCATGTAAATCATACACACACACATGCACACACACACACCTACTACCCTCAGAGAAATAACATTTGACAAAGCTGCTAAGGGATTGTATGTATGCTGTATTATCATAAAATGGAATGTGAAGTGTGAATTTAACATTTCTTTCCAAAAGGGACTACAGTTCACACATTATTTGAGATTAGGAGCCTGTGTGGTAGTTGGTGAGGTGAAATCAACTTTAGAGAGGAGGCAGTCAGTGTTCTGCAGTCTCTGGCAAGCTGAGAAGAAGGTAGTAGCAAACCCAATTTAGAATTTCTTACCTTAATCCCTATTAGGTGGCAGCACCATACCTCAGTGGGAATTCCTAGAGCTGAATTAAAGTATACCCCTAATCTTTTGAAGGTTGCTTGGCCAGAATTTACACCTGTGTTTGAATGGTCTGATTAAAAACAATATAAAGGTATACCATATAAAACCACAAATTATATTATTATTATTGTCAAAATCCAGGCAAAGATGACTATGTTTAAAAAGACTTCTTTTACAATATATGTCATATCATAAAGAGGCATATTCTGTGTATGAAATGGCCCTCTGCTACTCTTATTTATTCTGCTTTTTAGACTATCTATATGTAATGCAGGACAGATAATATGTTGGTAATAGGCATGTATGCAGATGAAATAAGCCAGAAAATCTTTAAGATAGCCTGTGGCTCCTTTTAGGCTTTCTTCCCCTTTGCCATTTTTCCTGTTACTGTGTTGGGTTCCCTGGGAAAGCCATTCCCAGATGGCATTTAGCACGCAGAATCTTAAAGAGTGCCTTTGGGAGTGCCCTATAGGAGGAAGGGGAAGAAGCAGGTTTGGGCAGAGGAAGAAGTTACAGTGCAATGCAGTTCCAGCAACAGCCTCTGCTGACCCAGTTGGGATCCCCGAAGCTAAGTGGCTCTTGAGAGTTGTCCTGAGTTGGGCCAGAATGGGTGGCCAGGGCTCTCTACTTCTGTTCACTAGTCACTGTATGCGGGCTCTCCCAGGAAGGGCCGCAATCTTTAGTAAGGTGGCCCTCTGCCCCTAATGTGATCCCTGAGGGGGCTGCACTCCCAGCAGCTGGGGCAACAAGTCCTTCATTGAAGGGGAATCTGATGGAGCATCCCAGTGCCCACTGCGCCTGCCTTTTTTTTTTAAACTAATATTTAATTATTTACTAGTAAAACTTGGATATTTGCTTTTTCTTTTCCTTAATAATTAAAAGATATGTTCTGGTAAATGGTGTTACAGAAACACTGTAACTGTGTTGTGAGCATTCAGGAATCCCCTTAGGTTGCCGAGCATGCTATAGATGCTGAGGGTCATTGTAGCGGTTCCCTTGACCATTTTTGGATCTGCCTGTGCAAAGGCAACAACCAGTTTTCTTCTAAGAGGTTTGACAGATAGCTAATAGTTTTTATTTTTAAAAAAACTTGTTAGAAAACTCTTGGTATCTAAAAAAGAGGGATAAGTGAAGATATTTGTAAAGGAACATTCAGCAGTAAAATTCATTGAGGAAGAATGGACTAATTCCTTGTTGGGCATTCTTTATTAACATTCAGATTTTCTTTCACCCAGTTAGTACTTAATAGCATTAGTTCTTCACTCATAAAAAGTATAGCTACCTGTTTTCATTTATGGCATAATACAGAAAATCAAATAGATCATGATTCCAACAAACCAGAAGGGAATTATTATGAGTATGAATATTTCTGAGTCTTTCCTTTGGATTCATTTCATGATCTGCCTATTTTGTAATACAGATTTTTAAAATGCTATTTTGGACCTTCACAGGGGTGCTTAAATAAGCAAGGATACATAGTTCTTATATGAAAACAAGAGAGGCAGTCTTTGGCTGTTTCACTCTGTACTAAACGATTATGTTAGTCACTCCAGATTCACACTTGTAACTTTTTGGACAACAGTAGGTGAGTCCAAATTCTATCACTACTTGAATTCTTCTTCATCTCAGGTATAAAAGGGTCAGATATAAGAAACTCCTAACCTTCATGCTTTTTCCAAAAATCTTACTTTTTAAATAAAAGTACAATTATAATAGTTGTAAGTGTTGCTAGTGTTCACATTAAGAGAACATTTTGGATTAAAAGTAAGTTTATATTAAAAGTGGATTTGAATGTTTTTTATTTTTTTGTTTTTTGCTTTTGACAGCATTTTATAGAGTGAACTAATGTAGAGTTAACTTCATTGAGTGATTATAGTTAAGAAACTTAAGAGTCATTTCTGGTCTTTAACCCATCAGAATTAAAAAGAAATTTTTTTAAGTCAAAGGGAAGAGAGCTGATTTACAGTACTATTTTTGGACAATTTATTCAAGCAATTAAATGAAAATTAAATGATCTGAAATTTTTAACTAAGTCTAGAGTTCTATTGCCTTAACCTTCAACTGGAGGGTGTGGGGGAGGCTGGCTGTAACTAGAATAAAATCTAGAGATAAAGATTTACTTCCAGCATATAGAATCTAATATGAAAGCTGTTTCTAAAAGGCCGTGGCAGTGATGTAATTTTTTAAATGCCTCAAGTAACTACTTAGCAATTATTTAAATTGACTTGATTTCATTGTCAATCTCCTTAGGACAAATAGCTTGAAACTGGAAGGAATAAAGAAATTGTGGGGGAAAGAGGGCTATCTTCCCAAGAAGGAAGGCAAAACTGGTGATGAAACTGAAGCTCCGTCTATTCCTCAAGAAAGTAAAATGATGGAAAATGCAGATCAAACTATAACAAACAAGGATCAGTCTCATGTCCTTGCCCAATCTAAAGAGGAGAAAGAAAAGCAGCTACTGGCATCATCATTATTTGTTGGGCTAGGATCAGACAGTACCATCAATTTGGTAAGTAATCAGTTATATTCCGCTGAGAATCTGTGTCTCCTGTTTATACAAAAAAACTAGCTTTACCAAAGCTCTTGGCTGTCATCTGTATGCATGGTGGGAAATGGTTTCCCCAGCTCCAGCCAGCAGTGACACTCATTTTATATTTCTGAAAGAGAAATCTGATCAGCTCAGCTTGAGTCAGATGTTTTTTTCGTCTAGTCACCTAGGGCAAGGGTCAGGGTCTAAATAAAGCTACAAATATGACCATAGGTATTCTCACCCCTGTGGGTGGATATGACAGTTCTCAATGGGGAGGGCCTTGATGAAAATATCGTCAGTAATACTAGCTCAACAGTATTAATATGTCTATGGAAAAAGTACTTGTCAAAACAGTATTTTTAATAATAAAAAAGAGGAATCAATTTAAGTGTCTAACAGTAGGTGAATGGGTACATAGCTCAGAATATTACTCAACCATTAAAAATGATAAATATTGCATTATAAAATAAAAATGAGATATTGAGCAAAAAAGGCAGAATATAAAGTTAATTTACTGTTTATAGTTATTAAGATAAGAAACTGAAAGGAATTACACAAAACTTAAAATTATATTCAGGCATTATGATTATGATGATTTTCAAAACTTCTATGCTGATATATTATTCTTACAGTAAAAGAATGAAAACTTAGAGTGAAGGATAGGTTCTATTTTTGAGCATCTGTAGAATTTCATGTAATTTTTCGTGTGTTGGGCTGATGAATCTGCCTAGCGCAAAATTGTGATTAGAGCCACATTTTTTTTAAGTTTTACATCATCTCAGTTCTTTCACCCTCCCCTCCCTGGGTGGAATTTCCCCTCCATTTCTGACCAGCCTAGGCCAGACACTAAGCAGCACTCTGCCAGTGTTTCTCTCTTTTCCAGGCCCCATTTCTGTCAGACTTGATAGTCACTTCTAAGAAAAAACAAATTCAGCCTACAAATGTTAATAAGAACGTATCTCAATGTGGTCTCAGTCAACACTTGCGTTTCCACAGCAGAGTGACTGATGTTGGGTCTTTGCATAGTTCCAGCAGGCTGTGGTGAGGGTACCAGTGGGTGCTCTAGCACTGCTGGGGCAAGTTCTCAGTGCATCAAGTGTCAGAGGGCACCCACTCTGGAGCCCTGATCTGTGAACCTCACTGCTGGTGCTGAAGGATTCCTGCCTTCTCGGCAGAGGGCATAGCTTTCAGGTAGTCTTTCTTAGGAGAACCTTTAGGAAAGCAAATTAATTTCCAGAGTATTTTGCGATGGGCTTGAAATCAGAAATGTAACTAGTGTGTTCCTCCATTTAAGTTACGCTAAATCCTTTTGTGGTACTCCCTGGCTATCACTGGAATAGTCAAGAAAAACTGGAGTGTATTTCCCTGTTTTATGTTTATAGGACCCTGAATTACCCCATCACTTCAGATTTTCTTTGGTCACTAGGGCAGGGCAGACAGGATTGGCACTGACTGGTTATGCTCCATCTGTATCATGCATCCTTTTGGATGACTGCTTTTCTCTAGCAATCCTATTCTCTTCCAATTTTTCTAATATTCGGGGTTTTCAGTTACATAGATCAAGGCTATGTTGATATATTTCACTTTAGCTTTATTTTTAGGTCTGTGGTCCACTTTGAGTTAATTTGTTTTACATTGTTCACTGTATGGATCAAGTTTCTTATTCTCTCACCTTTCTCTTTTATTTCACCTCATTTTTTTTTAATTTAAATTTCAGATAAACCATGAGTAATTAAAAAAAATTTATTTTGGTATCATTAATCTACAATTACATGTGCAACATTATGGTTATTAAACTACCCACTTCATCAGGTCCCCCCCAACCAACCCCATTACAGTCACTGTCCATCAGCGTAGTGAGATGCTATAGAGTCACTACTTGTCTTCTCTGAGTTGTACAGCCCTCCCCGTGCCCCCCCAACATTACGTCTGCTAATCGTAATGCCCCTTTTTCCCCCTTATCCCTCCCTTCCCACCCATCCTCCCCAGTCCCTTTCCCTTTGGTAACTGTTAGTCCATTCTTGGGTTCTGTGAGTCTGCTGCTGTTTTTTTCTTTCAGTTTTTTTTTCTTTGCTCTTATGCTCCACATATGAGTGAAATCATTTGATACTTGTCTTTTTCGGCTTGGCTTATTTCACTGAGCATAATACCCTCTAGCTCCATCCATGTTGTTGCAAATGGTAGGATTTGTTTTCTTCTTAGGGCTGAATAATATTCCATTGTGTATATGTACCACATCTTCTTAATCCATTCATCTACTGATGGACACTTAGGTTGCTTCCATTTCTTGGCTATTGTAAATAGTGCTGCGATAAACATAGGGGTGCATCTGTCTTTTTCAAACTGGGCTGCTACATTCTTAGGGCAAATTCCCAGGAGTGGGATTCCTGGGTCAAATGGTATTTCTATTTTGAGTTTTTTGAGGAACCTCCATAGTGCTTTCCACAATGGTTGAACTCACCTTCATTTTTTAAAAGACATTTTCTCTGGGTAATGAAATTCTAGGTTGACGGTTTCTTTTCTTTGTAAATGTTTTAACAAAGATTTCACTCCACTGTCTTCTGGCTTGTGTTGCTTCTGATGAGCAGCAAATTAGAACAGAAGAAAAGATCATTAAACTTGAAGATAAAAAAAAAGAAAATATCCAAAATAAAACACACAAAAAAAGGCCAAACAACCAACCAACAAAAATAAAGCCAGAGCATCAGTGACGTAAGGAATGGTATTGAGTAGTCTAATACACAGCTCCCTTGAGCTCCACAGCTACTAGAAATGGAAGTTCTTCACTCACTCCTCCCACCCTTCCTCACTTGTTTTTGTTTTTGTGTTAATAGAACGTTAGTTCTTGCTTGATGACTTCTGAGTTGAAAGATAAGACAAACTCAACTGCTAAGAGTTGGAAGACATGTTGGAACTTGAGGGACTTGAGTGGGTATGGAGGGGACCTAGAAATCTGGTTAAGTAGAATCATGTGAAGGGGACCACACACTGTTAAGGCCCCCAGGAAGATGGAGACATGGACATAGAGTATGCCAATCTGCCGCACGTATTCTAGGCAGAATTTTGTGAGCCATGGGGACACTTGAGCCATCACTCTTCTTACAGAGACTCACAGACCATTCCTCAAGGGTTAGCTCAAGGATGGCAGATTTGCCATTCCCATCTCCTGAGTCTGAACTAGTCACTTAAAGAATTTTCTCCCACTGTGTGTTTGTCAGCCACTGCCAGATGACTCTTGAGGTAAAACTAGTTTTTTTCATGTTTATTAACACAACAACCATAGAATCATGATTATTATAGATTACAGAACTGGAATTTGAGCCTTTCCTGTATTTGAGGGTATCTTAACTTCTACAGGACAACTCTAGAAACTCAAAAAATGGCTAGGTTTCTCCCTGGTCTTAATTTGTGCAAGTTCTGTACTTTGGTATTCTAAATCTAACAAGTGTTTTTAATGAGAAAAAAGATTTAGCTAATGGTTTAAAATTATGTAGCTGTCAGAATTTTAGGGTTTAATATATTATTCATCTCTGAATCAGTTAATCTGTGTTTTATAGATAGAACCTTAGCAAGTTAGCAGATTACTCATTTGAAATTATAGAGAAATGTTTAAAACTCGTGATTAGTAGAATGGTTTGTTTTTATATTATTGTTTTACTTTTGCAGCTGGGAAAAGCAGATAGTGTCTCTCACAAGTTCAGAAGGAAATCAAAAGTCAAGGAAACCAGAAGTGGAGAAACAACCAGTGCTCATAACATGAGCTGTCCTTCTTTTAGTTCTTCATCAAGTACGACTTACGAAGAAGATTATTGTTTGGATACTTTGCAGGATAGAGGAGACAAAGAATTAAATACATTTTCTCTTAATTCAGAACTTTTGGATTCTGAGTCACTCACAGAACTGCCCTTGGTTGAGAAGCTTGCAAATTGCAGGCTCTCTACACCTACACCTTCTTTGTTTGCTGATAACATGGAAGTTTTTCACCCTCCTCAAGCTACTGCAGCCTCTGTTGCCAGTGAAATCTCTTTAGCTTCTTCCTTGTTGGAAGATACTACTGAGCACATGTATTCGGGTGTTGTGGAGGTCTGTAATAATGAAACCATATCAGTATCTTCTTACAAAATTTGGAAGGAGGATTGTTTATTGATGGTCTGGTCAGTTTCTAATAAGAGTGGTTCAGAGTTGAAAAGTGCTAACTTAGAAATTGCTCCTGCAGAAAATTTCCAGGTAAGACAGTAAGTGGTTTCTTATTTCTGCCTTAAATGGACAATGTTTACTTTCTGTTTCTGCTGTTGGCTCTTCTGATGGTTTATAAATTTCTTTCATATCCTTCTTTCTTCTTCAGTAAAAAAGAGTAAAGGTGAGACAGTTTTTTTGTTTTTTTTTTTTTAGTAGGGACAAATTATTCAAAAAGAGACAAGGAAACATAATAAAGATTGTGTTGGGAAAGGTCATAAATACAAAAGTAAGTTTCTATGGAGCACAGTAGTTAAAAATGTAGACTTTTGACTCAGACTGCTTGGCTTTAAATCTTGCTTCTGCTGTTTATTAGCTATGTTACGTTGTCAAGTTATGTAACTTTTGTGGCTTTGAGTTTCCTCGCAGAGGAAATGAAAGTATTAATAGTGTGTGCCTGTTGCTGCAAGTTAATATCTGTAAAATGCTTGCAACAGTACATGGCACATGGGAAGTGTTACTGTGTTGTTTTCACTGTCTTTTCTGTTAACCTGAACTCTTCAAATGTCTCATTCACTCTTGCCGTACACACTGAGGCAAAATCCTCAAGTTAACAAAGCCAGAACATCAAGGAGTAAGAATATTGAAGGACAAATGTGTTTGCTGTCTATTGCCTTTTTCTCTCACTGATTTATCATTCTGTACTGAGTCTCAGGCATCAATTCGGTTGCCTCCCCAGCTCCCAACAGACCGCCACTGTGATTTCTGCAAGTATGCTTAGTTGCATTATTGTGTGGGTGTCCTTGGTGGAGTTATAAAGAGATTTGACCAGTAGATCAGTATTCCACAAAACCAAACCAGTTTGTTCTATGAACTAATGGGGCCATTGACCAGGGAAGTTCCTGACCTAGATGTGCATTAGAATCACCTGTGGAACTTAAACAAATACAATCCCATTGTCTGAGCTTTACCGCCAGAGCTTGAATTAAGGATATAGAGTAAGAAGGAAAGACACCTGTATTTTTTTTTTTTAACTCTCCTAGTCCTAAAAATCTGGGTGTCCTAACAAGGCTTGAGAACTAGAGGACTAGAGTTAAATAATTTTTTTGTTGTTAAATTTTACAGAGTTTTCATTCTAATGCCATTTATTACATAGTTTTGAACTGCGTACTATTATTTTTTAGTTATCTCTGCTAGTGGATTTTTCTCAAGTGAAGTTGTCAGTCATTTTCATAATGTGGTTTGTTATTAATGTCTCACAGTGTGCTTTTGTACCCCCTAAATTTAAAAGAAAATTGGTATTCATACAATAGTCTGTATTGACCCCTTCTGGAACACTTTTATTATTTTTACTTACAGATCACTGAGCAACCTGGATGCTGCTTGCCTGTAAGAGAAGCAGAAAGCACCAAAAACTTTCAGTATGGTGTGCAGATGGAAAAACCTTTTACAGAAGGCAGTCTTTCTGGTTTTATAAATTACCAAATGATGGACACTCATTCTGTTCAGCTTGAATTTTCAGTAAACTTATCACTATTAGATTTCATTAGGTAAATATTTTCTGGAATTTTAATTCAGGTTATTCATTCTTTCAGCAAATACATATTAGGCCTTTTCTCTAGGCAGAAGCACTATGCTGGTGCTAGGGACTGTAATAATTCAAAACTAGGCACAGTCCCTACCCTTAGAGAGCATCAGTCTAGGGAAGAGATAATTGAGTAATCATGTAAATGCATGTGTAATTGTGAATTGTGCTATGTGAGAAAGTAAATGGTACAATGAGTAGTTATAATATGAGAGCCAATTTGGGATGGGGTTGGTTAGTGATCTTGGAAAATTTCTGAAAGTAGTATTACTGTTTAAACTGAAGTAACTTCAGTGATTCTGCATGGCTTTTTTTTTTTAAAGTTTTCCAAGTTTCTCTCATTTGTATTTCATTTGATTAATTCTTTCATAAAATCTGTTCATTAAGCTTTAGAGATCTGCAAGAAAACTACTCAACAAAGTCATTAAACATTTATTAGACATACAGTAAGTGGTGTTATACTAGGCACTACAGTGTTACCAAAATAATTGGAAACAACCTATTAACTCCTCTGCTGTCATTTAGTTTTGTGGATATATTGTACTGTACTCAAACATCTTTTAAAATGAAGATGCCTGGACCAAGAATGCAGAATATCAATGAAACTGTAAACATTATTTAACCATCACACACGCTCTTCTGTTACACTGCTGTAATTTTGGTAGTCTTTAAAATGTTTTAGTAAAAACATGTCTCAGTCAGTTAGAGTATGTAAATATGCCTATGGTGCTTTATAAGATAGAATCCAGCCTTCACAGACTTAATGATTATGAAGGTATATCCTATGGTGACCATTAGGAATTGAAGAAGCACTATATATATATATAAGACAAACAGTTCTTCTGTGTTTATTAATAAAATCCTGTGTATTTAAAAAAAATTTTTTTTGAATCATAAAACCAACACATAGTTTTTAAAAAATTCAAATGCTATTGAAAAATATAAGTAAAATATGAAAGTTTCTTATAATTCCACCCCTAGAGACACCCAGTATTAACTATTTGATCTTCAGTCTCATAAACCATCTCAAAAGTACGTTTGTTAAAATTCTGTCTCTTGGTCTTAATTTACTTAAGGTGCTGGGTCTTTGTATTCATACCCTTGTATATGTGTTTGATAGAGTGTCTCATTCCCAAATCCAAAGTATACATGAAAGAGAAAAGTTTTATATTTGAGTGATTCATGAAGTTACTTGGTAAAATTTTACTGAAATGACTAATACTAAGAAAAAGGGAGAACTGGGTGATTTATTGAAAAGACATTTGCACTTTAACAATAGCCCCTGCTTTCAGTATTTTCATCACGTTGGAGGGTGATGGTAAACATTCTAATCATGCTAGGTTTAAAAACCTAAATATTGTAGGCCCTAGATTTACAATAATTATGTTTCTTCCCAGGAGTTATTTGAAATGTATTTGTTTATTTGTTTATAATAATTTCATTCTTTTGGACATAAATCTAATTTTAAAAATTATTTTCAGACCATTGAAAATCTCAACTGAAAACTTTGGCAAACTCTGGTTGTCCTACGCAAATGATGTGAAGCAAAATGTAAAAATGTCAGAATCTCAAGCTGCTCTGCCTTCTGTCTTGAAGACCCTGCAGCAGGAACTAAGACTTCATGTTGTTGAAATTATAGGTTCGTAGAGTTATGAAAAGGCAATCCTGAATTTATAGGGACTTTCTCACAGCTAGAACACAAATCAACTTTTACAAGTGTCAGATTTGTTAGAGTTACATTTCCTGTTATGAATATCTTTCTGATGAATGTGTTGTTCAGACTCTATTAGGTAAGTGTATTCATGTTGTTGAACAGCCATTGCCACCATCATCTGCATAGATTTTCCTTCTTCCTAACTAAAACTCTGTACCCATTAAACATGAACTTCCCATCCCCTTCTCTCTCCAGTTCTTGGCAAACACCGTTCAGTTTTCTGTGTGTATGAATTTGACTGCTGTAGGTACCTCATATAGTGGAATCATACAATATTTGTCCTTTTGTGACTGGCTTATTTCACTTAGCATAATGTCTTCAAGGTTGATCCATGTTGTCGCATGCATCAAAATTTCCTTCCTTTTAAAGACTCAATACCATTCCATTGTATAAATACACCAGGTTTTGTTTATCCATTCATCTGTCAATGGACATTTGGGTTGCTTCCACCTTTTGGCTGTTGTGAATAATGCTGTTGTGAATATGGGTGTACAAATATCTGTGTTCAGGTCCCAGCTTTCAGTTCTTTTGATTATATACCCAGAACTAGAATTGCTGGATCATATAGTAACTCTATTTAATTTTTGGAGAAATTGCCATATCGTTTTCCGTAGTAACTGTTCATTTACATTCCCAGTAGCAATGCAAAATGATAATTTCTTCATATCCTCATCAATAGTTTTATTTATTTATTTTATATTTGCCATCCTAATTGGTGTGAAGTAGTATTTCACTGTGGTTTTAATTTGCATTTCCTTAATGACTAGTGTTTTTGAATATCTTTTTATGTGCTTATTGGCCACCTGTGTATTTTTGGAGAAATGTCTCTGAAAGTCCTTTTGTATTAAAGGATTTTTAATTCTCCTTTTGTTATAGGTAATGAAGGGCTGTTGGCTTGTCAGCTGCTTCCATCCATCCCCTGCTTGCTACATTTCCGAGTTCACGGTGATGTATTAGCCCTGTGGTTCAGATCTTCCTGCTCTACTCTTCCTGACTATTTACTGTGTCAGTGTCAAAAGGTGATGGAGGGATCCTAGCAGAACCTCTGCTTATACTTTACTGCACCAAAATAAACAGTTTACATAGATAAATTTATTTACCAAAGTAAAAAGAACTCATGGTACTGCTGATGAAAATAGGGATTATTACAAACTATTGTTTTATGTGTTTTCTTTTTGATTCCTGATCAAGAAACTTCCCCAAAAAACTGTATCCCTAACCTTTTACTCAGGATTGTACAGTATGTTTAAGTCCCAAAAAGTGACCTAAGCTAATGTTATAAACTGCTAATAATTTATATATCACTTAGTGTAAAGGGACTGAAAATATTTATTTTGTTATAAGTAATTTTATAGCAGATTTACTCTAATGCTAGCTGATTGGTGGTAAAGCCAAGTCTCAGTTCTCTGCATTGTTGGAGATGAGACATGGAATTGATAATCCCAAACCTAATTCATATTTGGCTTTGGAATGCAGTGTATGCTTTTTGGTAGGCAAGTCATTACTTTCAAGTATGTTTGGCTTAGATCAGTGTTGAACTAAGTTGGCACAGCACACACTAACAGTTCAGGAGATCTGTGAGCATGCTGGATATTGGGGGGATGCAATCTATGATACAGCTTTTACAAATAATTGCATATAATATGGCTACAAAATTTGTTTTCCACATGCATTTGTTTTTAAAATTCAGAATTTAGAGTGAATCACTTCATTCTTATTTTAAAAATTCAGAGTTATTTACATAATATTATCAAACAGAAACAAAACCCCGTAATAGCACACAGTAGTAAAGCACACAGATGTAAAAGGACTTTCTAGTTATGGCACATATCTTAGTCAGTTACCACTTGGGTCTTTTGACAACTTAAAATCTGTGATTAGAGTATAAATGACAAAACCATCCTTCCTGGTCTTTAAATCCAATACTCCCCGTGGATACAGCTGAAGCCATGACTAAGTATCATACAGGGTCTTCAGTAAAATGTATCTTTTTCATGTTATAGTTGTCCCTGTTTGGCTTCTGTCAGAATTATTATCAGTGAAAGAAGTGGTTAAGCCTAATATGAATGAGGACTGGAATTTTGAGATTGTATATTAGTGTTAAAAACTGAAATAATATTTTATAAAACCTATGGTGCTGTGGAAAATATTTCTTATTTCACTTTTCTGACACTTCACCATGGAAATATTTGGGTAATATAATTTTAAGTCATTGCAGTTAATACTCTGGTTAATTGGTACTTTTTGTCACCTAGGTGTGGAATTCTGATTTAAGTTATCATTAATCATAGCTGATAAAGATGCTAAGGGGATTCCTTAGGGCTGGTAGGTTTCATTAGTCATTTGTGTCTGATGTATTCCTCCCTGAAAACAAAAGCAGTGTTTTAAAAGTTAATCTTTAAGTTACTGATTTAAAACAAATGTAATTCTTAGTGATTTCATGCCTTTAAAAACATACACAGTAAAACCTTGCTACAAGAGCAATGGTAAGTGACTGGGATTTCCTGTATAGGTTTCTCCTTTTCAGTAGAAGATCAGATTCATCTTCAAGCTCCCAGCATTGCCACGGTGAAGCGAATGTGCTGTCTCTGGGAGTGTGGACACTGGTGGCTAGACTCATCAGCTTCTGCTTTATTCCTACCTCTGTTAGCAGAACCCCCAGCCCCACCTGATTCTGCTATTATCTGACAAAGAGATAGGAAGTGCCTTCTCATTTTGCAGAGGAACGCAGTGTGTGGCAAAGGAGGTGCTCCAGATTTTTGTGTCCTTACTTGTGTGTGTTTGGGTGATCTCCAAGGCTGGGTCAGGTGTGGAGCAGTGGGGATAAGGTGCCCAGCAGGCAGATGGGCAGCTTCTTGGGAAGAGATTACAATGAGCTGCTGTGCTACTGTGTTGCAAGGGTGTTGATGAGTGGCAGCAGGTTGTCATGAAAGACATGCTTGGCTAACAGAAGTGGTGGGAGATATGTAATGGCAGGTTAGGCCTGGGAGCATGGGGGTCTTCCAAAGGGAACGTGGTGTCACTCTTGTTTTTTCTGAGCCCACTAAATAAAAATTAGGGTAGCAAGGTTTCTACTGAAATGTTCAGTGGAATGTTTACAATTTTTATATTTTTATGGTTTTAAAAACAAACAGTAATAGTAAGACAGAGTAGATTTTAAAGAATATCAGAGCAGTATATATTCTGCCTAAACTAACTCAATGTTTTAAGTTCTAAATCAGGCACCACCAACTTTTTTTGCATTGTAGATATTTTTGTGGGTGGATCATCTCTACCTTATAGTCATAATTTAGCCAAGTGAAAGGGCAGCATCTGGAGTAAAAGCTGTGGTGGGGGGGCCACCCAACTGTGTGAGTTCTGTCCTGGGCATCTTGCCCTGACAGTGCAGGCGGCAGCAGGTGTAAATTGGATAGAATAAAGGCAGATGAGACAGAAAAGACTTGAGAGCAGATGAAGGAAGAAGGATCAGGCTCCCACCAGCATAGTCTGTGTGGAGACAGGCAGGTCAGGCTCAGGGGAAAGCAGACTCTGAGCAAGGGTCCTTCTAAGGAAAGTGTAGATAAGCTGAGCAGTTACCAAGTGTTAAGTGCCAAGCATGCCACAGCGTAGGCTGAGGAAGAGCATTATTTTAAACAATATTGTACTGTCATCTACCAAAACAATTGTGGTGAAAATGCAGTATTTTATTTTTTCCTTTATTTCGTGTTAGTAATATTTTAAAATATTGAGCTCTTTGTCTTATTTCTTATTGATAAGTGTGGTCTTTCATGATTATGAGCCGCTGAAAGTGTACCGAACCTATACACGTCTTTAAGATGTTTTGCTGTGTTAAAATATTAGGAAGGAAAAATGCAAATGAATAATAGACATTAATTACCTTATTTTGGAGTTGAATTCTGTAATTTGAAAAAATTCAGTCAAACATGTAATAAATACAAAGTGATCTATACTGTTCTTTATTTTTTATTATTCAAATAGCTGAAAAATAATAACATTCAGTAATTTGATAGGCATTAGCTGAAAAGAGCAGAAGCAATTGGAATGGATGAAAAGAGTCTCATTACAGCCCCCAAGAATAGTCTAATTTATTAAAAGTAAAGATATTGCTGTTCCTGTATGATGTTCAGAGGGCAATGAATGTATGATGTTGTAGGCTTCAAAGAGCTAACAGCATGGATTGATCCTCAGGTGCCTGTGCATATTCCTGGCTTTCTTTTTCTTTTTTTCTTTTGGTATTATTAATGTAGAATTACATGAGCAACATTAAGTTTACTAGACCTCCCTATTATCAAGTCCCCACCACATACCCCATTACAGTCACATCAGTGTAGTAAGATGTCCATCAGCATAGTAAGATGCTATAGAATCACTACTTGTCTTCTCTGTGTTATACTGCCTTCCCTGTATCTCCCCACTCCCATATTATGTGTGCTATTCGTAATGCCCCTTTTTCCCCCTTACCCTCCCTTCTCACCCATCTTCCCCAGTCCCTTTCCCTTTGGTAACTGTTAGTCCATTCTTGGGTTCTGTGAGTCTGCTGCTGTTTTGTTCCTTTAGTTTTTTCTTTGTTCTTATACTCCACAGATGACTGAAATCATTTGATACTTGTTTTTCTCCGCCTGGCTTATTTCATTGAGCATAATACCCTCTAGCTCCATCCATGTTGTTGCAAATGGTAGGATTTGTTTTCTTCTTATGGATGAATAATATTCCATTGTGTATATGTACCACATCTACTTTATCCATTCATCTACTGATGGGCACTTAGGTTGCTTCCATTTCTTGGCTATTGTAAATAGTGCTGTGATAAACATAGGGGTGCATATGTCTTTTTCAAACTGGGCTGCTGCATTCTTAGGGTAAATTCCTAGGAGTGGAATTCCTGGGTCAAATGGTATTTCTATTTTGAGTTTTTTGAAGAACCTCCATACTACTTTCCATAATGGTTGAACTAATTTACATTCCCATCAGCAGTGTAGGAGGGTTCCCCTTTCTCCACATCCTCGCCAACGTTTGTTGTTGTTTGTCTTTTGGATGGTGGCTCTCCTAACTGGTGTGAGGTGATATCTCATTGTGGTTTTAATTTGCACTTCTTTGATGACTAGTGATGTGGAGCATCTTTTCATGTGCCTGTTGGCCATCTGAATTTCTTCTTTGGAGAAGTGTCTATTCATGTCCTGTGCCCATTTCTTAATTGGATTATTTGCTTTTTGTTTGTTGAGGTGCATGAGCTCTTTCTATAATTTGGATGTCAACCCCTTATCGGATACGTCATTTATGAATATATTCTCCCATACTGTAGGATGTCTTTTTGTTCTACTGATGGTGTCCTTTGCTGTACAGAAGCTTTTCAGCTTGATATAGTCCCACTTGTTCATTTTTGCTTTTGTTTCCCTTGCCCGGGGAGATATGTTCATGAAGAAGTCACTCATGTTTATGCCCAAGAGATTTTTACCTATGTTTTTTTCTAAGAGTTTTATCGTTTCCTGACTTACATTCAGGTCTTTGATACATTTTGAGTTTACTTTTGTATATGGTGTTAGACAATGATCCAGTTTCATTCTCTTACATGTAGCTGTCCAGTTTTGCCAACACCAGCTGTTGAAGAGGCTGTCATTTCATATTCCCTGCTTTCATCCTAGCCTGACTAGAACATTCAAAGCAGTGTTCTGTTTCTATCGTGTCCTCTCCTTATAGTTGCCTCACAATGCAAGAAATAAGGCAAGTCAGATGGAGGCTCAGTGACCGAAGACTCTGTCTCCTGGTCATCTCTGCATTGTGTAGCCTAAAGCACAAAGCTAGATTAGAAATGGCATTTAAGTCTCACTGATTTAGCTTCTTGTTAGCTATCTTGTATAGCAGGAAAAAAGGTCTGAGACCTGAATCCCCATCTTTGGGGCCCTGAAGGTAAAAGGAGATTTAGATGTGGCACACCCACTGCAGTAATTGCAAAGAAGGGGCTCTTGAAGGGAGGGGTGGCCTGCAGCTGAATAGGCCAGTGTTAATGGTTGTATAAAAATTACTTGTTTATGTGTGTGTATAGTGATTAGAGACTATGAGCTTTTTATGGTTAGGGAACATCTATTTTTGTGTTCCTTTTGCCTGGTACATAATAGACACTTGGTTATAGGCTCTCAGTTTATTGAATGCATGTCTAAAAAGACCTGTCCCTTCAAAATAAGTAATTTGAAACCAGGTAATATCCAGAGATTAATTTTAGTAATCCTGTGGCTCTTCCAGAAGTAAAGAAAAGTGATCTGATCTAGTTTATAGACATAAATCAGCAGAAATGGGTTCTGGTAAAAATGGCTTATGGTGGTTTGTACCAGGTGGGAGAAAGGTTGCATGACTGCTTGGTGAGAGCCTTACAAGCCTAAAGGCTAAGTCTTCTGAGAACTTGCCTTGCCATGTAAGAGATCTCTGAAAATACAGTGTGGTTACAGACTGAAGTTATGACTTGGAGGAGGAGAACTTCTCTGTATTATGGCAGATATCCATAAGCCTTACTGATCTTATGAGAACTTGTTCTGAGACAGCAGTGGACATTTGATCAGTGAAATTAAAGATAGGGAGCTAATGAATATGACAAGGAAGATCTACCAGCTAAGTTAGCATCACCTATTCTTTAGAAAGGTGAGCACTGTGAGGGGCAACTATACATTAACAAGATCAACAGCATCAGGAAAGGGAAAGAACTTTATTCCCTCTGGGATAAAGCAGCAGGGAAAGGAGTTACTTACAAGGAAATGGTTTGATATGCATCACACAGGAAGCTTTATTGTAGGTGCTTGTATCCAGGGTAGGAGGGTACCCAAAAGATGAGTCCAGAGAACCCTGAGAACCTAAAGATTGTGGCCTGGATACAGAGCAGATGGGACTTGATGTGAGGAAAATGCAGATGATGTCATATACCATGAATTTCATGCAACACCCGTAATGCTGAAAAAACAGTGGGTCCTTGTAAGTGGTTGCAGCTAGATTGTAGGCTTTTCTATGGAAAAGTCAATTTCCTTTAGTTATTTTAAACTATTTTTCTAAATGAATGAGTACTTTCCCTTTCTCCAAAACATTACATTGCCAATACCATTCAATGGCTGACCTCAGGAAGTTTTTCCTTGAAGAGGTCTGGTAGGACATGCGTCAGATGGGTAGAGACTAGAGCCCAGAGGTTATTTGTGTATCAGTGAGAGAAAAGGACTTAATCTGTTTAATTGTACATCTCTACTCCTTATGTCATGTGACAAGTGGAAAGTGACAGAAGCAAAGCTTATATATTTTTAGAGGGAGGCATTTGGTTTGAATTGCTGCCACAGAATTTAATATGAGTGGAACAAGCTGTTTCCCATTGATGATAAACCAAGGTATAAGAATTTATTTTTTCATCTTAGTAGACTGATTAATAATTGAAGGGGTTAAATAGAAGAGTTACTTGAGCTGTGAGAAAGATGAAATGATTTGAACCCAAATATTGGATTGTGTAGATAATCTTCCTCTGCAGAAGTGTTGTGTCTTTTGTTATTCGTATGGAGTCTTTTTGAGCACACCTGAGTTTATGCTAATGAGGTGGCCTAGAGTGGGGTCCTTAGATAGCAGGGTGGGGCTGGTCACCAGAAATACCAGGTGATTAGAGAGTTGGGACTTTCAGCCGCACCCAGCTATCTCTGGGAAGGGGAAGGGTGTAGGGGGACTGGAAATTAAGCTCTAAAAATCTCTTGAAAAACAGGATTCATGCACTTCCATGTTGATGATGCACCCCAGTTCCTTGGGGACAAGTTCCTGTGCTCAGTACTCTTTTGCACCTTGCACTATATACCTCTTCATCTGGCTGTTTTTGAATTGTGGCTAGTAAGAATTGAGATGTGTTCTAAGTGTAAAATAAGCATTGGATGGATTTCAAAGACTTAGTGCAAAAAGAGTAAAATAATTTTTAAAAAATGATACTGAAATTATTATTTATATTAGACTAAATAAAACATTATCAAAATTAATTTTACCTGTTTTTGTTTTTAATATGGCTACTAGAAAATATGAATTTACATATGTGACTGCATTATATTTCTATTGGACAGTATTGTCTTTAACCTAATTTTCAACCAAGATCTCAGTTTATGGTCCTATAAAGATCAAATCTGAAGAAAACAATATGTGTTTATTTTCTACCTTCCTTCCTGCTAATGCCAACATTAAATATGTTATTCTTAAACTTTAATAGCAATTCAAAGAGAATTATGTCTTCTTAAAAGGAAGAATTTCCCTCCAATTCTGGAAGAATTTGTTCTTCCAGAATAGATTGGCATCTATTTGTTTTTGTCTTTGTCTCTTTTCTATATCTAACTTATCTTTGTCCAAACTGCTATTAATGTGTTCTTCAACTCAGATATAATATTTTTCATCTCCAGAGATTCCATTTAGATCTTTTCTATATCTTCAGTTTCTTTATCATGCTCATGTTTTCTCCTGCTTTCTTAAATATATGGAATGTATTTTTAATAGGTATTGTAATGTCCTTGTTGGATAATTCTGTCATCTCCATCATTTCTGTTTCTGTTATATTGATTGCACTTGTTTCCTGGTTATTGGTTATATTTTCCTGCCTTTTTCCATGCCTGGTAATTTTTTACCAGATGCCAGATACTGTGAATTTCACCCGACTGGGTGCTGGGTCTTACACAGTGCTGGAGTTTGTTCTAGTGCACAGTTAAGTTACTAGACATCAGTTTGCTCATTTCAGAACCTGCCTTTAACCTTTATTAGGCTGGGGCCAGAGCAGTCTTTAGGATTAATTTATTCCTTCCAAGGCCATACCCTTCTGAGGATTCTGCTTCTGTATCATGAGGCCACTCGTGCTGATGGAAACGAGATTTCCATCACAAATTCTAGCCACCCTGGCCTCCCTGAAGTCTTAGGATTTTTCCTCCCTTATCCTGTGCCCTGGAAATTGCTTCAGGGTATAAGCTGGGACAATCACAGGGCTTGACTTGTTTCAAAGAAATCAAAGTCTTGTGCTGGTTGTTTTTCATATCTAAAAATCATGATTTTGTATAAATTTTCCAGTTTCCTTGTTGTTTAAGGCAGGAGGTTAAGTCCAGTCCTTGTTAGTTTTGGTCAGAATAGGTAGTACCCTAACTAGGTTTTAATTCTATGAAGAACATTTTTCTAATCTATTCTAGGAAACTCCTGACGCACTTGATCAAAATTATTACAGAATTTGGAAGGAAGAGGCATTTTTCACTCTTTGTAGACACAGAGCCCTCCTTTGTATGTTTTAGGTTTGGCCAGGTTATTAAAAGATAATGTACCTATAATTAGGAAATGCAGTTAGTTTCAAAAGGAACAGCCCCTTATTGTGGCAGCTGAAATTTTGGTTTCAGAAAGCAGAGTGGAGTAGAAAATGACTCCTTAAATCTTCCCATTCTCTGAAGAATTGCATCAACAGACACTGCTGGACAGGCCAGGAGGGCACAAGCAGAGGCCTTTGCTGGAGCAGCCCAGGCTAAGAACTCTGGGTAGGCCAGCCCCAGCTGAACTCTCCCCAGCCCTGGGAGTGGTATTTGGGAATGTTCTTTGTAGGCGAATACTGTAGACTTTGAACTGCTGATTTGGCTATGTATAATAGGGGTTTTTTTGGAGGGGAGCAGGGCTGTGCTGGGAGAGGGTTGTTGTTTTTTAAATAAAGTTCCCTTTTGTGGACATCAAACTTACTAATGTTGAAATGTTGTCAGCTTCTGGGCTCTCCAACAGTCTCATTGCCAACCTCTTCCTTGGATTTCAGGGGCATAAATCAGTAAAGTAGGATATCCCTGAAGAGGTTATCCCTGTAATGTCCTGGGTCTTATCAGTATTGGAATTTTTCCTTGTTAGAGAATTTCATTTTAAATGAGGTGATTCTCAATTAGATTATTTCTTGGTTTAAATACTGTTACTTGTCTGAGTTTCTCATGTTGAAGTTGGCTGCAAAAGTCATTGCAAGTGTGTCCTTTGTTCATAGAACATCAGGAGTGGCCCTGCCATCACTTTGTCTTCTCACATCAGGGCAGACATTGCAATCGGTCACATCGCCCCTGACCCTGTATTCCACCACGAATTAGTCTGAGTTGCACATGAAGTGAAACCTATTTGTCCTCTCTCTCTTAAGTAGTGTGTAATTAATTTATAACCTCCTCTCCCACATTAGGGGATTCCCATCTTGTAGACTGCACGTACCTTTCAACCTTACCTCTCCATATAATTTATCTCCTATTTACAGTGGTTCTCTACTCCCAAAAGACCTTCAAGGAAAAGTGATTTGTTATCACAACAAGGAAAACACAGAGTGCTACTGGATCAGAAGCTGCTCTAAACACTATTATGTGCCTGATCTCCCCAAACCCTTGATTTTATTTTCCTATGTTATTGATGAAGAAACAGGCTCAGCACTTAAGTAACTTGTGTAAGACCATACAGATAACTAGCAGTAGAGTTAGGACTTAGAGATTTTATGATTGTCCTTGAATATCCATCCCTTGTCTATTACTTCATTTTCCCTTTTTTTTCTTTCTCTACCTTGTGGCTTTGCTGAGGAGCAGCTGGTTCTTTGGGAGTTCTGCCAATTGGAAGGTGCCATAACTTCTGTGAGCAGATTGACAAGCCTGTCACAGGGAGGAGCTGCTTTTTCTGCTGGAGAGAGAGACATTTTGCTTTTGCTTTTCTTGGTTACTTCCAGATTTGAAGCCATTCTGAATGCTGAAAAGTCCACCTAGTCTAAAGAAAATTAAGAAACTATAGTAATTTGTTTGTATGTCAGATTAATTTGGCAGTTGGGTCAGGAAATAAAGCATTATTTAATTTAATTGAAGCAGGCAGTTTTGAAGCCAGAAGGAAACTATTTTCAACAAGTTTGTCATTGATGATTGATTGTACACTTTTTTTTTTGGTATTAGAAAAGTAATCATCACCAAATATGAGTTTACAAAAATGAGTGTTAAGCAGATTAATCCACAATATACAGATACACACAAACATACACATGCACATAGGTATATATATTATTATTTAATGAAATAAACATGTTTGAAATTAACTACTTTATTTATATATGTGAAATACCTTTTTTAAGTTAATGAATTATTTTAGCCATGTCAACTTGGGACCCTCTGAATATAAAGTTTCTCAGCCAGTGTGCCCTGACTGCTTCCAGCAGGGCATAGTGTAGAATCATCAGATCATCAGCTCCTGTCCACAGTGCTAAGAGCAAGTCCAGGGCTGCAGGACCAGAGTTCAGGGGGTAAGTATTTCTGTCAGGGGCAGTGCCAGAGTGCCAGATGACTAAAGTCTGATGGGAGGTTTTACTATCTGGTTAGGAGAAGAGATGGTGTGACTGACAGTCCCAGAAGCCTAGTGAGGAGGTGGGGCGGGCGCCAGTTGTTAAGTCAGGCTTTGCACAGTTCTCCCCGGAACCCATGATAGAGACCAGAGGGGGAGACCCTTGGATGATTGGGGTTACAGGATCACAGCATAAAATCGACAAGTGGGGGTAATCTTTTCTCTGTTGGACATCCAGAGCTGACAACACTTCAACATTTCTTCCTTCCTCTCTCCCTCCTTTTCTTCCTTCGTCATTTGAGAGCCTTTTATAGATCAGTCACAGTGCTAGCTCCTGGGTAATAATACTGCGTCCTTGCCCTTGGGGAGTTCCTGGTTTGGAGGAGCTATCTGGATGGCACAGTGTGTGGAAGTGGGGAAACAGGCAACTGCAAGACCCCCACAAGGTGTTCAGAGGAGACCTCCTCAGGAAGGATGTGTAGTATCTTGGTTCTTTGGGGTACAAAGGACTGTTTCTTTCTAAGCAGGGTGACCATATAATTTATGGTGGAAGCTAACTAAATGGGAACTTTAAATGTAATTTAAATTATAACATTTTTGAAATATTAATTGATCAAGAATTGGTTCATTATATTGGTGGATTAATAAAATAGGTGAAATAAAAAGCTCTTTCCAGCAAAGTTTTGGAAAAAACATAACACAAATATGTTAACATCAAGGCAAAAGCAAATGTCTTTATATTGACTATCTGACTGTTTAACAGGTTACATAAGCAGAATTATTTTTTGGAATACATTTCCATTTCTTAGCCATTTCTATTCCCAACACATCACACGAGTTTTTTCTAAAGAACGCAGATATATCTTACTAGTTTTTTTTCTTAAAATTGTCTGCAATCTTCTTCGAAGTTGCATTTTGTAGTTAATAAGTTTGAAATTGATACTATTTTCTGAAGACCATACTGCCTAAATTTTAGCATTTTTAAAATTGAAATATAACTCACATAACATAAAAACTATAATTTTAAAGTGTACAGTTCTGTGGTTTTTAGCATATTAACTATTTTGTACAATCATCACCACTAATTTCCATAAACCCAAAAAGAAACCTTTTGCCTATTAGCAGTCCCACTTTCCCCTCCCCACAGCCCCTGGCAACCACTAATATTCTTTCTGTCTCTATGGATTTGCCTATTCTGGACATTTTGTAAAAATGGAATAATATCATATATAGCCTTTTGAGTCTGGCTTCTTTCACTTAGCATAATGTATTCCAGGTTCATCCATGTTGTAGCATGTGACAATTCTTCATTCCTTTTTATGACCAGATAGTATTCCATTGTATGGGTGTGCCACATTTTGTTTGTCCACTTGAGTTGATGGCCATCTGGATTGTTTCCACTTTTTGGCTATTACAAGTAATTACAAAGAATATGAACATTTGTGTACACATTTTGACATAAATGTATATTTTCAGTTCTCCTGGGTATATACCTACAAGTGGAATTGCTGGGTCATATGGTAACTCTACATAAAATTTTTTGAGGAACTGCCACACTGTTTCCCACAGTGACTGCACCATTACATTCCCACCAGCAATGTAAGAGAGTTCAGTGCAGCCTGAGATAAGACATGCTTACAACCTGGGAACAACAGAAACCACTCTTTACCTGGGCAGGTGACAATGACCACACCCATTTATATTCAGCCTTGGCTGCCTCACTGCAGGGCCAGTCCCCCCTTAAACAGCCATCCAGAAATTCCTTAGAGGAAGGAGTAATGTCAAACAAAGTGATTTATAGTGAGGGATTCTTCCCCTAAAAGTAGCCATTACTCAAAATAGGCATCGAGTACATTCATTTATGATTTGCTGTAAATATGAGCACCAGCAGTATTGTCTTTGTATGAAGAGTCGACTTTCTTAGTGCTTTAGAAAGTTATAGCCTCATAAATACTTATGAGTATACTACTTCATCTGCTCTCATGATTTGTCTGTTCCAACAGAGTTTTGGCCAGTTTTAGAAGTTTCCATATAAATGTGTGAATGGTAAGAAAAAAATGAAAGCAGAACAAAATGAGATCAGGTGTCACATTTAATCCATTAATATTATGATAGAAAATGAAATTGCTTTATGGGTGGCTAAAGTAAGTCTTCTTGGTTGGGAAGAAGATGATGTTATATATATTGCCCCCAGTCTAAAAAGAAAGTATACCTGAATAGGGAATGCAAGGAGTAGGCATTTTAGAACATCTGTATTTTCTCAAGTTATGATGTCCATCTTTATAAATGATTTGGTTGTGTCCTAAAATACTAGACCCAGCACATTTATGTACATATAAATTTATATTGACACTTCAAGAGTAACCAAACATGTTATTTTGTAACACTCAATGCCCTGTGACACATCTAAAAGTGTGCCATAAAAGAAAATCAATTCTGAAATGCAGTTGGTTCCCGTCTATTGTGAAATCATTCAGGTGAAAATGAACAGTTTGGTCTGACTCTGTGAAGGTGTTAATTAAGGGAGCAGTTACGGAAATGGGTTAACAAATATTGCTAACTCCAATTTTTTTCTTTTTTGTAATGGTGTTAGCTCAAGGAACACTTTGGATAGTGAATACCAGTGGTTAATACCTTTTAAATGCCTCCTGCTGGGGAGTTTGTTCTTGCTCTCATCCTGGTTTCAGTGGAAACTCAGCAACTTCTGGTCTCTCTTACAAAGAACAATTGGCTTACAAAGAAAGAAGGTGGAGTTAGGAACATTCACAAGCAAATATACCCAACAATCACTGTAAGGCATATAGGGAAACACACTAGATATTCAGGAAAGTTTGGAGGTTGAAGGTGAGGCACAGTAGCTCACTATAGAACCTCATGGAACTCAAGGGACCATTTCTGAGATAAACAACCTTATTCAAATGCCACACACTGTTTCCCTAAACAGAGAGACTTGAGGCCCAGCAGTTTTTATGCTGGAGCAAAAGATTTGGGTCAGAACCAAAGTTTTAAAGGCTTTTTTTTTTGAAGAAGTTCAAAGATTCATTGGTCAGCAGCCAAGTGTGGTCTGATTTGTTTGCATTTCCTCTGGGAACTCACAGGCAAGTGAGGAATTGGCTAGCCATGGACTGTGAGGGTCACCCACTCCCCTGTGGGCCTTTTCTTCCTGGGGTGGGGAGGAGAGTCAGGGGGAACCTGTTCCCTACAAAGGCCTGGCTTAGCAGCCCAGTCAGCAGCCCTCTCCTGGGTGCAGGGGCCTACAGTCTCTTCTGACATCAGCACAGCAGTAATAGTCCAGAAATGAGACCAACATCACTCAGAGGGTAACACGCAGCAAGGGGAAAAGGTGGGAATTGAAACATCACCACTTTTGCCCTCCACCAGTGGTGGTCAGGGGACCTACTCCAGGCTCCAAGGCATCAAGCATGGATGCCTGTGGGCTGATTTTCCTTGTTAAAGTTGTTGGATATATTAAGTTTGCCAGGAATCTTTGAAGCAGTCCTGTTGTTTGTAGTTAATTCAGAGTTTTGGAAAACTTGACAACTGCATTTGACTTCAAAAAATGAAAAAAATTTGGCTATAGTTTTGAGAATTAGAAAGGAAGATGGTTATGCTCCACATGTGTGTACACATACACATAGCATAAAGATACCTCTCCTTTTCTTGGGGTTTTTATTGCAAAATTGAGCAACAGTATGAAAGGGTATATGATTGCAAAAAGGAGAAGAGGAGGAGTTAGATTTATAGAGGTTGGTCTTTGGTTCTCCTGGACTAATGAATCCTTACCTGTGGCTGATGCCCATGGCTGAGCAGAATTAATGTGCCTTTAAAAGGTTTTAACCCATTCATGGGCTGGAGCAGGACAGCTAGAGGTCACACATAAATAGCCGTGATAGCACCTGGGGTGAGGAGGCAGGAGAACCAAGAGTGAGTGTGTCATTGAGGATTCTGGGGCACTGGTTGAGTAGGAAGCACCGAGAATCTGTCTCCCCAGCTAGACAATTGTACTGGCAAAATATGATATAACTATTTTAGAACTCTGGAGTTTATCCAATAAGGCTTGCAACTTCTAGAGGGAGGCTTGGCTGGTTAATTTTGGTTAACTTCAGCTCTTAGCACAGTAGCAGCTACCCATCCTTCATCCCTAGCCACATGGCGGGCAGCTATGCACATGTTCCTATAGTAGTTTATGCATAGCTTGGAGGAACCAGGGTGGGCAGAAAGTACCCTGACCTCCAACTATCAGGGATCTGTGCTCTGATCAATGATTGCCTCTTCTGATTACAGGTGCAGGCAAAGAGGCAGGTGACATTGCTTCTGTACCTTCCACTACTGTTCAAGCCCCTCCTCCTCCAGCCGAAGTGACTTCCAGGGGATTTAAAGGGCTGGTGCCCCTCCTACTTCATATTTCTCTTTTTCCCTTTTGAGAGTCAGCTATTAAACAGTGGGACATTGAAAAAGCAACTGTATATATGGGGAAAATTAGAAAATGACTATTCATGCCCAGGATAAAGGGCAGGCTCAGAAAAGACATGAGAAGACCTTATGTTTATACCTCAGGCTGATCCTTGGCACAGAGACAGTCTACAACAATTAAAAAAAAATAAGAACAGTAAAAAAAAACCCAGAAAATTCTGAGGAGGGAGATAATCTGATTGCCAGAGTTACCATATTATTAGATTGTCAGATGTCTGGTTTTCAACAACAAAAAAATTACCAGGTATGCAAAGAAATAGTAAAGGATGGCCCATTCAAAGGGAAAAAAGTCAACAGAAACTGTGCCTGAAAAAGACTTGATGGCAGAGTTACTAGATGACTTTGAAACAGCTGTCTTAATGATGCTCAAAGAACTAAGGGAAGATTCAGAGAAGGTCAAGAAAATGATGTAGGAGCAAAATAGAAATATCAATATATAGAAAACCTAAAAGTGAACCAAAAAAAAAAAAATCCAAGAGCTAAAAAGTACAGTAACTGAAATGAAAATTTCACTGTAGGGATTCAGAGACAGACTTGAGCAGATGGAAGAAAGAATCAACAAACTTGAACATAGTGCAATGGACAACATGCTCTTAAAAATAGAACACAAAGAACTCACAAGGGAAATTAACAAATACTTAGAAATGAATGAAAACAAAAACACAAGCTAAACCTTAGGGGATATAGTGATAAAGGGAAAAATATATAGCTATTAATGCTTGCATTAAGAAAGAAGATCGCAAATCAACAACCTAAGTTTACAACGTAAGGAACTAGAAAAAGAACAGACTAAATCTAAAGGTAGCAGAAGGAATGAAAATGAAGATTAGAGCAGAGATAAAATCGAGATATACGAACCATAGAGAAAATCAGTGAAACCAAAAATTGGTTCTTTGAAAGATCAACAGAATTGACAAGTCTCTAGTTAGAGGTACTAAGAAAAAAAGACTCAAATTACTAAAGTCAGAAATGAAAGTGGGGGACATTACTAGCAATTCTACAGAAATAAAAATAATACATGTAAGATACGTGCTATCTGTGATACAAGAGAGTACTATGAACAGTTGTACACCAACAAACTGGATAACTTAGATGAAAATGGGCAATTTTTTTTTTAACAATTTATTTTGGTATCATTAACCTACAATTACATGAGCAATATTATGGTGATTAAACTCCCCCCTTCATCAGGTCCCCCCCACCAACCCTATTACAGTCACTGTCCATCAGCATAGTGAGATGAGAATCATTACTTGTCTTCTCTGGGTTGTACAGCCCTCCCCGTGCCCCCCCCACCATATGTCTGTTAATCGTAAAGCCCCTTTTACCCTCTTATCCCTCCCTTTCCGTCCTTCTTCCCCAGTCCCTTTCCCTTTGGTAACTATTAGTCCGTTCTTGGGTTCTGTGAGTCTGCTGCTGTTTTGTTCCTTCAGTTTTGGTTTTTTTTTTTCTTTGTTCTTATATTCCACGTATGAGTGAAATCATTTGATACTTGTCTTTTTCGGCTTGGCTTATTTCACTGAGCATAATACCCTCTAGTTCCATCCATGTTGTTGCAAATGGTAGGATTTGTTTTTTTCTTATGACTGAATAATATTCCATTGTGTATATGTACCACATCTTTTTAATCCATTCATCTACTGATGGGCACTTAGGTTGCTTCCATTTCTTGGCTATTGTAAATAGTGCTGCAATAAACATAGGAGTGCATCTGTCTTTTTGAAACTGGGTTGCTGCATTCTTAGGGTAAATTCCTAGGAGTGGGATTCCTGGGTCAAATGGTATTTCTATTTTGAGTTTTTTGAGGAACCTCCATACTGCTTTCCACAATGGTTGAACTAATTTGCATTCCCACCAGCAGTGTAGGAGGGTTCCCTTTTCTCCACATCCTCGCCAACATTTGTTGTTGTTTGTGTTTTGGATGTTGGCCATCCTTACTGGTGTGAGGTGATATCTCATTGTGGTTTTAATCTGCATTTCTCTGATGATCAGCGATGTGGAGCATCTTTTCATGTGCCTATTGGCCATCTGAATTTCTTCTTTAGAGAAGTGTCTATTCATGTCCTTTGCCCGAAAATGGGCAATTTTTTAGAAACAAAACCTACCAAGATTAAAAATAAAGAAATAGAAAAATGAAAGAGACTGATAAATAGTAAGGAGATTGAGTCCCTAATAAAAAAAAATATATGAAAAAGAAAATCCCAAGGCCTAATGGCTCCACTGGTG
Organism: Phataginus tricuspis; assembly: GCA_029783875.1. NCBI lineage: Eukaryota > Metazoa > Chordata > Mammalia > Pholidota > Manidae > Phataginus > Phataginus tricuspis. Next base: position 7,394,601 of record JAQQAC010003584.1, on the reverse strand, counting down.
AATTCTGCCAAACATTTAAAGAAGAATGAATACCAATACTTTTCAAAACTCTCCCAAACAACTGAAGAGAAAGGAACACTTTCTAACTCACTCTATGAGACCAGCATTACACTAGCCCCAAATCCAAAGACTACAAGAAAAGAAAGCACAGGCCAATATCCCTTGTGAATATGCAAAAGTCTTCAACAAAATACTAGCAAGCAGAATTCATCAGCTTATTAAAGAGATTGTATACCATGACCAAGTGGGATTTATTCCTCAAATCCTGAAATTTAAACATGGTTCAACCTATGAAAATTAATCAGTGTAATATAACACATTAACAGGATGAAGAAGAAACCCACATGATCATCTCAGTTGACACAAAAAAACATTTGACAAAATCCTGCACCCTTTCAAAGTAAAAACACTCAGCAAGCTAGGACTAGAAGGAAATTAACATAACAGAAGTCCTATATGATACAGTTAACATCACACTCAGTGGTGAAAGTCAAAGCTTTTCCTCTAAGATGAGGAAAAAGGCAAGAATGCTTGCCTTTGCTACTTGTATTCAACATAATACTGGAAGTTGTAACCACAGCGGTTAGGCAAGAAAAAGAAATAAAACACATCCGGATTGGAAAAGGAGAAGTCAAATTATCTCTGTTCACAGGTGATATGATCTTATGTGTAGAAAACCCTAAAGATTCCATACAATAACCCTGTTACAACTTACAGGTGAATTCAGCAAAGTAGCATGATACAAAGTCAACACACAAAAATCAGTTTCATTTCCATACACTAACAATGAACAATCTGAAAGGAAATTATGGGAACAATTCCATTTATAATAGCATTAAAAAGAATAGGAATTAACCAAGGAAATGAAAGACTTGTGTAATAAGAACTACCAATAAAGTGTGAATAAAGTGAACTTTTGAATTAACTTTGATTTGGCTCAAAGACATAAATGTAAGACCTAAAACTATAAAATTCTTAGAAGAAAACAGAGGAAAAACTTCATGGTATTGGATTTGGAAATGATGTCTTCAATATGACACCAAAGGCACAGGCAACAGAGGAAGAAGTTGGATTTCATGAAAACTTGAAAATTCTTTGTGTCAAAAGACTACCAACAGAGTAAAAAGGCAACCAATAGAATGGGAGAAAATATTTGCAAATCTTACGTCTGATAAGGAATAATATCCAGAATATATAGAGAATTCCTAAAACTCAACAAGAAAATCGGTGCAATTCAAAAGTGGGTGAAGTACTTGAGTAGACATTTCTCCAAAGAAGATATACAAATGGCCAATAAGCATATGAAAGATGCTTAACATCACTATTAAGGAAATAGAAGTAAAAAACCACAATGAATACTATCTCATACCCATTAGGACGGCTACTATCAAAAAAAAAAAAAAAAGAAAGTAACAAATATTGGTGAGGATGTGGAGAAATAAGAACATTTGTGCACTGTTGGTGGCAATGTGAAATGGTATAGCTGCCATGGAAAACGGTATAGTGGTTTCTCAAAAGATTAAAAACAGAATTACCATATCATCCAGCAATTCCACTTCTGGGTATATCCCCAAAAGAAAGCAGGGTCTCAAAGAGGTACTTGTGCACCCATGTTCACAGCAGTACTATTCACAATAGCTAAAACGTGTTAGCAACCCAAATGCACATCAGTGGATGAATAGATACACAAAATATATATGTGCAGTGGAATATTGTACAGCCTTAGAAGGAAATTCTGATACATGCTACAACATGGATGAATCTTGAGGACATCATGCTATTGAAATAAATCACAAAAAGATAAATACATGAGATACTTATCAGAAACAAAATAGAATGGTGGTTGCTAAGGGCTAAGGGGAGAGAAATAGGGAGTTATTGTTTAATGGGTGCAGAGTTTCATTTCTGTGAGATGAAAAGAATTTCTGAAGATGGATGGTTGTGAAGGTTGCACAAGTGAATGTATTTAATACCACTGAACTGTACACTTAAAAATAGTAAAGATGGTAAATTTTATGTTAGGTAAACTACAGTAAAAAAAAATGGGGAGAAAAAGTGAATGTGCCTGACGTGGAGAAGCAAGAGGAAAACACAAGTTCCTTGCCCCTGACAAATAAATGATGAGAAAAGGGGCCTCCATCTACTTAGAATGGAGAGAAGCACCTCACTGATTTCTACGCACTTGAGTTTGGTGAATAGTCAGGGTGTGTGGCCTGATAACCTGAACCGTCACCTGGTTGTACTGAGCCTCTTTTTGAGGTGCTGAAAATGTTCTAAAATTGAGTGTGGTTATGGTTGCACATACCTGAATATACCAAAATCCACTAAATTTTACACTTTAAATGGGTGAATAGTGTGTTTTGTTCATTATATCTCAACAAAGCTGGTTTTTAAAAAAGTCATTTCATAACGCACATGTTAAAGATGTTCCAAAGAATGCTGTTTATATATGGATAACGATAGTGCTCTTTCAGGGGCGCAGGGGCAGTGTGTCCACCACATAAGGTTGCATGAAATACGCTTGGTAAAGGAACACGAAAGATGTCTCATACAGTACAGGGGGAAGAAAAAGATCTGAAAAACCCATAAAATGGCCCATTTGTTGGCGGGATGGCTTTATTAATATATTTAAAAACAATTTGATAATTTCTTACGATATTTGACACAACTCAGTAATGACTTTGCTCATTACTTTCTTATCTCTACAGAGATACATTATGGAGTCTGATACACTTCAGTTTGAAATGTATGTCTCAGTAGAGGGTCAGTCCTGACCTTGAATTCCTGCCAGCACCAGCTAAGCTGGAGACTGACTACTTGGGCCCACATTGTCCAGTTCTCTGATCTTTATGGAGTCCTGGTTTTACCTTGCATTTTCTGGCTTAAAGCTTTTCCTCTCAGAAACCATGAACTTAGATTAACGATTCAAAGTCCTGAAGGAGATCATTGAGGAGTCATTTCTCAGTCTGTTTGGAAGCTATTGCTTCATTTAAATAATGAATAGCTTCCCTTCTGAGCAACCTACGATGCTGAAATACCCAGAGCTTCTCTTCTAAGATGTTCAGAAGACAGAACTATGGAACTGGAAGGATTCTTAGATACGTGGTGCAACTCTGTTTACAGTTGAGGCAACTGAGGCCCAGGAAAGGCAAAGGGAAAGGAAATCCCCAGGTAGTGGGGGAACTAAGACAAAACCTTCTGAGCTGTGGCTCATTCCATGTTCTACACTTTGAGCTGCCTATGAAAGCTGAAAACAAAACGCAGTACATCCCTCTCCCTTGTCTCCCTAAAACCAAATCCAAAAATCTATTTCTAAAATCAAGTTGTAGCTGTTTTTGTAGAGCAGGGGCAGCCCATCCCATCACCGAGGGAATATGACCCTTTTGGTGGGGAAGTTGCTGCTCCGAGAGGTGGAAGAAGGCCAGTCACTGTGGGGACCAGCCACAGGCTCCTCCTCCCAAGTGACAGGACCTGGAAGAATGCTCCTTCCCCTCTACAACATAACTGAATTGCTGCTTCCCCACCAGCCTCCAGCACTTGCTCTGTGCCAAGCTCTGGCTCCCACCCAGCTCCTCCTTGGGAGCCAAACACCAGACGCCCTTGTCCTAGGCACTGGTCCAGAATGGCCTTAGCAGTCAGCAAAGAGGAACTCTATCACAGCCTGGGGGGCCTGGCTGCCTGGGTGGGTGGCCAGGACCCTTCCTCGCAGAGACCTTGCCCCAACCCCAGCAAAGGAAGGGAAAGGACTTGGTGCAGTGGTACTCTGGAGGGTGGGAGGTGAGAGAGTGCTTGCTCTGGCTGATTCCTCTTCTGCAGCTGGGAGGAATTCCATGCCACAGGATCTGGGTGCCACATGCCTTAAACTCAGCCAATGAATTAGCGCCTAGGATTCTGGAACCACATACTCTTGATGCCTGGGACTCTGCACTCAGCAGGTGAAGCTGGAGCTGGGACAGAGTGAGCAGGTATAGGTGACTTTTCTTTGCAAGGAGGCTTTTTAAGGTTTCTCCTCTATTCCCTTCCTTGGGAGGACCAGTGCCTGGTGTGTCCAGCAATGACCTCTCTTCTACCTTTGAGATTTATTAGGATTGCCAAGACAATTGGTCAATTCTTTGATTTATATGTATCACTTTTCCTGGCCAGTTTCAAAGGGCAGTCAGGACATGTGAGAGCCCACCTTTTTATGCAGCAGGCCTGTGTGTCTCCCAGACACTGGTTTACCCATTAATATTTGAGCCCCCACATGTGAGTCACCATCAAGGGCAGAGTGACATTATCTGCAAACCTACACTTTCATATATTGTAGCAACTTTTCTCAAAATTGAGAACTCACAGACCCCTAAGCTATGCCTGCAGACCCCTAGGGGATGCCAGGCCTAATTGGAGAAATACATTCAGTTAAATTCTTTCACTTGAGTTGATCAGTTTAACATGAATGACATTGTAAACACGAAGAGATACTTAGACCCCAAAGCTAGATAAATACCTGGCTGTAGTCATGCCACTAGCTTCAGAAGGTACTTAATGTTGATTTTGATTTTTTTTTTAAGTTGTCAGAATGAAACAAAAACCTTAAACTCCTTTTAGAATTCATGGCCTCTTCTCTCTCCCTCCCACCACCACAAACTCACAGGGATTCCTAGATGCCATTTTGAGGAAGAGGGTTGTAGAAGAGTCTTTCCCACTAATAAGCAAGTCCTTCTTAGGAGGGAACAGGAGGTAGGCCCCATAGTCCACTGGGACTATAGTAGGGAAAGTGATCATACAATGCTGAGTTGGGAGGGCCTTGGGGGAACCTCTTCAAGACCATATGATTCGTGACTCCACTGTCCACATCCCAGTTCATTACCAGACAGCGGCTAATGCGGTGCTCTCGTAGCCAAAGTGGGCTGTTCTAGAATTCCACTGACTGGTTTTACTCTTGACATCTGGAGCCACGTTGAACTGAAAAACAAACAAAAAACGAATGGCGTAGAGAGTATGTAAGCCTGATTTGAGATTCTTTTCTTTATAAATGGATACAAGAAGTTCATCGAGCAGCCAGTGAATGTACTGATTTGCTTCTGAAAAATGTACAGATGGGGGAGATGGGAGTTTGGAGGGGAAGCACAGATGGAGAAGTCTTTTCATTTTGATTTGTCATTGAGCAGAGACCTGGAATTGCTGAGGGGGTCAAGACTCGCAGATGCGAACACAGGGAGGAAGAGTGATACAGATACATGGCAGGCCCAGCCGGCAGTCAGTGTGTTTCCACAGGGTTCAGATACACGAAGGAGTCAGAACCGGGGGAGGCCAGGAACTTCAGCACAAGTCCTTCGTGTCCTCCCGTGGGGACAAAGATGAGTGCTCAGGGATGGCTGCACACCCACGGATGTTTCCAGATGATTGCGGCAAGCTGCTCCTGCCCCCCTCTCCTTAAAGTGTGAGTCCTGTCTCTCTTCCTGATGTGGTGAGCCAGGCATTACTCTGAAGTTGTCTGGGGCATGATCAGTTGAGTGCTGTGGCTTCTTTTGAAATCAGTTTTCTTTCAGGTGCTAGGTAAATGAAAATATCCTAACTTTGCTTTTGTGGATTCTCATTACTGAAAACTTTGTGCAGTTCTGAGCACAAACACACATCTATGGAGTCCTGGTTTTGAAAGCACTTGCTGACCTCTGTCCTATCTTTTTCATGCCAAAACAGCTTTTCAGGGCCGCTACATGATGTTAGAGTCCTCAGGATAAACCAAGAACGAAATTGTTCCTTTGATCTCTAGATTGTCATGTTAAGTATTTGAAATTTGCAAGCTTTTCAGCTGGTTCAGGAGATGCAGTTATCACTTGAATTTACTGCCAACTGTATATTTGAAAGGTATACCTGGGATTGGTTTTGGTTTTTTTTAGAGGTGTGGGTAGCCCAGCTCTCCCTGGCCACTGCTGATGGGCCTGAGATAACCCAGCTGGCCCTGCTGTAGCCGGTGAGCCCCTTGTCTGTGCTGGGGGGAAGCCCAAAGCCATAGAATGTGTTCTGGCCTCTGCTGTTGCACTTGCTGAGACCTGCTGGTGGAAGTGCTGGGTCTTCTCTGGTCCGAACAAGGAGGACCCGGTTTCCTTAGGGACTCATGACTGTCAGAACCTGCTTAGCTCACCTCTGCCACCACTGCTGTGCTGTGGTCTGCAGAGGGGGGAGAGCCTGCAACCCTTTTTGGCTGGGGATCCTGCCTGCTTCCCTGCTCTGTTGCAGACGAAAAGAAGACAGTTCCACCCATTCCTTTTGGGTCTGATTTGCCTGGATAGGTTCACCTACTTAATGAAAAAAGAACCTGCTGCCAAAACCATCCCTCAAGTTAGAAAGCAGTCCTTAACCAGATGAGCACACCAAGGCAGGCATTGAGGACGCTGTATGTGAAAATCTGCTGGGCTGCTTGCTGCTTATCAGGCTGTTCCCACGACCACTGCCTGGATGACCAACGACCTGCCCAGCCCAGATGTGCACAGGCCTTAGTGTTCAGTCCTTGGATCTTTGAGGAGGGGCTAGACCATGTTTGTCAGATATGGAGAACAGAGGCTGACTATTCCCCATTCCTTACTGGATATCCTTCCTATGAACTAATTTTGTGAGCTGGTGGCTGAAGAACTTAACTGGATGGTTCACACTTAGGTTGACCTGGGAGCCAGGCCACTGTCAGTTCAGGGCATGTTGCTTCACACCCTCCCACAAATCCATTTCTTGATGCTCCTGTCAGAGAGAGATCACCGGGTGGGATGAACTAAAGTGGTATTTTTACATCATCACCCAATACAAGAGAAACATAGCGGGACAGGAGGCGATGTAGGGAGAGCAGGTCTAATGTGGTATGTGTCCTCTAGACAACATGAAAGGCAGTAAATATATCGTTCTGATGTCTGTTAAGACTATGATGAAAAGAAGTCGGAAGTCAGTGTTAAAGTGAGCCCGAGAGACACCCGGCAAAGGTAGTACCATGTCCACAAGCTGGCTGCCCACTGACCCGCGCAGGCCCCACCCCGTGGGCGCTCCCGCTGGGGCTTCTTCCCTTAGCGCCTGGGGGTACAGCTTTCCCTTACTCTTCATTTTGTTCCTTTCATACCCTTTATTCTTAACACTGTATCTAACTCCAAGGAATTTTATTTTTGAATCACAACTCCAAAACCTGTTGTTTGAAGGGTAGTTTCAATTTATTAACGAACCAGAGAAAACACCACAAAATGACTGTGAAAGGCCAAGAAAGCCAGATAGGGGTAGGGATGATTCATTCTGTCCAACTCTCCGGTGCGTGCCAGAATAAACCCTTCCCTGCCTCACAGACACTGTAGATGGGGAGGCAGGTCCTGCAGGGGGAGCACAGGTCTCTGCTTCCGTGTTATTGGGGAACTTTCCCTCCACCCACTCCAGGAAAGTTTACCTCTGCAGGATCATAGACCTGCACATCGAGGACCTAAAAAACACAGCTTTTCAAAAACATTTTTTCCAGTTTGCAGCTATACTTTTTCACACCTTTGGATTCATTTTTATTTTGTATGAAACAGAACACCTAGAGACAGAGTGCAAACCCAGCCCATTAGATACTATTGTTCTTCCCTGCTGCTTAATAGTCTAGATCCAGGTCCCTCTCACACTCTGAAGAGAAAATAGCAAGACCTTACATTAGAGTTTTCAAAAGCATGAACATACATCATCAAGGCTGATCCTCGTAGCAGCCCTGGGAGGCAGGCAGGCAGCCATGATGGTTCCTGGATGCAGAAGATGGAGTTGTAACCACTGGAGCTGGGAACCAAATCCATGTCCTCCAACTCCTGGTCCGGAGCACCTTCCACTCCACAAGATGGACTGAGCCCACCTTGATGAGCAGGGCAGCCTTGCTGCTTAGAGCCGATGAAATGTCCCTTGGGCTTGCCAACAAGGTATTTTTAAGTACAGGCCTCATCAGCAAGCTCAGGGGATAAACACATCTGAGCTTAATTCAGCATCAACATAGACAGGTGACTAGGACAGAACATGGGTGTCTTTGACAAGGGTTTCTTTTTGTTTTGATTCTCAACTGGACCGTTTCAGGTGCTGTAACTTGAACGCAGCAAAGTCCAGAAGGAGGGAAGGCATTCAGAGGACTTTCTCATCCAGCAATTTATTGATTCCTTCACAGATCCTCTTGAGGTTGGGCCTACAGTCTCCATCCAGACTATAGAGGGCAGAGAGGAACTCCACATCAGCAAAGTGGTTAAAGACATGGTTGATGCGCCCATGGGTCCTGGGCGTCAGGTGTCGCTGCACCAGTTCATGCACCAGGTCCTTGCATTCATGCAGGAGCTTGGAGAGCACGTTCCTATCAAAGGTGTATTCCACCTCATAGAAACTGACGATGGTCATGGCGGTCTGGTTCAGCTTCTTCCTGAACTTTTCCACAATAACAACCTCCTCCTGGCTGAACTGGTTGTTCCGGTACAGGATCCCAATCTTGATCGCCACCTTGATTAAGTCTTTCATGATCTTGTGGGCTTCCTTCTTGTTGTGGGTGTGCTCTTTGGTGACTTTGTAGAGCTCATCAAAGATCTCACTGCTGGTGTCATCAATCAACATGTTGGCCACGGTTTTGCTGGCTATTTTGCTCAGAATCTTCTTCTGGGCTTGAAGGGCAAGGCTCTTTGAACTAAAAACATCAGGACCTATATAGTAAGGAAAGAAAAGTTAAGAGAAATATGAGAACCATTTATTATGTTTCTGAAAGTGAAACACACTCATTTGAACTTATGTTCTTAGAGCAAAACCCATTCCTTTATAGCCCACAACTCCCTAACTAAACCCCATCCCAGCCCAGGGTTGCTCCACTGTCCTCTCCACATGACATGCTTGTTTGCCCTCTTGAACTTTCCTTATCGCGCTCTTTCCTCTCGGGAAGTGGTCTCCTCTGTCCAGGCCAAATCCCACCTTTTCAGACCTTCCTCGTGCATGAAGCCTTCCTGATTCTATTAGCTCACAGAACTCTCCACAATGCTTGTTGCACTGGAAACCAGTTTTGCAAATTATCCAGGAATAAATTGTTGCTTAATGACAAGGATGTAGCACCAATACCAACCCCATTCCCAGGGCAGACATGGGTAGTTGATCCTGGTAGTCTCTTTGAGTCTCAGAACCCGTATTTCATGAGTCTAAGATGTATTTTTTTCACGCTTGATATCTTGGAAATTGGAATGTCTTATACTCACTGTTGCCAGGTGACTGTTGTGCTGTGGTTGTTATTACCTGTGTGTGCGTCAGTTTGCACAACAGCAGCCAGAGATTTTGGAAAGTCAAGAGCGCTGCCCCACCAGTGCTCTAAATTGGCATGGAGAACAGCACTTTGGACACACAGACACCCACAACTCCAAGTTGTAAAGAAGTTTAGAAAAACCAAAGCCAATTTATTTCCCTACTATTTTTTAGTTTATGAATGCGTGAGAGCAATATATGTTAAAAAATAACACTATGTCTAAGTCCAAAAGGGATCTTTCAATAAATAAAAAAATTCTAAGTAATAAGAAAGCAATCATTCACAACTGAATTGGCAGCACTTTCTTTCTTAAGAGCACATAAAACAGCATCTTACAATTGGTGGTGTCTTAGAGTTGATGAAACATTCCATGAAGTCACCAATTAGCTGATTGCTAATATTTGAAATGAAACTCACTGGCCATCCATACTCTATAGGATGTATACACATTATTTTTAATCTTCCCAAGGAGATTCAAGTTGCCTGAGGGCAGAGACAATGTTTCCCACAGCACCTAGCTCGGTTCTAGACACAGGTGGAATGGTGTCTGCAAAGTAAAATATCAAAAAAATATTGCAGAAGGAGAAAGTAGTAAAATACAGTGCACTTACACTAAAAAAAAAAAAAAATTTCCTTTGAGAACTGAGGGCCCTCTAGAATCCCTAGAGCTTTTGTCCAGTGCTCTGGCCACAGAGAAGTCATATGTGATGATGGCCATACGTGCCAGCTTCTGCAGTCCTTGTCGGTCCCTTCCCGTCTTGTATCCCGCCCCCTCTGTCCATCCTGGCCTCATTCCCTCAGTGGACAGCATGATTAATCTTGCAGACAGACTCAAGGAACACTCTAACGCAATTTAGACACGGGCCCAGGTGCTTCCTCCACCCGCGTGCCCCCTCATGACTGCCCCAGTCTTGTCCCCTCAGCCCTGGGTCCTTCCAGGACAGCTACTTCTGCTCTCGGACTTCTTCCAGCTGCAGGCCCCTAGATGGGGGTCACTGTGACGGCATCAGCAGTGCTAAAGCAGTGGGCGCCGTGGCCTCCCCAGCCCCAGGAAGCTCTCTCCCTAAAGTTTGAGCCCATAAAATCTCCAAGCAACTTCAGAGCCAAGTGATGCCAACATGGGCAGGTATGTTGACTCTACCATGAGAAAGCCTGTCTACCTGGTTCATGTCCTCCACAGTTTGCGACAAAAAATATTCTTGCTCGGTTTGACCACCTACCATAGTCACTTGACTTTTGTGTGAACAATCTTTGTTCCAAAAACATCAAAGTCTGTCTTCCAAACACAAGTATTTACAAGCATGGAGGATGTTCAGAAGATGGTGCTGTATGCTTTTAGGTCAATTCCAAAGGAATTAAAGACTTCTGAGTAGTGAGTGGCCCTATCACTGAAATTAGTGTATGCCTCCTCAGGTGATTTTTTCTGGCAGGAACAAGGGAATCTAGATGGGTCCCTTTTGGAATATAAAAACGAGTCATTTCTCTGTAGACACAGTTCCTAAAAACTATCTGAAACTCAGGTATTTTAAAAGGTTTTCTAGAAATGCAGCAAACATGCGTTTATACAGAAGCAACAGATCAAATGAATATGTGTCCACTAGAACATAAGCTCTGTAAGAGCAGGGACTTGTGTTTAAGCCCTCCTGCACATTCAGGGCCTAGCGCACTGTTGGCACCTGGCTGGTATTGGTAAATTGAAGAGAGTGGTGGCCTTGTGCCAGGCACTTCATGGTTTTAACCCTAACAGCTGAAGGAAGCTGGTATTTTTCGTGGGGTTTCCCTGCTGGCCTTGTTCTAAACACTGCTCTTTCCCAAACATTTTTCTCTGGAGCAGTGGCCATCATAACTTTTGTTCATATACTCCAAGAAGCATTTTGAAAAACTGTACTTTCTTGCATATTCTTTTGACGGCAAGTATTTTTCACCTTAAGATTAGTTATAATTTGTAAGTAGAGTTTCTAGGTATTATACATATTGATATTTTAAAATTAACCCATTAAATCATTCTTTTAAATGTGTCCAATATAAGAAATACTACAGCAACGTAACACCCATTATTGTCCATTTAAAAAAGGAGCAAGCTCTTCTTTAAAAATTAGAGACGTCACATTTTCTTTTTTCTCTTTGAAATTGTATCTCTATTCTGTGGCATTTTAACTTATGTTTTAATGCTTAAAAAATGTTTTATTTACTCAATTCATCATAATTTCCTACAGCCAAAGGATGCATATAAATTGAGAGTTAAATTAAAAGAAGATTCCAGTGACCATAAATCTCTAAGCCTTAAGGAATTTCTCCCTGAGTTATCATTTTAATTACTTTGAGTACAATATAAAGTATTAAAATTTGGATACTTAGTAAACATAAAAATTAAAGTGGCAATACACCTCTAAATGAAAGGTCATATCACCTTGATTAAAAGAGGCATTGACAGAGCTTCACATCCCTTTGTTTGACCAGGGAGGTTTTGCACCCCTGGGTAGTAGGTTGTCCCAGTAAGCCTCTTTAGTGAGAACTCCATGACAGAAACGGTGGAAAGAAGGAAGGTCAGCCATTCTTTGACCTCAGGTTGTTTTTCAGGCAGATAAGTTTTGAGAAGAGTATATGTATTGAAGTGAGAGGAAATGGATCTATGAATTGATTGCCTCAAAACTTTCCTTGTCTGCACAACACATGGAAAGTCTCTGAACTCTTGGTGTTGTACACCCGTCTGAATCGTCTCTGATAAGAGTGGCAGCATTCCATGAGATGTCAAGAGGTGTTTTTTTTGTGGGAGAATAAAGATTTTCTTGATCAAATAAGCTTAGAAAATGCTGGGTTAAGCAATGTTAAATAGATTATTTTCCTGGGAGATTTAAAAAATATTCCTTTAATACATTAAGGTGTTTTATCAACTCTCAGAGAGGGGTAGGGATGGTAGGCAGAATAATGGCCACCCAAAGATGTCCATAGACTAGTCCCTGGAACCTGTGAGTATGTTGCCTTACCTGGCAAAAAGACTTTGTGGATGTCATTAAATGGAGGAGCTTGAATGGAGAGATTATCCTGGTTTATTCAGGGAGCCCAGTGTAATCACAAGGGTCTTTTTAAGTGAAAGAGGGAAACAGGTGAGAGTGAGAGTTAGAGAAGGGGGTACAGTGGGGGAAGCAGATGGTCAAATGTGAGCTTTGCAGATGGAGGAGGGAGCCACCAGCCAAGCAGTGGGAGCCACTTCTAGAAGCTGGAAAAGGCAAGGGAATGGACTCTTCCCGAGGGCCTCCAGAATAAAAATGCAGCCCCACTGAAATGCTGATTTTAGTCCTACAAATCCATTCAGGATTTCTGAGCTTCAGAGCTGTAAGATGATAAATTTATGCTGTTTTAACCCTTTAATTTGCTACCGTAGCAACAGGAAACTAATTCAGGTGGGTAGAATTGTGATGTAGCATTTCCCAAATTTATTTGTTCAGTGAACTCTTTGTCTTCAGAGTAGAGTGACCAGCTACCCTCGTGCGTCAGGATTGAGGGCGTTCCCATATAGCAGATGTTCATTGCTAAAACTGGAAAAGTTCCAGGCAAATGGGGACAAGTTGGTCACCCTCTTCCTGAGCCATTAGCAATGCATATATCACTGACCTAAGAAATGAAGAACACAGAGAAATAACAAAGAAGAAATTTCAGAGGCTAGAAGAATATAATACATGTCCAATGTTTAAGGCACTATCATCTCAGCAGGTAGGCTGTACACCCATGTTTGCCATGTTTACCAACTCTCTCGACTTGCTTTTTAATTCTAGGGTCATCCTTAATCCCTTTTTATCCATTTTAGGTCAAAGTCCCTTTGTTCCTTGGTTTCTTTGCAGTTACTGAGCCTTTACTATTTGGCTCTGTATGAAGTGCTATAGGGGAAATCTCCCAAAAAGTATTCAGTTGGGTCTCACTCTGACTATGGCCCTGCAGGGATGTGAGATACAGACAAATGAAACAATGTACAGAAACGTGGAGTAGCCCAAATTGGCATGAGTGAGAACAGCTGTAGGGAGTCGAAGGTGGACTTGCATGTGGATAGATGGGATGGCTATGATGTTAGGAAGTGGTTTCTAAAGTCATAGATAAAGGCCAATAATTTTCCCCAATCACCAAGGCCTTGGGTGGTTTTCCTGACATTTTCAGCCATCTCCATTGTATAAGAATGTGTTATTGTGGATAAAATGAGAGTTCCTGTGGCCAGGATTCTCACCTGGCCCTGGTTGATTAGCTCACTGCACATCTCTGGGCAATACATGGCTTTTGACTCTATATAAAGAGCTCTGCCCAGTGCTCTGTGCGTGACACGGTGGCACGGCTGCAAGGCTGCAGGAGAGCAGAGGCTGGAGTGGTGGCAGCACTGAGGACAGAGGCCCAGAGGACGGCTGTGCGGGTTGACTGCGCAGAGAGGCCCAGAGGATGGCTGTGCGGGACGACTGTGCAGAGAGGCCCAGAGGATGGCTGCGTGGGATGGCTGTGCAGGTAGAGTGGACCAGAGGACTGCTGTATGGACAGAGGGGCCCCGAGGCAGAGACCGGCTTGCTGCATGCAGACTCGCTCTGAGTGAACAGGATTTTAGTGACTGACTTGCCACTGTGGAAATAAAAGTTGGGTATAACCCTTTCACCCCAAGAACGTTTTACTGTCAATTTATTTGGTCACATTGAATCCATAGCGAACTTGCCCAGGGCTGAACCCATTGGCAAGACAGTTATCTACCTACAAGGGGATTTGGGGTATAAGCTTCTATGGTGAGGACTCAGAAGGATCACAGATACAGCATATCTAAAGCCTTGAAGATGAAGAGCCTAGAGCAGAGGAACCTAAGTGTTATTGGTCATCAGAATCATCAGGAAAATTTTAGAGAAAAGCAACAAAGAACAGCAAAGTAGATTCGCACACTCTCCCGAGACTGCCAGCATCAAAGTTTTCAAGAGTTGGGCTAGTAAGCCAAGCTCCCTCTGTGATTCTGATATGCTGCATGTAGGACCCAGTGATGATGACCAGCCCCCATGTGTATCCGGTAGGATGCTCGTCCTGCAGATGCTCTAGGAAAGAAGACTCTGTGGTCAGTTAAATGGGTTTGTAGAAGACTATATATTATGGCTGGCCCTTGATGATTTGTCATGCCAGGTAGCTTATTAAAGACATTGAGAAGTCCTGCAGTAAAGATACCTGTGTAGTTTTGTTTAGTCTACCACTCCTCAAAGGTCCTTCCTGGACCTTATATAATTTGTACATATATACATGCATATATATCTGCGTGTAAACACATTACATTATAGGAAATGCTGGGACAGGACAAAGAGAAACAAAGACACTCTGGTCAACTTTTACAACTCCCTAGATTAGTGGGGGAGGGTGGGGAGACACCACTGTTCTAACACGCATGCATGATTAAAGGGAGAGTGTGTGCACGGAGGGAGAGCCGGTGAGGCTGTCCTTTTCAAGACTTTTTTGCACATGGAAATCTTGGGCTTGCTTCCTCCCATCCAGCCTCCTGTTTCAGCCTTCTGTAGAGGGCCACGATGGTGACCCGCCAGGGAGGAACACCGCAGGCCAAGAGCAAGAGAGGAGCTTTGGGCGCCAAGGTCAGGAGCACACTTGGGATATTTGGGGAAACAGGCCCAACTAGTGGGCACATGTTGTTTTGGAGAAACACCAAGAGATGTAAGATAGAGCTTCACAAACACTGTTCTCTTATTCCTGTGTACAAGTCTTAGGGAGGCTATTTTGACCAGGGGTAATTCTCTTAACCATGTTTGTACAGAAGTTCCCATTCCCTAGCTATGAAAGGTAACGGGTCGTTCACAGTAACTCAGAATCTCTGAGAGTGCAGATAAGGACATGATTACGCTGCTACTGTATAGCACACTTGGCCAGCACAATGAGACAAGAATGAGGAGGCTGCAGAATTTATCCTTGGAGAATGGCTTCCTTAAACAAAGATTGATAGAGGGGCTAAATTGAAAGGAATATGAAGTCAGTGCTCTAAGAATAAGCACTCTTAGGACATTTACAGGGAAAGGAAAAGTACCGAAATTATGTGGGGAGAATGGCGTGACAGTGGTAGTGAATTGGTTTGGTGAGAGAAAGCAAGAGGCAATTTAAGTGGGCCCTTCACTGCATGGAACAGTGCAGGGGCCAGTCCGAGTTGATGCTTCTCTGTTCAGCCATAATACAAGTGATGTTTCCATATTTCTAGAAAACTTTAAGCTCTCCCAGATGGTGAAATGCCAACCTAGCGGTGATAAACAGCAGGAAGATCTTACCAATCTGCGTGAGTGGGCAGAAAAGAGGCAGATGAGCTCCAGCATGGTAAGAACAAGGTAATAAGTTTTGGGAAAAATAAATGATGCTTATGAGAAATGATGGGCTCTGAGTCATCAGCTACAGCCCAACAGGAGGTCTGAGCGTCGGCCCAGGATGTGCTGCAGAAGAAGGACTAGTGACAGACTCAGCTCTTCTCTCCTTACTCACAGGACTCTGCAACTCTCTCCACTTCTGGTTAGGAGTGTGCGGGAAAACTTGAATGCGAGTATGGACAGCTGCATCAGTATTACAAAACTGGAAATTATTTGTAATAGCGCCAGTGCACACACAATATCACTTCACTTCTGTAATCAGCTTAAGATGATGGCAAGGAAGTTCCGGGAAGATGTTGGCATGAGCAGGGCAGCGGAAATCTCCTCCCAAAACCATATATATTTATGAAAGTACAACAAATACAACTATTCCTAAAAGAGAGACCAGAAGATACAGGACAGCACCCAGCCTGCATCTACACCTGACAGGATTCGGCACCCTGCGAGGTGGCGGTCTTAAAAAGACAGGGGCCCAATGGGGGAGCAGGATCGTCCCAGCACACTCAGCCCAGCAGGCTGGGAGTCCTGGGGAATTTTGGACCCCTTGGCTGGTGACTGGGAAAAAGTAGCCGCACTGAGACTTCCCACAGAGATCAGCAGGCTTCCATTCGTTCCCACCCCAGCCAGAGCTACAAAGGGCCCTGCGGAGCGGTGTGGACCTGGCTGCGTAATAGTGGAGCAACAGTGCCACCTACAGCGTCCTCACAGAATCTACTCCTGGTGGGCGTCTTTTTGTTTTGTTTTGTTTTGTTTTTCTCTTCTTTTCTTTCTTTTCTTGCTCTTCTTTCCTTTTTTTTTCTCCTTTTTTTAAAAGTCTTAAAGAGCCCAGCTGACAAACATGGTACCTACCAGCAACCACTTCTATTGCCATGAAAAGACAGAGGAATGTGGTACAAACAAAACTTATCCAGACCCAGACACTGGAGAGAGAGTCTGAAGGGATGCAAATGCACAATCTTCCTGAAAAAGAATTCAGAATAAAAGTCATAACCATACTGATGGATCTACAGAGAAATATGCAAGAGCTAAGGGAGGAAGTGAGGGAAGTAAGGAAAGACAATGCAGAAATGAGACAAGCAATCAACGGGCTTAAAAGCAGACTGGATGAGATGCAAGAGACTGTTAATGGAATAGAAATCAGAGAACAGGAATACAGAGAGGCTGAGGCAAAGAGAGATAAAAGGATCTCTAGGAATGAAAGAATATTAAGAGAACTGTGTGACCAATCCAAACGGAACAATATTTGCATTATAGGAGTACCAGAGGAAGAAGAGAGAGAAAAAGGGATAGAAAGTGTCTTTGAAGAAATAATTGCTGAAAACTTCCCCCAGCTGGGGAAGGAAGTAGTCTCGCAGTCCACGGAAGCCCACAGAACTCCCAACACAAGGGACCCAAGGAAGACAACACCAAGACACATAATAATTAAGATGGCAAAGGTCAAAGATAAAGACAGAGTATTAAAGGCAGCTAGAGAGAGAAAAAAGATCACCTACAAAGGAAAACCCATCAGACTATCATCAGACTTCTCAACAGAAACCTTACAGGCCAGAAGAGAATGGCATGATATCTTTAACGTAATGAAACAGAAGGGCCTTGAACCAAGAATATTGTATCCAGCACGATTATCATTTAAATATGACAGAGGGATTAAACAATTTCCAGACAAGTGAAAGCTGAGAGAGTTTGCCTCCCATAAACCACCTCTACAGGATATCTTAAATGGACTGCTCTAGAGGGAAGCACTCCTAAGGCTAAAAAAATGTCACCAGAGAAAATAAAATCATAGCAAAGAAAGCAGACCATCCAAATACTAACTAAAGGCAAAGAATAAAATACCTAGTATATAAAGAATGGAGGAGGAAGAATAAGAAGAGAGAGAAATAAAGAAACATCAGATGGTGTTTACAATAACTTAACAAGAAAGTTAAGTTAGATTGTCAGATAGTAAAGAAGCAACCCTTGAACCTTTGGTAACCACGAATCTAAAGCCAGCAATGGCAATAAGTACATATCTATCGATAATCACCCTAAATGTAAATGGACTGAATGCACCAATCAAAAGACACAGTAATAGAATGGATAAAAAAGCAGGACCCATCTATATGCTGCTTACAAGAGACTCACCTCAAACCCAAAGATATACACAGACTAAAAGTGAAGGGATGGAAAAAGATATTTCATGCAAACAACAAAGAGAAAAAAGCAGGTGTTGCAGTACTTGTATCAGACAAAATAGACTTCAAAACGAAGAAAGTAGCAAGAGATAAAGAAGGACATTACATAATGATAAAGGAATCAGTCCAACAAGAGTATATAACCATTATAAATATATATGCACCCAACACAGGAGCACCGGCATATGTGAAACAAATACTGACAGAATTAAAGGAGGAAATAGAAAGCAACACGTTCATTTTAGGAGACTTTGACACACCACTCACTCCAAAGGACAGATCAACCAGACAGAAAATAAATAAGGACACAGAGGCACTGAACAACACACTAGAACAGATGGACCTAACAGACATCTACAGAACTCTACACCCAAAAGCAACAGGATACACATTCTTCTCAAGTGCACATGGAACATTTTCCAGAATAGACCACATACTAGGCCACAAAAGAACCTCAGTAAATTCAAAAATACTGAAATTCTACCAACCAACTTCTCAGATCACAAAGGTATAAAACTAGAGATAAATTTTAGAAAGAAAACAAAAAGGCTCACAAATACATGGAGACTTAACAACATTCTCCTAATTAATCAATGGGTTAACGACCAAATCAAAATAGAAATCAAAGAATATATGGAGACTAATGACAACAACAACAACACAAAGCCACAACTTCTGTGGGACGCAGCAAAAGCAGTTCTAAGAGGAAAGTATATTGCAATCCAGGCCTATTTAGAGAAGGAAGAACATTCCCAGTTGAATAGTCTAAAGACACAGTTACTGAAATTGGAAAAAGAACAAAGGAGGCCCAAAGTCACCAGAAGGAGAGACAGAATATAGATCAGAGAAGAAATAAATAAAATTGAGAAGAATAAAACAATAGAAAAAATCAATGAAATCAAAAGCTGGTTCTTTGAAAAAATAAACAAAATAGATAAACCCCTAGCCAGACTCATTAAAAGAGAATCTACACACATAAACAGAATCAGAAATGAGAAAGGAAAAATAACGACGGGCCACCCCAGAAATACAAAGAATTAAAAGAGAATATTATGAGAATCTATATGCTAACAAGTTGGAAAACCTAAAGAAATGGACAACTTCTTAGAAAAATACAACCTTCCAAGACTGACCAAACAAGAAACAGAAAAACTAAACAGACCAATCACCAGCAACGAAATTGAATCGGTAATCAAAAAACTACCCAAGAACAAAACTCCCGGACCAGACAGATTCACCTCTGAATTCTCCCAGACATATAGAGAAGAAATAACACCCATTCTCCTTAAAGTTTTCCAAAAAATAGAACAGGAGGGAATACTTCCAAACTCATTCTATGAAGCCAGCATCACTCTAATACCAAAACCAGGCAAAGACCTCACTAAAAAAGAAGATTACAGACCAATATCCCTGATGAACGTAGATGCAAAAATACTCAACAAAATATTAGCAAACCAAATTCAAAAATACATCAAGAGGATTATACACCATGATCAAGTGGGATTCATCCCAGGGATGCAAGGATGGTACAACATTCGAAAATCCATCAACATCATCTACCACATCAACAAAAAGAAGAACAAAAACCACATGATCATCTCCATAGATGCTGAAAAAGCATTTGACAAAATTCAGCATCCATTCATGATTAAAACTCTCAACAAAATCGGTATAGAGGGCAAGTACCTCAACATCATAAAGGCCATATATGACAAACCCACAGGTAACATCGTACTTAACAGCGAGAAGCTGAAAGCTTTTCATCTAAGATCGGGAACAAGACAGGGATGCCCACCCTCTCCACTGTTATTCAACATAGTACTGGAGGTCCTAGCCACAGCAAACAGACAAAACAAAGATATACAAGGCATCCAAATTGGTAAAGAAGAAGTCAAATTGTCACTATTTGCAGATGACATGATATAGTACATAAAAAAAACCCTAAAGACTCCACTCCAAAACTACTAGAACTAATATCTGAATTCAGCAAAGTTGCAGGATACAAAATTAACACACAGAAATCTGTTGCTTTCCTTTACACTAACAATGAACTAAGAGAAAGAGAAATCAGAAAAACAATTCCATTCACAACTGCATCAAAAAGATTAAAATACCTAGGAATAAACATAACGAAGGAAGTGAAAGACCTATACTCTGAAAACTACAAGACACTCCTAAGAGAAATTAAAGAGGACACTAACAAATGGAAATTCATCCCATGCTCTTGGCTAGGTAGAATAAATATTGTCAAAATGGCTATACTACCTAAGGAATCTACAGATTCTATGCAATCCCTATGAAAATACCAACAGCTTTCTTCAATGAACTGGGACAAATAATTCTAAAATTCATGTGGAACCACAAAAGACCCCAAATAGCCAAAGCAATCCTGAGAAGGAGGAATCAAACAGGGGGAATTATGCTCCCTGACTTCAAGCTCTACTACAAAGCCACAGTAATCAAGACAATTTGGTATTGGCACAGATACAAACCCACAGATTAGTGGAACAGAATAGAAAATCCAAACATTAACCCAAACATATACAGTCAATTAATATTTGATAAAGGAGCCTTGGATATACAATGGGGAGGTGACAGCCTTTTCAGCAGCTGGTGTTGGAAAAACTGGACAGCTACATGTAAGAGAATGAAACTGGACTACTGTCTAACCCCATACACAAAAGGAAACTCAAAATGGA
Organism: Phataginus tricuspis; assembly: GCA_029783875.1. Taxonomy (NCBI): domain Eukaryota; kingdom Metazoa; phylum Chordata; class Mammalia; order Pholidota; family Manidae; genus Phataginus; species Phataginus tricuspis. The sequence goes on along the minus strand of JAQQAC010003584.1, from coordinate 7,374,113 downwards.
TCAAAGACCTGAATGTAAGTCATGAAACCATAAAACTCTTAGAAAAAAACATAGGCAAAAATCTCCTGGACATAAACATGAGCGACTTCTTCATGCGCATATCTCCCCAGGCAAGGGAAACAAAAGCAAAAATGAACAAGTGGGACTATTATCAAGCTGAAAAACTTCTGTACAGCAAAGGACACCATCAGTAGAACAAAAAGGCATCCTACAGTATGGGAGAATATATTCATAAATGACGTATCCGATAAGGGGTTGACATCCAAAAAGTTATAAAGAACTCATGCACCTCAACAAACAAAAAGCAAATAATCCAATTAAGAAATGGGCACAGGACATGAATAGACACTTCTCCAAAGAAGAAATTCAGATGGCCAACAGGCACATGAAAAGATGCTCCACATCGCTGATCATCAGAGAAATGCAGATTAAAACCACAATGAGATATCACCTCACACCAGTGAGGATGGCCAACATCCAAAACACAAACAACAACAAATGTTGGCGAGGATGTGGAGAAAGGGGAACCCTCCTACGCTGCTGGTGGGAATGCAAATTAGTTCAACCATTGTGGAAAGCAGTATGGAGGTTCCTCAAAAAACTCAAAATAGAAATACCATTTGACCCTGGAATCCCACTCCTAGGAATTTACTCTAAGAATGCAGCAGCCCAATTTGAAAAAGACAGATGCACCCCTATGTTTATTGCAGCACTATTTACAATAGCCAAGAAATGGAAGCAACCTAAGTGTCCATCAGTAGATGAATGGATAAAGAAGAAGTGGTACATATACACAATGGAATATTATTCATCCATAAGAAGAAAACAAATCCTACCATTTGCAACAACATGGATGGAGCTAGAGGGTATTATGCTCAGTGAAATAAGTCAAGCTGAAAAAGACAAGTATCAAATGATTTCACTCATATGTGGAGTATAAGAACAAAGAAAAAAACTGAAGGAACAAAACAGCAGCAGACTCACAGAACCCAAGAACAGACTAATAGTTACCAAAGGGAAAGGGACTGGGGAAGATGGGTGGGAAGGGAGGGTAAGGGGAAAATGGGGCATTACGATTAGCAGACCTGATGTTGGGGGGACATGGGGAGGGCTGTACAACTCAGAGAAGACAAGCAGTGATTCTATAGCATCTCACTACACTGATGGACAGTGACTGTAATGGGGTTGGTGGGGGGGACCTGATGAAGGGGGTGGTTTAATAACCATAATATTGCACATGTAATTGTAGATTAATGATACCAAAATAAATTATATAAAAAAAAGGATGATGGCAAGGAAGAGTCAGCTAACAGTGTTAAGCAGAAGTTAAAAGTGGAGATGGGACCCAGCGAAAACCAATCTGTGCTGCTTAATAGGCACCATCTGTCAAAGCAAGAGACCCAGAGCACAAGGGAGGGAGGAGGAGAGTCCCCGGGCATGGGGAGGGGCAGAGGGTGAGATTTGTGGTAGTCCAGGTTTCTCGCACTCAATCACTGAACACTTAACTGTTGGAAAGAAAGTTCAAGCAAGTCTCCTTGAGAATGGAGCAGCCTCATAAACGACTTTGAATTTGAATGTAGAGAAAATGACAGTTCCTATGGCCAGGATTCTCACCTGACCCTGGTCGGCTTGCTCACTGCACACATGTGGGCAATGAGTTATTATTAATTCTATATAAAGAGCTCCACCCAGCGCTGTGGGTTGCACAGCTGCACGGCTGCAGGAGAGCAGAGGCTGGAGTGGCGGCAGCGCCGAGGACAGAGACTGAGATGGCTGTGGGGCAGCAGAGGCCCAGAGGCAGAGACCGGCTTGCCTCATGCAGACTCGCTCTGAGGTGGACGGGATTCTAGTGCTTGACCTGCCACCGTGGGAATAAAGTTGGGTATAAACCTTTTCACCCCAAGAACGTTCCACTGTAATCTTTCAGTCCTACTGAATGAAGAGTGAACTTTCCTGGGGCTGAAACCCATTGGCAAGACATTGAACTTCCTCGATGAACACCCATCCTTCTCACCCGCACATGCACCCAGAAAACGTGACTGGACTGGTCTTGCCCCTCACGATCTATCCTTCACTACTGACAAAGGCCAGGAGCCAGTGGGGTGAGTGTCATCCTCTCCCCTCTTCCTTGTCTGTTCCCCTGGGGACCGTGAGCAAGGGGTTGATTGGAGAGGGTGAGGTTGTCTGCAGGATGGGATATATATCGAAGACAACGACAAAACACCTAGGGAAGACATTGCCTCTGCTTCAATTCTTGGTTGTCCCTGTGGAGCTGTGGGGACAAAGCTATTAAGGAACCTTAAGTAGTGTTTAGAAATGCAAACCTAACCTAGTTATGGATTCCAGAAAGACTAACTGAGTTGTCGCATCTCCAGTGGAGTCAAACTGGAAACAATTTTCCTTCCCTTGTATAAAACTGATTTGTATGATGCTGTAATATTAAAAAAAAAAAAAAACCAGCACTGGAGGGGGTACAGTGAAATGAGATCATCAAGGGATGGTGGACCTTTGAGTTAGGGACAAACAGAAACCTTGATCCCTCCCCACAGGGAGAAATGATCAAAGTTTAGAAGCTCATGAAAAATGCCTTTTATTGGTCTAACCCCTTTCATACTTGAATGAGATGGCATTTTTGAGACTTAAGAAAAGTATTTTGGGATACTTTAAAAGGCACCACGATAAAATTGAGATGACCTGGGAGGCTTAGGAAATGGATTTTTCTGACTACAGGTTAATCCAGCACATCCTTGAGGCCTTCTTGGGTCTGGCCTCTGCTCCACTCTGTAAGAGAGCCACCCACCTTGAGGATATATCCTCTGGGCAGCCCCCTGCTACTGACACCTGAGGTCCCCAAATTTCCACCACCTGCAATAAAAAGCAAGCAGCTTGTGGGCCCTGTGGATGGGGTCACCAAGACTTGGGAGGACAGCAGCCTCTGCCAGGCTCCACTATAGGGCATGAAAAATGAAAATATTAGAACCTGTATTTGTTTCCTTGTTTTCTAAATGTGATACATACTAATATTTAACATACAGGCTAAGTCCACGACCCACTGGTGTGTGGCATGCTAAGGGAAGAGGGGAGGGTCCCTCACTGGGGTTTAAGGGTATTTAGTGTATCTCTCACTTGCTTCCTGTTCAGCAGTTTTGATTTATTTGAGCACATGTTTATGTGTGCTTGGTTAAACAGACTCACTGATGATATTAGTTCTAACTAAACTAACCCTCACAAAATGGACCACTTTCAAAAGATTCCTGCAAGAAATGAAACCGAGGACCGAAGGCAATACACTAATCCTGCCAGCACGCGTGAGCAGCACCGGCATGACAGGCGATTACCCTCCGCAACGTAAGACTTGTCCTGCAGCCAGATTATAAGGTAAAGTAATGATCTAGTCAGATCTGACAAGAAATGGGCCATAAAAATTTCAAAAACTCTAGTAAGATGATTCGAAATGTGGATTTCAAACACTTTGACATGCCTTGAGGTCTTCCCCAAGGCAGTAGGAACGAGGCAATTAGCAAGACAGTTAAACGCATTGTGATCTTGATCTTACCTGGTCCTGCGGGTGACAATAAGCAGCTGTCCGGATGACGGCCGGGGGAGAGGATGAGTCAAGAAGATGCTGAGGGTTTCTCCCAGCTTGAGGGGTGGGGCCTGGGAACATTAAGGCACCACCGACTGACAGGCATCAGGGAGCGTGTGGGGGAGGTGGATTCAGTCCTGACCCGCTGAGGTCCGGGGGCATCTGGGTGGAGAAGGCCACCGGAGCCTGTCCAGTAGGCATCTCAACCTGCCCTACCCTGAGCTTCCCATTTTCCCATCAAACCCGGTCCCTTTCCACCAAGTAAAAGATGGTGAAAAGTCCCAACTTCCCTAAATAATTAGTCATTTAGGGATCCTGGTTCGGATAAACAGGTTCTTCCTTTAAAATGCAAACAGCTGTTCAGCTGGTTAAAGTGTAGTCTCTACCCGCAGCTTGCTGGGAATCAGTTCAGTCGGAGTCCTAGTGTATCCCTCCTAGGGACTCTCTTTCCTCCCATTTTGGCCCACCACCAAACTGCCCCTCCTATTAAATAAAAGAGGGTAGGAAGTGAGAGGCAGGCTTGGGTATAGTAGGACTGGGGGAGAAGATAGAGGAAGAAAGGCTGAGTTGCCAGAGACAACCAAATGCAGGGGAGGGGGTGTCGCATTAGCTAGTCTGCACCCCCTTTACCATGGGACAGTCATTCTGCCTCCAGCTTGTGCCTGGGTGTCTCCAAAATCTTGCCTTTGGCCCAGGCCTGGGCGCAGGCACAGAGTTTTGGCTTTGCCCCCGGTGGCTGCTCAGTCCTAGAGATTCGTTCTTCCAGTGGTCAGGAACGTGGATTCAGGTGTTTTGGGAGGACCAAGCATGATGAAATTTCCTAGTTCTATTGGACATTTTAGGGTGCTGTGCAAGGCCATACACAAACAATAGTCAAAACAGGCCTCCTAATGGAAAGCAGACTCTGATCATTGCAATACCTTGCATTGAATAATTACACTTCAAAAGCAGCCTTTCAACATCTTTAAAATGAAGACCAGGTTTATTTCATTCCAAAAAATTCCTGGGCCTGAAATGACTTGTTATTTTAGGTGAAGTGGAGAGAGATTGGCAGGGTCTCCTGCAGGGAAGACCTTCCAGTGCATCATCTCATCTTGTAGACCCTCCCAATCCACCCATCGATCCACCATTGAGGAATTAGTTAATTACCATGTTAATTACTGAGCACAAATTATGTACTGGAGATGGTATACACTATGTAGTTGATCCTCACATGAGTTGTGCAAAAGTGGGACTCTCAGTACCATTTTACAGATGACGAAACTGAGACACAGCAGATTTAAGTAGTTCACTCAAAGCCAAGGCTAGGAAGTAGCAGAGCTGCAGCTGGGCCGAAGTTCAGATCAACTCCAGACAAAGCCTACAATCTTTGCCTCTGCATTCTGCTTTTAGAAAATTGTCCTGGGCTCACTAATGACTGTGATTTCTCATTTATTTGAGACATTAAATAGATGTCAATTTAAATACCCACCCAGCAAAGAGATTTGTATTTCATCAATTTTTTTTAATACAAAAAAGCCAGTCTTATTAGGTGATAAAACAATACCACACATTCACCAAATCTTGAAGGTAGATAGATGTACTTTTCATTTTTGGAGGAAATGCTATACATTACAACAGCTTTACATATTGGTTTTGCTTTTCATAGTGATTTTACAGCCTGCTCCGAGAAGTGAATGAGAGAGAATTTTATTTACCAGCACTAACTGAAGCAGATACTTGCGAAACCAGCAGGCGGGGTGGGGGTGAATCATCTCCAGCTCAACAGGTTAATTTTAGAGATCTGAGAGATATTTTTGTCTCACTGCAGTGGAAGAGCAACCATCACTAAAAACAACATCTACTTACATGATTTTTTTCAACAAAGCTTATTCATCCCCTCCCCCACTCTCGCATCTAACAAGCCACTGGCGTCTCTCTGAATGGCGCATCACGTTCAGACATAATAATAATAGAACCCACTTCTGTAGGGCTGTGTGCGCAGGAACTCATCAGCGCCTTGCAATAACTCTGAGAAGGCGCTGATATCATCATCACCACCGGCAGCAGCATTTTTACATCCAAGGAAACCATGGCAAAGAGAGCTTCAACGACTTGTCTGAAGCTCCTATTCAGGAAGTGGCAGAGCTAGATTCAGACCCAAGCAGGCTGCCCCAGAGTCCTCTGCTTCAATCTGCCACACCCAACTGCCACTCGGGAGGTAACAAGTATCAGTTTATATGTTTTTTGAATTACTGCCCACTTTAGGATGGAGATTAGACAGGCTTCCCCCACCCCCCTAGCAGGAGAATTGATTCGTTAAAAACCATGATGCATTTCAAGTATATAGACAACACAGAAAAATATAATAAACTCTACTTGTGTGGCCACCCCCTGATGGAACAAATATTAATATTTTTTTCTCAGAGACAGTGAAGTGAAGTTTTCAACTCCCTCTTTCTATGTCTCCAGATCTAACTGCACTTCAGAAGTTAATGTGTTTTTGTCTCATCCATGTTTTTATACTCCTGCCTCGTGAGTACTCATGCATAGACATTATATTGCTTAGAGTGTTTTTTAAACTTCAGATAAAGGTACCATACTACACAGTCTTCTGCAACTCTTCATTCAGCATCGTGCTTTCAAGATTTACCTAATTAAGTCATTCAGTTGCTTTTATGTATATACTATATACCCATGTTTCCTGTTCTTTTCACTTTCTGCAAGCAAAAAAGTCCAGATGTATCTCTTTGGGCACACACACAACAGTCTCCCGGGCTCTACACCTAGAACTCAACTGCCAAGTCCTCTACAGAGACTGTCAGTTGCTTTCCGGTGAAATTGTACTAATTTTCACCCCCAGCAGTAGTGTATTGAGTTCCTGTAGTTCCACTTCCTCATCAGCACTTCAAATAGTCCCCTTCAAATAATTTACCCTTTAATTTTTTGCCAATCTGATAGGTAGAAAATGGTATCTCGTTTTAATATACATTTCTCTGATTGCTAGTGAGAGTCAATATATTTTTGTGTATATTGAGCATTTAGGTCTTTTATCTGTGAATTGCTTATTTATATAATTTATGCATCTACCCCCCATGTCCCATTGTACTGTATGGCTTTTTCTGGATCATCTGTAGGAGCTACTAATATATTATGGATTCTAATCCTCAGCTGATCTAACGAGTTGCAATTATCTCCTCTCAGTCTATAGCATTAACTTTTAACTTTATTATAGTGTCTTTAGTTGTACAGTAATGAAAAATTTTAACATAGTCAAATTTATCAATGTTTTCCTTTATGGTTAGTGGCTTTTGTATCTCATGTTAAAAAATCCTTTCCTACCATTTGCAACAACATGGATGGAGCTAGAGGGTATTATGCTCAGTAAAATAAGCCAGGCTGAAAAAGACAAGTATCAAATGATTTCACTCATACGTGGAGTATAAGAACAAAGAAAAAAACTGAAGGAACAAAACAGCAGCAGACTCACAGAACCCAAGAACGGACTAATAGTTACCAAAGGGAAAGAGACTGGGGAAGATGGGTGGGAAGGGAGGGACAAGGGGGAAAAGGGGCATTACGATTAGCAGACGTAATGTTGGGGGGGGCACAGGGAGGGCTGTACAACTCAGAGAAGACAAGTAGTGACTCTATAGCATCTCACTACGCTGATGGGCAGTGACTGTAATGGGGTTGGTGGGGGGACCTGATGAAGGGGGTAGTTTAATAACCATAATATTGCACATGTAATTGTAGATTAATGATACCAAAATAAATTAAAAAGAAAAAAAGAAAAAAAATCCTTTCCTGCATGAAGTGATAAATGAGTCTTGTATATATTCCAAAAGTTTTAAAGCTTTGCTTTTCACATTTAGATCTTTAATCCATCTGGAATTTATTTGTGCATACTTTATGAGGTATTTTTTTCCCCTCCCAATTTATTCAATTTATTGAATAGTTCATCCTTCTGCTAAGGATCTGTTAGGCAACCTTTTTCTTATCAAGTTTCCATATCACATGGGTCTGAGTTTGAACTCTGTCCCATTGATCAGTTATGAAGTTTCCCCCACCCCCCCCATTTTATTCTTCATAGGAACTGTCTTGACTCTTCTTGCCTTTAACTCTTCCATATGAATTTTAGGATCATTTGGCCAAATGCTGTGAACACTGTATATTAATCTCAGGTAAACTGGTATCATTATGATATTAGGCTTCCCATCCATTAATACGATATATCTCTCCATTTAGTCATTCTTCTGTGACTTCAATAATATTTTATTGTCATCTACATAAAGATCTTACATATCTTTCACTAGATTCACTTCTAGGTTCCATATAGTTCTGGTTGCTACTATAAGTATAATTCTTTTTCTGTCATAGTTTCTAAATGATTATTAATGATAATAGGAACCCAACTGATTCCTATATACTTATCTCCAGTTGAGAAATTTTGCTGAATTCTGTTATTAGTTCTAATAGATTCTATGTAACATCTCTTTGATTTTTTTCATGTGGACAGCTACACTGCCTGCACAAAATAATTGTTTTCTTCTACCTCCTATTTCTTTTTCTTGCCTTATTGCACTGGTGAGACTCCCCAGTATAATGTTGAATAGTAAGGATGTTATGTGGCATCCCTGTCTTGTTCCAGACTTTAACAGTATTGCCTCTAAAATTCCCCTACAGCATAAATTGTCTGCTGTAGGTTTTTTATCAAGTTAAGACATCTTTCTTCTGTTTCTATTTTGCTAAGCTTTTGTTTGTTTGAAGATAGAAATTTTATGTGTATCTAATTTTATCAAGCACTTCCTATGTACGTATTGAGACGATCATATGGTTTACTGTTTTTAATATCTGAATTTAACCAATCATTAAGACTTTTGGATTTAAATTATTGCTTTCCCAGGACAAGCCTTTCCTGGTCATAATGCAAATGTGTTTAATATACTGAAGAATTCTATTAGTAAATATTGTATTTAGCATTTTGCAACTATGCACAAAGGTAACATTGGTCTATAGCATTTTTCTAGGAAGGTTCTTGTCTGATTTTAATGTCAGAGTAAACTAGCCTCATAAAATGGATTGGGTAGCTTTTTCTTTCTGTTCTCTGAGACTATGTAAGACAAAGATTACCTGTTTTTTGATGTTTAGCAAAACTTGCCCATAAAGCCATGTAAAGTGGCTTGTGTATTTTGAGGAGTGATCTCTTTAATGTTTATTCATGTGTACAAGAGCAATAATCCCCTAAAACAACACATACTTAAAAATTTTTATTTAATAACTATTTTAAGCTCTCCAGATTTTTCTTTTCTTTTCCTAGAGTGTCCAAAAAGTAGGCAGTCACTCTGAAGGGTAGATCACTCTCAGGAATAAAGTGATAAACACCATCCACTGGTATAATTTTCAGTACTGTTCTCCTTGTTTTATTGTAAGAGGGAACACTGAGGAGCTGTTCTCAAAATACGTTCTTTCTTTAATGATTTTATTATAAAAAAATGATTTTTGAGCACTGAGAAAAGTCAGGACAGATAACCTAAAGCAAGAAAATGAGTCCCCCACAGTCCCACCATGCATCATGGAGCATTTATGTATTCTGCCTAACATTCTTCCAGACATAGGCACTTAAATATTGACAAGCATGGGATCTATGAACACTATTTTCTTTTTTTTAATTTTTTAAAATTTTGGTATCATTAATATACAATTACATGAGCAACATTGTGGTTACTAGATTCCCCCCATTATCAAGTCCCCACCACATACCCCATTACAGTAACTGTCTATCAGCGTAGTAAGATGCTATAGTCACTACTTTTCTTACCTGTGCTATACTGCCTTCCCCGTGCCCACACCCCTACATTATGTGTGTTAATCATAATGCCCCTTTTTCCCCTTATCCCTCCCTTACCCCCCAACCTCCCCTATCCCTTTCCTTTGGTAATTATTAGTCCATTCTTGGTTTCTGTGAATCTGCTGCTGTTTTGTTCCTTCAGTTTTTTCTTTGTTCTTATACTCCACAGATGAGTGGAATCATTTTGTACTTGTCTTTCTCTGCCTGGCTTATTTTACTGAGCATACTACCCTCTAGCTCCATGTTGTTGCAAATGGTAGGATTTGTTTTCTTCTTATGGCTGAATAATATTCCATTGTGTATATGTACCACATCTTCTTTATCCATTCATCTACTGATGGACACATAGGTTGCTCCCATTTCTTGGCTATTGTAAATAGTGCTGTGATAAACACAGAGGTGCATCTGTCTTTTTGAAACTGGGCTGCTGCATTCTTAGGGTAAATTCCTAGGAGTGGAATTCCTGGGCCAAATGGTATTTCTATTTTGAGTTTTTTGAGGAACCTCCATTCTGCTTTCCACAATGGTTGAACTAATTTGCATTCCCACCAGCAGTGTAGGAGGGTTCCCCTTTCTCCACATCCTCGCCAACATTTTTGGTTGTTTGTCTTTTGGATGCTGGCCATCCTAACTGGTGTGAGGTGATATCTCATTGTGGTTTTAGTTTGCATTTCTCTGATGATTAGTGATGTGGAGCATCTTTTCATGTGCCTGTTGGCCATGTGAATTTCTTCTTTGGAGAAGTGTCTGTTCAGCTCCTCTGCCCATTTTTTAACTGGCTTATTTTGCTTTTTGTTTGTTGAGGTGCGTGAGCTCTTTGTATATTTTGGATGTCAACCCCTTATCAGATATGTCATGTATGAATATATTCTCCCATACTGTAGGATGCCTTTTTGTTCTACTGATGGTGTCCTTTGCTGTACAGAAGCTTTTTAGTTTGATATAGACAACTTGTTTATTTTTGCTTTTGTTTCCCTTGCCCGTGGAGATATGTTCATGAAGAAGTTGCTCATGTTTATATTCAAGAGAGTTTTACCTATATTTTATTCTAAGAGTTTTATGGTTTCATGAGTTACATTCAGGTCTTTGATCCATTTCGAGTTTACTTTTGTGTATGGAGTTAGTAATCCAGTTTCATTCTCTTACATGTAGCTGTCCAGTTTTGCCAATACCAACCGTTGAAGAGGCTGTCATTTCCCCATTGTATATCCATGGCTCCTTTATTGTATATTAATTAACCATATATGCTTGGGTTAATATCTGGACTCTCTATTCTGTTCCACTGGCTTATGGGTCTGTTCTTGTGCCAGTACCAAATTGTCTTGATTACTGTGGCTATGTAGTAGAGCTGGATGTTGGGAAGCGATATCCCCCCTGCTTTATTCTTCCTTCTCAGGACTGCTTTGGCTATTCAGGGTCTTCTGCGGTTCCATATGAATTTTAGAAGTATTTATTCCAATTCGTTGAAGAATGCTCTCAGTATTTTGATAGGGATTGCATTGAATCTATAGATTGCTTTAGGCAGGATGGCCATTTTGACAATACTAATTCTTCCTACGCAAGAGCATGGGATGAATTTCCACATATTAGTGTCCTCTTTAATTTCTCTTAAGAGTGTCTTTCACTTCCTTGGTTAGGCTTATTCCTAGGTATTTTATTCTTTTTGATGCAATTGTGAATGGAATTGTTTTCCTGATTTCTCTCTGCTAGTTCATCGTTAGTGTATAGGAATGCAACAGATATCTGTGTATTAATTTTGTATCCTGCAACTTTGCTGAATTCAGATATTAGTTCTAGTAGTTTTGGAGTGGATTCTTTAGGGTTTATTATGTACAATATCATGTCATCTGCAAACAGTGACAGTTTGACTTCTTCCTTACTAATTTGGATGCCTTTTATTTCTTTGTGTTGTCTGATAGCCGTGGCTAGAACCTCCAGTACTATGTTGAATGAAAGTGGGGAGAGTGGGCATCCTTGTCTTGTTCCTGATCTTAGAGGAAAAGCTTTCAGCTTCTCTCTGTTAAGTATGATGTTGGCTGTGGGTTTGTCATATATGGCCTTTATGATGTTGAGGTACTTGCCCTCTAAACCTGTTTTGCTGAGAGTTTTTATCATGAATGGATGTTGAATTTTGTCAAATGCTTTTTCATCATCTATGAGATGATCATGTGGTTTTTGTCCTTCTTTTTGTTGATGTGGTGGAAGATGTTGATGGATTTTCGAATGTTGTACCATCCTTGCATCCCTGCTACGAATCCCACTTGATCATGGTGTATGATCCTCTTGATGTATTTTTGAATTCGGTTTGCTAATATTTTGTTGAGTATTTTTGCATCTACATTCATCAGGGATATTGGTCTGTAGTTTTCTTTTTTTTGGTGTCTTTGCCTGGTTTTGGTATTATAGTAATGCTGGCTTCATAGAATGAGTTTGGAAGTATTCCCTCCTCTTCTATTTTTTGGAAAACTTTAAGGAGAATGAGTATTATGTCTTTGCTAAGTGTCTGATAAAATTCAATGGTGAATGCTTCTGTTTCAGGGGTTTTGCTCTTGGATATTTTTTGATTATTGATTCAATTTCATTGCTGGTAATTGGTCTGCTTAGATTTTCTTTTTCTTCCTGAGTTAGTCTTGGAAGATTGTATTTTTCTAGAAAGTTGTCCATTTCTTCTAGGTTATCCAGTTTGTTAGCATATAGATTTTCATAGTATTCTCTAATAATTCTTTGTATTTCTGTGGTGTCCATCGTGATTTTTCCTTTCTCATTTCTGATTCTGTTTATGTGTGTAGATTCTCTTTTTCTCTTAATAAGTCTGGCTAGGGGTTTATCTATTTTGTTTATTTTCTCAAAGATCCAGCTCTTGGTTTCATTATTTTTTTCTATTGTTTTATTCTTCTCAATTTTATTTATTTTCTAATCTTTATTATGTCCCTTCTTCTGCTGACTTTGGGCCTTATTTGTTCTTCTTTTTCCAGTTTCAATAATTGTGAATTTAGACTATTCATTTGGGATTGTTTTTCCTTCTTTAAATAGGCCTGGATTGCTATATACTTTCCTCTTAGAACTGCCTTCACTGCATCCCACAGAACTTGGGGCATTGTGCTGTTATTTTCATTTGTCTCCATATATTGCTTAATCTCTGTTTTAATTTGGTCATTGATCCATTGATTATTTAGGAGCATGTTGTTAAGGCTCCATCTGTTTGTGTGCCTTTTGGTTTTCTTTGTACAATTTATTTCTAGTTTTATGCCTTTGTGATCTGAGAAGTTGGTTGGTACAATTTCAATATTTTTTAATTTACTGAGGCTCTTTTTGTGGCCTTGTATGTTGTGTATTCTTGAAAATGTCCCATGTGCACTTGAGAAGAATGTGTATCCTACTGCTTTTGGGTGTAGAGTTCTGTAGATGTCTGTTAGGTCCATCTGTTCTAGTGTGTTGCTCAGTGCCTCTGTGTCCTTACTTATTTTCTGTCTGGTTGATCTGTCCTTTGGAGTGAATGGTGTGTTGAAGTCTCCTAATATGAATGCAATTGCATTCTGTTTCCTCCTTTAATTCTGCTAGTATTTGTTTCACATATGTCGGTGCTCCTGTGTTGGGTGCATAGATATTTATAATGGTTATATACTCTTGTTGGACTGACCCCTTTATCAGTATGTAAGTCCTTCTTTGTCTCTTGTGACTTTCTTTGTTTTGAAGTCTATTTTGTCTGATACAAGTACTGCAACTCCTGCTTTTTTCTCCCTATTAGTTGCATGAAATATCTTTTTCCATCCCTTCACTTTTAGTCTGTGCATGTCTTCGGGTTTGAAGTGAGTCTCTTGTAGGCAGCATATAGATGGGTCTTGGTGTCTTTTGATTGGTGCATTCAGTCTGTTTACATTTAGGGTGATTATCGATAGATATGTACTTATTGCCATTGCTGGCTTTGGATTCATGGTTACCAAGAGTTATGAACACTATTTTCTAAGCTGCATTTTCAGTCCACACTCTGAGGATATCTTTCATGTCAATAAATATACTACATAATCATTTTTTGGTGACAGCATGTGGCACCATTTCCTGTAACAGTCCTCTCTTGATAGATTTTGACTGTTCACAGTGTTTGCTATAAAGCGTCTGCAGAAAGTGACCAATAACCTAGCACCAGGCTACATGATGGAGAAAAGTGTGTCCAAAGATATCTATTGGTACATAGCAGGATTCCCTTTTAATGCTTCTTCATAAGCTGGGAGATGGCAGGTGACAATGAGAGGAAGCCCCACAGATAGCCCCCTGGCTCTGCCCACCCAGAGGCCTGCTTCTCTGATGTCATTCAGAGGACATGCTGAAATCAGAAGCCAACTGGTGGGTCACCCCTTCACACGGATGGCTCCACCCTCACCCAGCTGGCTGCAGAGAGGCAGATGAGAAAAACAAACAAAATATGGCCTGAGACAGTGGGTATTTAAGCCTAAACGGCTGAAGCTCTTGGAAGGTGCTGTAATGGGATTAATACACTAACATGTTAACCCTCAGCTTAAAAAAAGAAGGATAATTGGTTACCAGAAATTAAGTACCAGAAATCAAGTTGGCTCTCCCTGTAGGTGGTGCCCTGCCCCCGGCTGCCCTTGATCTCTGTGCCTATAGCTGCAGCCAGTGGCCTTGCCCAGGTGGAAGAGGCACAGTGACAGATTGTCTGTTCCAGGTGAAGGCCTCCTCCTGCAGGAGCCCCTGGCCACTCCTCATGTCTTTCCAGGAAGGGTGGGCCTCACACCCAACTACGGCGCAGTCTTTTTCCCATGCTGCACTGCGGTTGGTGCTGAGTTTTTACAGGACTGATGTTCAGAGGACCTAGGTATCCTCACAACTAGGGCAGTGTCCACCACATAGATATCGTTCAATAAATGTCAGTTAAATGAATGACTGAATGAATGCTTTAGTGTGTTATTTCTCATTCTTTGAGGCCCAGGTTATCTGTTCAGGACACACGCTGAAATGAGGTGCCTATTCAAAAAGTGCAGGCTGAACCAAAGGCCTTCAAAAGCCTTCTGAGCTCTGCGTGGGGTCTGCCCCTTGCCCTTCCCGCAGAGCTGCCTACTTGCACCCCTACAAGCAGCAGCAGGGGCGCCAGCTGCATCACCCCCCACCCTCAGCGTCCAGTTCCAGCAGGAACCCTCTCTCCATGCAGGAGCACCCGTCCCTCCTGCCACCCCCAGAGCCTCCCCATTCATGCCCCTTCACGCTCACCAGCTATTTTAATACTCAGGAGCTGTTGGGGATTAGAATAGCACAGGCCATGTCTGCCTCCCTGGGTGATCCTCTCTTCCTGCTGGCAGCTCCCAAACTGTTCACCACTGCAGGTGCTCAGACACCCAGGCTCAGGCCACCAGACTGCTCACAAGGATACTGGTAGGATGCTGCACTCAGAGCTGGGGGAGGATGCCAACTTGGTAATATGTGAGATTAGTAAATAGACTGATGTAATATAAATGTCAATCGTTGGAATCTTCAATTTTTGTAGCGTAGAAATAAAACCTAAAATGTTAAAAAAAAAAAGCAGGCAATAAAATGGAACAAACTGCAGTCTATATTGGGAAAAACAAACAAAATATGGCCTGAGACAGTGGGTATTTAAGTGTGAAGGGCTGAAGCTCTTGGAAGGTGCTGTAATGGGATTGATACACTAACATGTTAGCCCTCAGCTTAGCAAGCGTTACAAAAAGAAGGATAATTGGTTAGCTATGCTAGAGAGGTGGGGACACGTGAGCGAGAAGGGACCAGAAGGCCCTTCTGGATGGGAGACGATTTGGCAGACAGCACCATGCCTTGCTCAATGTTCTACTTAATTTTTTTTTTTAGTGAAATATGACTTTTGTACAATAACGTGTTTGGATTTCAATTTGAAAGTAGAACAGCAGCACATGTAATAAATGCTTAAAACACCCTTATGTACATCCTCTAGTAATTGTTATTTTGTTCATGGATTTGAGATTTCAGATATGAGCCAAACCACATTTTGGATACCCACTGGTTCCATGGCCACTGTCTGGCCCAGGGAATGACAGCGTTGGGGGTTTTAGTATGCAGGTGAGAGGTGGGATGGCAGCTATCTCGCTCACTTGCAAGGTCCTATGAGGTTGGACTCCTAAGCTTGCTGGGACCCTGACTCTGAGGAGCCACTCTGAGCTGGGGGTGTCCCACTCATACCATGCAAGAGGGAGAGCCCAGCGAGCTGGGGGCACTTGCCTTCTCGGAAGGCCCTCATAAGTGTGCCTGTCCCTGAGGCTCCCTTTCTAGATTAAACTTTCTTCATATTTGTCTCAAAGGCAATAAACACCTCCAAATAAAATTATTTATACTTCATGGTTATATAAGACAGTACCACCAGAAGGTTTCACTGTTTCAGATCAACTCACTGGGTTCGGTCACTCCAAGATGCTGACAAAAGGTGTCCTGTGGGGTCAGGATACTAGTGCTGTGGCCATGAGCCACTCCCCGAGGACAGGGAAAACCCAGTATGGAAAATCGGACAACCGATAGTGGGCCCGCCTGTAGACTCTGAACTGCAGCAGGGCCCCCGGGCTGCCCCTGCTGCACTCGCTGTGTGCAGTGGGCCCAAGCCTTCCTGGCTTCTCCATCTATTACATGAGGGAGCTGGACCATGATGGTGATCATTTGTTTTACATTCTCAATTTAATAGTACCTTCAGAAATTGAGGTTTTAAATTCATTAACAGCACTGGGCATACATGCGATGTGAGCCAATGCCTATGGGACCGATTATCACCTTTCCTTTTCACACGGAAACCGAGCCCTCTTCCAGCTCTGCAACTGCTGTGCTTCAGCAGTGGAAGGCCTCCTGCTTTTCCTTCCCCCTGAAAAGCCCAGCCTTCCTGCTCTCTGGCTTTCCTCTAAACTGCCTCCTCCTCCCCCAGGATCCTGGATTCTTGACTCCTCGTCAAGCCTCAGCTGCGCTCACCGCAGAGTAGGTGGTCAGCAGGCTCCACCTAAGGCCTCTCACGGTGCTGGCCTCAGTGCCTGCAAACCAGGCTGCAGACCACCAGCCCCGCTGGCCACCCTGTGCTGACACAGCTGCGTATGGGAGTTGTTGTGTCCAAAGCCCCAGAGCCGGTTCTTCCCACCAGGCCTCCCATCCCTGTCATTCCGACTCTGTGCAAAGAGACGGTCTCACCCATTTTGCTCTGTGCATCTTTCCCCCAGCTCCAACCCCCCTGCTGTCCTCCCTCCCACCCCTCCCGTGAAGCCTCCCTTTATCCAGGACAGACTCCCCATGGGGGCCCTATTCAAGGCCCTTCCACCTGGCTTCACTTGTTCAGGAGAGGGGAGACCTGGACTGTGTTCATCATGACATACCTGGCTCACGGGAGAAGCTCAATAATAAATATAAACCTCAAAATCCAATAGTGACTGGTTGGCCCAGAAAATGATATCATGAGGGAAGACGAGGTCCACACTCTTTCTCCTGGCATGCTGGGTCACTGAGTGGACGCTCCATCTTCTGCTCACCTCTTCAGCTTCATCCTTTACGTAAACTCTTGAGCTCCCACTTCCAGGTCACATGCACATGTCACCTGTACCAGGCTTTATCATGTCTGGATCCCCTCTGTGCCTCTGCACATTCTGTTCCCCTGTGCTTGGACATCTGCTCCTCGCTTACCCCACCTCCCCCAATTCTTATGCAACCTCCAGGGTTCCAGTGAAAGATTTCTGACCTCTGAGCACTTTTCTCTGCAATCACCTTTCCCTTCTAGTATATTCTTATCAGCTGGATGAGTGAAGTTATATCTCACCAGTCTGTGAAGTCTTTGAGGGCAGGAATCATGATGTAGTCATCTGGCCAGCTCCAGCCAGGAACGAAACACAGAATGTGTATTGCTTGAATGAATGGCTATCAGTCTTGACATTTTATTGAAATGTATTCACACTCAGGTCAGGAACAATACATGACAATCAGAGCTAATGTGGCCTTGGGACATTGAAGCCTACTTTCTCCACCTAGGGGCCTGAGGCCACCACCACCAGGCATGGTAACCAGGACATTATGACCATTCACTTTTCTTTTTAATTTTGTTACTTTAAAAATCTATTTTCAAAAAGGGGCATTACGATTAGCAGATGTAAGGTAGGGGGGGCACAGGGAGGGCTGTACAACTCAGAGAAGACAAGTAGTGATTCTATAGCATCTCACTATGCTGATGGACAGTGACTGTAATGGGGTTGGTGGGGGGGACCTGATGAAGGGGGTAGTTTAATCACCATAATATTGCACATGTAATTGTAGGTTAATGATACCAAAATAAATTGTAAAAAAAAAAAGGAACAGAAATCTTCTATACCTGAAACAAATAATTGAAGATTGTAAACCCATAAATAAATCCAGCAAAAATTTTATAAGAAAAAAAAATCTATTTTCAAAGTAATATGGCTACATTATTTTAAAAGTCAAGTCATTCTATAAGGCTTATAACAAAATGAACATCTCTGGCCCACCTCTGTTGCTGGCTCCTTAGAGGCAAAATACTTTGAACATTTTAGCTGTTGCAACTAATAATTACCTCTCTATATTTAAATTACATGTTTATACTGTTTAGGTCTTGATTTCATTTGCTTTTAACTTCCTGTTAAGGAAGGTGAGAATTGAGCTCTCTTCTCCATTCATTTATCCTTCCACCTTCTAATTTGGTTCTATTTTAATATTTAGTTAAATCAAACTTCAGTGATTATGTGACTATGATTTAGATCCACTCATAGCTGAGTCAGGTACATTCTATCATTTCCATGACTGCATTTCCTTTCTTATTCATCTTGTTTTCCCAGGAGGTAAACACCGCCTTGTTTTTTCTTTTGGTTCGCTTCCGGTCTAGCACTAAGTCCCTCCCAAAGTTCCCAGCGGAATATAAAACTTCTCCCAGTAGGCCCAAGCACATCACCTAACCCACCACCTCACTTTGATTTCTTGAAGACTCTGGGCATTCTCTGTGCCCTGGCTCAGATCTGGGTGCATCTCCCTCCACACCTGTTTCAAGCTGACACTCTGGTCATCTCTCCAGCTGTCACCCCCTCTCTCCAGGGTCCATCTCCTGTTTCTTGGGTCTCATGGCTCCCTCTTTCCTTCACTTACGCCCCATTTCTGGGGAACCCTTTGTCTAGCACAGACATCAGCAAATTACCTTAAAGGGACAGAGAATAACGGGCCAAAAGGCAAAATGGGTCTAGGCACTCACATAACCATCTAGAATGTAACCGAACGTTAAGGAAGTAAAAGTGCTGTTTGCTGGTAGCAATAGAAACCACACAGGCGCAGGCCAGACATGGCCTGGGGGCCTCAGCTGAATGGCCCCCATCCAGCAGTCCCTAAGGAAGGAAACATGGTAAGGTAATCTTGTTTTTAGCTGTGACACATCTTACAAGGACTATTCCGCCTGCACACTTGATAGTTTGGGTTCAGAACTCTACGTCGAAAATCATTCACCTTGAGAATTCAATGGCATTGTGCCACTGTTTAGCGCTCGGCGTTGCTATTTAGAAAACTAGCACATTGGTAAGGGCCTGTTTTTTCTCTCTGGCAGCTTTTATGACCTTCACTTCATGACCAGTCTCCATCCATGGCCACAGGTCTCAGAGTTTCTACAGCCTTCATCCCTCTGCTGCCCAGGAGGGCTTGAGGGGCAGGTGGAGGCTCAAGGTAAGAGAGGAGCCCCTGGCTGGGAGAAGCTGCAGGGAAGGGAAGGGCCACAGATGAGGCAGAGGTCTGGGGCCAGGGAGACAGGGCAGAAGGGAAGGCAGGGGGAGGACCTGCTTTGGGGTGGGAGTGAGAGGTCAGGAGGCCCACTGGGGAGCCAGCCTTTCTCGACGTTAAAGTTAAGAGGTGCTGCCCTCCAGATGGAAAGGCCCCAGAGGGCTGGGGCAGCCGTGACTGGCAGACCCACTGCAGGACAAGTGACTCTCAAGAGAATGGGCCTGTCCTGCGGCACCCTGTCCCTCTGGCTTCCCTGCCACATGACCCGACTCCCTGATGACCTGGCGGGCTGCTCTTAGTCCTGGCCTGGCTCCGCACCCTGCTGGCAGGGTGGCAGTGTCAGCTCCTGTTGGCCACTAATCTTCACCCTCCTCAGGTTTTGCTCAGACCTTAGCCACTCTCTTTGATTATGACATCTGGCAGAGCTATTTGTACGTGGAGAGGTTTGTTTTTTAACGCAAATAAAACAAACAAAACAAACAAGGATGGTTGGAATCAGACTTCTTCACCCCACACAGAAACCTCTGCTCATCACCGACCTCCCTCCTGGGGTGAAGAGAAAGCCCGGGAAGGGGGTGTTTGGTACCAACTCTCTGGAAATAATGCCTGGACGCTCACTGTACGTGCTTGTCTTGAGATGTGCCAAATGTCATTCTGGGCACAAACGTCTGCTTTCTCTAAGAAGTCACTCCTATCTCAGTCATTCTGTCTTTCATATTCTCTGCTCTCTCCTTTGAATATCACAGCAGTCATGTTTACTTGTTTGTTTCTAATAAGGAGATACAACTGCTTAAAAGGCAACTTATGCTGCTTTTCACTTGACACTTAAGGAAGTGTTTTTTTTTTAATGGGAGAAGCTTTTTTAGAAGGGAGTAAATGCATAGTCAATATATATTCTATTTTTATATATATTCTATTTTTATATCTGAAAAGGGATAAAAATAATCATTTTTCATAATATAAAACAAGAAAGTAAAATCCTGGTTGATGGGGAATACCCAACATTAAGGGTGGTTGGGACTAACTTAAAACTGGGTTAAAAACCCTGACAAATGTGAACCTAAAAGGTGACAACTTCTGTACCCACTTTCTCCTTGACAGGCTACCCCTACTCGATGGACTAGAGTAGAATAAAGTGCAGACAGGGAGGCAGTAAAGAATACTGGGGCCAGGATATCTCTTATTTTCAGCTTCGACGTGCATAAAAAATCCTCAGTTAAATATCTGATTCCTTCAGAAATAGATACACGTTATATTAAATATTATATGACGCCTCAACAATGAATTTTTTTGGAACGGCAGACCAATGTTGGGAGTGGCAGACCAATACCTCCTAAAAGCCCATAATCCTAAGATAACAGAATTCTAATGCCCCCTCCCCTTTTTTCTAATCACAAGAGTAATAAAGGCGCAAAATCAATGCACACATGAAAAAGTGGAAACGGAAAGAACAGCGGTCAGGGACAGAGAAAGAGTCATGGAGGGAGTGAGGGCCCGGGATGCCAGTGGCTTTTACAGCTGGTGAGCCAGCGACAGCAAGGCCATGTTCAAGAGCCAAAAGGGCGAAGTCAGCAGGCTCGCCAGCCAGGTGCATTTGGCCTGGAAGCCGCTGGCGCCCCCGGCTGGCCTGATCCACAGGTCTCAAAAGTATCAGCTCATTACCCACCCTGACCGCCTGCACTTCGTCCTCATGGCATGGGGCCCATGGGGCCCAGGCCCAGTGGGCTCAGAGGGGAAGATGCGATGGGTGGGGACACCGGAGGGGGGCACTGGGTGAGCAGGAAGAGGGGTGCAGGAGGGGCCAGGGGAGGGACCCACAGAGGCCTGGTCTGAGGGGGGTGAGGATCACCGGGAAGTGAGGGGAGAGCCAGATTCAAGGAAGACGGTGGAGGGACCTGGGGCAAAACCGCGAGAGTCAGAGGGATGAGCTGTGGGCTAGGCCACTGGACCTCACTTGGTTGTTGCTTTTAAATAACATTTCTTGCTGACATGGCATGGCTGCCGGTTGCACCAGGACCTTCTCCCCCGGAGCAGCTCTGGGCTGCTCTCCCCGTTTTCCTTCCCAAACCACTCCTCGCCAGCCCTGTTCTGGAGCCTGGGTCAGCCAACCCTGCTTCTGGGTTCATGTAGGTAATGTCTGCAGCTTACCGCAGGGCCTCTGGAGGTATAATGTCCTAACCTAGCAGAGGGATCCTAAGGAAGGAAATTCATGGGGCAGGGTTCTGGGCCCCTTTGCTGGTGGGGGATGGAGAGGAGCTTGGTAGCATCCGGCAACCTCGCTCCATGGCCTGCCTGGTGTGAGAGCACCATTTGGGGAGTTACACTGTAGTCAGGCTTCCTACCCACGGACAAGCTGCCCTTTCCTGAGCAAGTTGGTTAACTTCTCTGTGCTTCAGTTTCCTGGTCTAAAACGGGGCTTTTAGTGTTCCTCACCCAGAAGGCTGCTATAAGGGTTTAATACCATATAAGCAGTTAACCCAGTCTCAAATACATTGCATGTGCTTAATTCATATAAAATAAATAAGAATTCAAACATCACTATTAATTTACATTCAGCACTAGCCCTGTGGGGCTGGACTTTGGCTGGCAAAGACCATGCGCACAGTTTCTCATCCTGTTTGATGTTCTCCACAACTTCTTCAACCCTGTTGCCCTCTACCCTGTACTGGCAACCCCAGTTTTCTCCCCCTGACTTTCTCAGTATCATCCCAAGAAAAGCAAGGAGCCAGTTTCCACGTGGTAGGAGAGAGCTGCTGCAGAAGCCTGCCCTGCACCCGGCCCGACCCCCTCCCTCCCATATGCTGCACCCAAGGAGCCGTTTACCTTCCCAGCACAATCCACAGGCCCCGTATCGAAAACGTGGGACGTGTGTGCTCACTAGAACAGCCCTTACAGAATCTCCTACTGCACATGAAATTGGATGCCTCTACTAAAAAAAAATCAATTGGGAGTCTCCATAAAGCTATGTATCATCAAAATATTTCATTTCAGGGCCAGAATAGTTTCACTGAAAGCATATTTTACTTTTGAGAAGAGAACCTAGAAGCTAGTGGCTGCTTCTGTGGTTTTCCAACAGTTTAAACAAATATACTTGGACACCAACAAAGTGTCTCCTTTTTTTTCTGGAGAACTGAGTTACAAAATACTGGTTTCTATTAGGGTGTGTCTGGCACTTTCTGTGCCGTCAAGCCTTCCATTTTCATAGTCTGTACGGTAGTAGATTTTCCATGAACGGTCCCAAATTTATTCCCAGACAGTGGTGTTTAGGAAACCCAATATGAATGTGAGGGTTGTTCTATAGCAGGCTCAGAATTTGTGCCATGCAGTTGCCTAAAAAGAGCATTTCTGATGTATAAAAATATATATGTATATATATATTTTTGGCATGCCTTAATCGCTCTCATATTTTTTTGATTGAGTTACTTGTCTTTTAAATTCTTCTTTTCTATCTTTTATTTCTACAGTTGTACAGAATGCAACCCAAATACCCACCTACACTGACATTTTACATAAAGAGTTGGAAGCCAAGTGACTGAAAAACAAAACAAAATTATGTATATAGTATCTCTAGAGAGATTTACACGTGAACTCAAGTGGGAGCCAGAGGTAACTCTGGAGGAAAATGAGCCAGTAAGAGAAAAGTGCTAATGGAAAGTCTGACTATAATTTGGTTTTGCTGACAAATAAAAAAGCAGGTGCCATATTTTTTAAGAGAAAAATAACAAAGGAAAAAGAGCTTTAGGTTTACATACCCATACACATTCTCTCTCTCCAGAAATGGACATGTTGGCTATAACCTACACCCCCATACCCACCTTTATGTTTTGAGCATGGCAGCCCTCTTCCACCATTTGCTCTCTAAGGGGGCCCCCAGGGGCACCTGGCCTTGCTACCTTCTCTGTCTCCGGTAGGCACTTTCTTCTCCCTCATTTAAATCTTTCACTCCTCCAAGGCTATCCTCAAGGCCCCTCTCCTGCATGAAGCCTTCCCACCAGAACTCCAAACCATGCTGCCTCCTGTTCCAAGTCCTGCACTGTTTATGGCTGATGCCACACAGTCTTGCAGATTCAGTTTGGAGTGGGTGTTTTCTGTCCCTAATATGGCTGCAAGCCTCCTGAGGGCAGGGCTGCATCTCATTCCATTTCTGTATGCTACCATAGCACCCTACACTTCCCTGAACACACACCAGATGACCAGCCAGCATCTGCTGGACAGTGGGGATTGAACAACTAGGTGCAGAACCATGAGATCGAGAATGGCTAATTTTATCTGGCAATCTGAATGACCATCATAGGTCTAGAGAAGGTTTACAGCTCAGTGAGTACCCCCGGAACCCTGCCAGCAGACAGGGCTGCCATCTGTAAGGAAACATCCCGGAAGAGTTTGGGGGACACTTGCCATGGATGCTGCCATGTGAGGCCAGCTTCCCCTTCAGGAAAGGACCAAGCCCCCTACAGGCTGCTGGGGTGCTGCCTGCAGACAGCCCTCAGATGAAGGGAAGAGCTTCACCCAAAGTCACACCCCATTCCTTGCATCTCACGACTGATCATTATGGCAGGGGACACAAAGGCCTGGCCCCTCTCCCCAGCTCCGAGCAGGTCTGAAGGGCCATTCTAGCCCCACAGCTCAGGGCTACTGTTGGGTCTGCACTGCAGCCCGGCTTCTCGGTGGGCCCCGTCCAGCATCCCTTGGGTCCCCTTCTCCTCCGCAGGTGCTGATCCTAAGAGCAATCCCAGTAAACTGCCACATGCTAACCTTCATCTCGGAGTCAGCTTCCCGGAGAAGCAGCCTACAGCACCACCATACATCCATCAGTCCATACATCCCTCTATTCATGCATCCGGCCATCCAGCCAGCTAGCGACCTACCACTGTGTTTGGGCACATGGGTGGTGGTGGTGGAAGGTGACACGGGTAAAAAAGACCCAGTTTTCATCCTTAGGGAGCTAACAATCTAGTACAAGTGATGAGATATGTACAGGAATAACCACAAAACAACAGAAAGTGGCTGGTGTTGAGAACATAAAAGCAGAGACGTGGCCGGGGTGTAATCCCAGGACAAGCGGTCAGGAGTCTTCCTGCACTGGCTTAGGCCGTGGCCAGCAGGATATGCGTCTCACCGCGATCTCACTACTCCGTCTGATCTCAAGCCCCGGAGGACAGAATGAACCGTGTCCTTCTGTCTCTTCACATTCCCACACTTCCCAACACAGGGTCCCAGACAGTGCGGGAAATCTTAAACCACTGAAGCAAAACAAAACACTGAAGGGAAACTTTGGCAGTCCCACTTTTTGGGTAGGTTTCCAGCTGCCTGTCTAGCCACTGAGGGCAGAGCTCTCAGGAGGCTCCTGGAGACGCTCAGCCACTTACCGTGCCAGAAAAATCTCAAGAACATGAAAGCATAAGACAAGGTCCTGATCCTCAAAGCAGCTGAAGCCCAGTGCGTGGACAAGACAGAAGCCCCTGAAAAGGTCCACAAACAGGAGCAAGACATTGGACCATGACTAATAGCCCCACGGTACACCATCCCACGGGGCTCCTACCCGCAGTCGCCAGCCCATCGATCTGTCAATCTGTTAGCTGACGAAGGTTACTGAACAGCCTCCAGGAGGAACCTGACAATGAGAACCAACAAACCCCAGAATCTCACAATCCCTTGAAACCAGTGCCCCAGCCTGATTCACTGTCTGCAGGGGCAAGTGCCTTAAGTGAAACATCGCTGCTAAATGACTGATGGAAGGAGGGGGCGGGGAAGCCTTGCGGGGGGTGGGGGGTAGGGGAGCCCGTCTCCTGCAGTTCCCTGCCCTCACCCCAACTCAATGTGCCAGTCTCCTTCCCCTGCCTTTGTACAATCTGCACCAACTTCTGTTGTTTCTCTGAAATGGAACTGGCATCCTCCCTCTTCTGCCTCGCCGCACAGCTACCACCCCTCTGCGCTGTGGCCACATCTTGACAGTTGAGGCTCCCCGCCTGAGCAGTCCCGGCACTTCATGTCTGCCAGATGTGGCTGCTGAAAACCCAGCTCTTGGTGGGTGACGTCTCTCAAGAATCAGCTTGTGGGAGCTCCTTTGGTACCATCAGGACCAAGTTATTAGGACCCTCTTACAGTGGTCCTCCCGCACTCACCTGTTGCCCAGCACTCTCCAGTACATGCCCTCCACTCAGTTACCTCCCTATTTGTCTTTGCTCAAGTGGTGTCTGACTTCTACAATCTTTCCTCCTCTTGGCCACCTACTGAATCCTACCTCCTTTTTGCATTTTGTTCACCTGGACCAAGCTTAGGACCAAAGTTAGGAGCCTGCTGTTTCCCCACTTCTTTTATCGTCTTGAAGTTCCCTTACCAACCCCAACTCTGTCGCGTGGACATGCTTCTCTGCAGCACCTCTGTAGCTGCAAGGATACCCTGTCGGCGTGACTGCCCCGGACCATCTCGCTGTGGGTGGGAGAGCTTGTCTGCCATCAGCTGGGCAGACTATCTTGGTCTCACAAACCAGAAAGGGAAAAAGCTGACATTGCTTATGTTTACTCGCTTGTTGCTTCTTAAGAAAGACTCTCCATCACTGTTGAGTTAATACACGAAGCTCTAGGATTTCTGAGAGATGGATGGTGGGCTTGCCAAAGGAGACACTGCCAAGTGGGGGGTCTCTGGAATGAATCCAGTGTTCCATAAACCCTGCCTCTGTCCTGATTGTAGAAAGAACTATAAATGACAGAAAAGCAGAGGAGAGCTGCTGGCAGCAGAATGACATAGAAGCATCATCCCGGGCTTCCTGAAAAACAGAAAATGCAGATGGAGTCAAATCTCACGCCCCCTTCCCTGTCCTGGCAAGGGTGCCGTGCCAGGAGAAGTCTGCACAGCAGGCGCCAGGGAGATCTGTGGGTAAGTCTCTTGAGGGGGCTACAGAGAAGGGTAGGTGGCTCCTTGATTTCCTCATTCCTCTGCCGATTCGCAGCCAGGTCGGTGGCCGAGATGGGCAAATTGGGAGGATGGGGAGTACCTGCTGTGCCTCCTGCTACCTTCAAGGGAAAAGGTTCAGCAGTGAGGGGTGGGGGGTGGAAATTACCCCCTCTTCTATTTGAAGTGGCATGAAAGTGGCTAATCTCCAGGTTAGGATGTGGATTGGGTAAATTGCTTTTTACAACTTTCCCTAGAGCTGGAAGAAAGGGTGGTAGAAGCAGTGGGTCTGAATGGCCTCATCTTCATGCCTTAAGCTGGAAGGTGATGAGGATAAGAAGAGGTGAATTAAAAATAACCTTCCAGAAACAAGCAAACAAACCTACATGCAAACACCCCCCCAATACTAGAGAGAGAGTGTGAATACAAAGGAGAAAATTCAAAACAAATCTCTTTTTGCAGTTCTATGAATGTGGCAGTAATAACAACAATACTAATTGTTTTACACATGCCTAGAGGTTTACATTTTACAAAGCACAGGGTACATTATTTAGCAGTATTCTCACAACAAATAATTCAGTCAGGTAATAATCAAAATAGCAGCTACCATTTACCAAATGATTACCAGGAACGTCTTTCATGTGTACTTTTATTTAATCCTCATGACCTCCCTGTGGTACTATTGTTATTCCCATTTTACAAAGTGGGAACCAGGCTTGGAGAGGTTAGCAACTCATCCGTCAGGTAGAGACTGAAACCCAGATCTTTCTGATTCCAGAGTCCTGGCTCTTGACCTTAGTAAGATCTGGCTTATGGCAGGACTCTTCCCAAGTTGAGGAAGGCGAGGGCTCTGAGGAGAAAGCAGTCCTCACATCTCATCCAGCTGGCACAGACACAGGTCCACAGATGAATGCCACATTCCTTATAGAGACAGAGGTCAACCCCTACGGATAACATACCTGCCATTCAACTCATATCAGAAGCTGCAACAAGGGTTTCCATTTGACAGGATGCAGCCACAGCAAGGTGATAAATTAGCATCTAGCTTTGAAGCTTTGTCATGAAGAATACTTTAAGACTGAAAATAATGAGTGAGACTGAATGTCATTTAGCAGAATGGCTTGTGACATTCAAATAAATGTTCAACTTGTGAGATTCATGCACACAAGGAAAGAAGAAACGACTTCAGAAAAGTGTTAAGGTGCAAACAAATGGTGACAGCTCCCAGGAGCTGGCTGCCCTGTTCCTGGGGCCCATCTGACCTCAGTGGTAATGTCTGCTGCTAGCTGTGCAGAGGCCTTCTGGTGCAAACAGACAAGGACATGTAAGGGAAGCTCTGGGCTGGGCAGGCTGCGGGGAGCTGCAACAGGGCCATTAAGAACCCCTTCTGTCTCCTTTCACCCAAGTACCAACTCTTCTGGAGTGTCTCCTCCCTCCCCCCCCCTCCTTCTCACCTCCTCTTCCTCTAAGCCCCCTATCCTCCTCCCCACTCTCCATCAGCGGACAGTGGGGGCAGGGAGAGGATGTTCCTGGGATTTTGAGAGAGTGTCCCTGTCATTGCTCCCCTCACCCTGCCTTTTAGAGCTCTGGACAGACACAGAAAACACCCCCTGGAACTTTAAATGATGTGAGGAGATCCACAGGCCACCTGTGAAACAAAACCTTGGTTCTTTAGTCACAGAAACATATAGGTAGGCAAAGGGCTCACGGTTATTAATTATATACCCACACATGCCTACACAAAGCAGGTGGCCCTGCACACACACAGGAACCCTCATGCATTGGCATCTTGGCCATGCCACCCTTCCTATCAGCTTCCTCCCTTCCCACCCACCCAGACGGGTGGCCCACAGCTGCTCGGTGAGAAGCTAAGAGGCATGGTGCAGTGGAAAGGGAGTCACTGGACCCTGGGCTACTCCCTGGCTGTGAGACTTGGGCAAGCCACTTAGCCTCCCTGAACCTTTGTAAAATGTAGATAATAATCACCTGGCTAGGTGGTGGGCGATGGAGGGGAATAATACGTGTAGGGCCCTTGGCGCGGCGCCTGGCGCTGTCCTGCCTGGTTCCCCAGCTTGCCTTTCCTACACCCACGGCTGGGCCGATCCTGCCTCTGGCACTTGCCCCCCACCCGTAAGACTCTGATCTAACACCGGGGAGAGTGGGGACTAGTCCGGGACCTCAGGGCTGTCCCAGGAGGGTCCCAGATCTCAGGACACAGGTCTGCCGGCTGGAGCTAGCCTTCGGAGCCGCGTGGGCCCCGGGAACCTCGGACACGCAGGAAGGGCCATAGGGTCTTGCGTGGGTGGACCGGTGGGCGGCGGGTGGTGGAGGCAGGCTGAGCCCGGAGGTAAGTCGACCCAAGGCTGTGGGTGGCTTCCTCCTGTTGCTCAGTATCAGGGAGAGGCGGGGGAGGACATTCATCTTTTCCTAAGTAAGCCTCCACCCATTGCTTCGATAACTATCGATTGTGAAAAGCCAGCAGCGCCTCTTAAAGGCGAAGCCGGGCTCGTGCGCCCCGCGTCCGTGTTCGCGGACCCCTCCTCCTCCAGCGCGGGGCAGCGATGGGAGAGCGCTTCCCCACTGGCTCGTCTCACGCAGCCTCGGCAACCGCAGCCACCAGCTGTGGTTCGACCCCTGCTTGCCCACCGCGGGGCCTTTCCTTCCCGAAGTGCCCTGTCACGCCCCCGGACCCGGTCACCTGTTCCGCAGCGTCCCCGGGACCCCGGAGTCGAGGACGGGGCTGCCGCTCGGAAAGTTCTTTCCAAAGGCGTATGTGCTGCAACCTTCGCGGCAGCAAACCCCAGGACGCGGTCTTCCCGAGCCCTCCCCGCCCCCGCCCAGCCCGGGAGACCCAGGCCCGCTGCGGAAGCCCGCCACGCCGCGGGCCGGCCGCACGCGCGCCCAAGTGCGACGGGGAGGAAGCCGCGGAGCGAACTCCCCGAGCGCAGCGGCCCCAGCCCGGCCTGGAAGGGACAGGCTGCCGGGATCGGCCTCCCGCCGGCCGCTCAGGGACATACTCGCGATTTCCTGCCCCGGCCTCCCCTCCTCCCGGCCCCGGCCCCTCTGTACCTGCGGCGGTCACGGTCTCGCCCTCGCTCTGCTCGCCGGAATCCGAATCCATGCTGCGGGCTGCGGGCTGCTGGCCGGGCGTCCACAGCCGCCCGCCCGTCTGCGGGGCGCTCGGGGCCGCGTCCCGGCTCGGGCTGCCGCGGCGCACTCGGAGCGGGCAGCCGGGCGGCA
>JAQQAC010003584.1:7311154-7344425 GCA_029783875.1 Phataginus tricuspis | reverse complement strand
CCTGCCAAGTCAAGGAGCTGGGTCTTTCCGCGTCCCCGGCCCAAGGGGCACGAATTGAATTTAAAACCGTTGCTTAGTCTTCAACACAGTGCTGAACTTCCTCCATAACTCCCTCCGACACTTTCTGAAAAGAAGTATTTGAGAATTTATTTAGTAATTAAGAAACTAAACTAGGGGGAAAATGCACGGAGCATAAGGCCTCAGGAGATCCTTTGTTGTTAATTTTTGATTACGGATGCAGCCTTATTGTCTCCCTGAATTATCAGCTCCAACACTTACATAACGGGCTTCTCTGCATATAAAGCGCACACAGAGCATGCAAACTAACTTTAATGACCTGAACACAATGAAATCAGGAAGAGAAATTTCACTAAAAAAGTGCCATTTATTGTTTACCATTTCACTCTAGTCTGTACACTGACCCATTGAAGAATTGAGGTCGAACATTTGAAAATGCTTTTTTGAAGGTCAAAACTGGTTGAAAGGTGGCAATTTCATAGAATTCAGCCTATACTGTTTCCCCCCATTTATAGTCTCAGAGAGAGTAGATAACTTTCCTGTGGTCTCAGGACCAGAAAGTAGGTGAGCTGGGTCTTGAAATCAGGGCTCTCTGGTGTCCAGACCTGCTCTCAGCAGGGTAGCCTGTCACAGGTGAATTGGACCTGTCAGCTACGTGGGGTCTGCCTCCTTTAGTGAAGGTATTGGCTTCACAGGGCGCAAATAAAAGTTTACTTTGTGTTCTCAGAAAATGTTTTCTGGATGACCAAACTCATGGACTCTGGTTGATAAAAGTTGGGTGGATTTCGACGGAATGGTCAAAAGAGCCTTATTCTAGGTGTGTGATCTTGGGCAAATGGCTCACCCTCCTTCAGTTTCCTCATGTGTTGGCATCACCTTCATAGGGTGGTTGTAAGGGAGTAAATGGAATGATGAGTGTGGAAGCTATTACCCAATGCTTGGCACACACTTAATGTTTGATCAATGGAAAGAATGTTAGTTCTTAGAGCTAATGGATCCCATTTAGAAAACAAAATATTTAAAAATCACACACTGTTATGTGACAAGAAAAAGAAAAAAAGGAACAGTAACATTTGGGTAAAAGTTGATACTCAAGCCACTTTAAAAGTCTGCCCTCGTAGCTTTGCAGTCTTAAGGAAAAACAATGACGATAATGTCAGAGAACAGAGCATACTGGATTGAAAAGGCATCCAGCTTCCTCTAAAGGCCAGGCCTAAATTCAACAACAGGAAATGTGAAACTTTCTCTGTTCCTGTAGGCCTCCTCCCCGGACAATTTTTTGTTTTTCTTTGTTTTAATGGACAGGTGGTCTGCGTTGAAGGGTGAGGGGGACAGAATCCCACCGACGCATCCATGCATCATGGCAATAAAGGAAAGGTGCCGGCTCACTACTGGAACTACTGGAAAATCCTGGGAGTGCACACTTGCGACACATACAGGCCCATCAATCATCCATTCTTTACTGAGTAACTAGCATCTCAGCCCAGAGATAAAGTGTTGGGGGTGGGGGGAGAATGGTTAAGGTGCTCCTGAGACGTCTATGGGCTAAGTCTGTAGATAAACAACACCTACCCGTTTATCTGTTCCTGTGTGCCGTCATAGTGCATTTCCGCCAAAGGAGGCAGACATAGGATGAAAAACTGAATGTGGAATTAAACAATGGAGAAGAGAGATCCAAACTAAATAAGGTCTCCATTCCAATTTCCCATGATATGCAATCTGTTGTCATGGGATAGCGAGACAAAGGGAAATGCCTGCTGGCACGCATGTGTGCTTAATGAGGAACATTAGTAGAACATACCTTATCTGTCCTCCCAGTGTGGAAAAATCTGTATAGGAGGAGGAAGTCCTTAAAATAGTGTTTCACAACTCTTACCCCCACGAAACAGTGAAATCTAAGGTGGTGAATCTCCCTTACAAACCGTTCCTAATATATTTCTTAAAAAAAAAAAAAGGACAAACAAAAAAGCTCTTAGAAAAGAGGAAAGGATTTCTGTAGTTCCTCTGTATATTTTTAGAAGAATGGTGTCACTTTGCAGGCTTGAATCTAGAATCTGGGGTTATAAACCACTTTCCCCAGTGTTTCCACTACATCTTCTCAGCTTGGCTGCTCTTCAGAAACATGCATTTCTAACTTATTGGTCATTTCTTAGCATCAGCTAACAAAATTGTTGGCTTCTTAAGGAACTTGCCTGTCAGGTGGGAAAAGCCTCTCTATATGTAAGGTGTCAAGAAACAGATAATAAAATAGATCCATTTCTGCTAGCACAATAATACTCCTTTAATCCGAGCCAGCGCTCTGACTCACCCGCCTGACTCCTCTTGTGGGATGGAAAGGGAGGCTGTCTGCAAACCCTCGGCAGGCAGCCTCGGGAGGAGGGAGGAAAGTTCCTCTCACGCGCTAGGGCTGCTGCTCTGCTTCAAAATACCCACAGGGCTCCGGAACTGATACTTTCTCAGGCAGAAGTGGCCCTTGGTACTTTGGGAGGAGAGGCTGGCCAGGACAGCCCCATTCCTAATAGTGCATCTCAAGGTGCATGCTGGGACCAAAGTAGCTTCTGCACCGAGCTGCAGTGGCCTCCTTGGGACTCGAGGCAAGCTGCACAGTGGGGCCTGAACTGACTTCATGTCCATCTGGCAGAATAAGATGCTGGAAGACAGACAGCCTTGAAAGAGGGGGCTTTTCCTATTTCTTTCTGGCTGGCAAAAATAGGCTTCAGTTGTTCCCTATTATTTCAAAAGCAGCATCTCTGTTAGAAAAAGTCAAAACCCATTCATAATTCCATAACTCTTAACATATCTTTAGAAAACTTTCCCTCGTGTGGATAGCATTCTGCTTTTGTAGCTTCCTTTTAACATGTTGCAAACATAATTCCATCTTTTCTTTGGCAACATGGTTTTTAATAGCTGCATGGTGTTCTATTGTATGGGTGTCCCATTATGTATCTAGACAATCCTTTGTTGTTGGGCATTTAGGCTGTTTCCAATTTTCTGCTATAATTGACAGCATCAGTGAACATCCTCATGTCTAAATCTTTGCATATATCTTTAATGAGGAAGTTTAAGTGTCAGGTTGGGGAAGAAAGAAAGCAAGGTATGGGAGGATGGGTGCCCTCAAATGTGTGAAGACCTAGACTCTAGGCTGAAACAGGACCTATATTTAGGTAGGTGTCATAAGAAAGTAGAGTTTGGAAATCTTGTGCCAGACCTGACCAGCTTGTCCTCAGATCCGCGGCTTGCCCTTCCCCTGCTCCGTAAGGATGAGGAGCCGACCCCTGCAGGCTGCATTTGTCAGGCTTCTGTGCTAGCTGGTTTCTAGCAGGACCCAGCCAACGCGAAGGCACTGCAGAAGATGGGAGGCCAGGGGAAGGAATGACTGGGACATTCTCTCCAATCCTCTTCCCCCCAGATCTCAGCATCTCTGACCATGGCTGCACCTCCATGGCTTCACCTCCTACTAGATGGACCTATTGTGGTTCCAGCTTCCACCAGATGAGCACGGTCCCTGGTTCTAGTAACAGCACCCCCCTCCCTGTTGTCTTAGCCCAGAGTGGCAGTGGCTTCCCGCTGTTTCTAATATCTAGTTGCTTCACTGTCCTCTGTTGGGCTCCTCAGCATTTCCATCACCTCTGTAGCCAGCGCCCTGCATTGCTCTTTTAAAAATATATGGAATAGCTTCTGCTTTGCTAGTTGGACCTTATTATTACAGACACACTGAAAGAAGAAACACTGGTTTAATGATTACATATAGGGGACCATATTGTGGGAGACTGGAATCCATGATCATTAGGGTTCCTTTGGAAGTTGGGGCATGGGAGGGGAATGACATGCCCAAATCTTGGAAGTGACAGAGTTGGGACTGGAACTCGAGGCTCCTAACCCCTAGCCCAGCATTCTTTTCATTCGGTGTTAGCTCTTCTCCTGCAAATATCTTTATTAGCCACCCACCTAAGTTTAGGTTAATCGCTCTTCTGATCTACTGGAGGGAAAACTGAGTCTCCTAAGTTCTTTCTCTCTTTCAATTATCTTGTAATTATGTGACAGCTCAGTTCAATAATGCTTATTCACTAATTATTTTACGGAACAAATACTGCTCGCCTAGTGTTGAGTGGAACCTTTCTTTCCTCCTTTCAAGGGATTTTTTTACTTAGAAAATCTAAATACACATTCTAATCTGGAAGGTTCCATTTATGTAAGTCTCTGGTTTCATAACATCTATGTTGAATTGAGGGCCGTAGAAGAGGGAGAGAATGTTTTAGGTCACCTAGTCTGACCCCATCATGTTAGATACAGAGAAACAAGCCCAGAAAGATGGGGTGGCTTGCCCAGAGTTAGGGACAAGAATGAAGCTTGAACCCTCTCTCCAGCCCTAGTTCAGGAAGCCCACCATATCACCATGCTCCTTTATGGGCTTTTTCCACCTGCTTCTACATTTGGGAGTGTTCTAGCGACCGTTCTCCACCCAGAATGGAATCCTCAAAAGCAGGACTTGACCGATCCCTTCTTTTAATTTCTTCATCTTGTCAACACCTTTCTTGGGCTCCCTATCCTCCCTTTCTCTCCTGGATTCTCAAACTTTCCAGTCTCCTTCTTCTCTCTAGCTAACATTTTCTTTCCCACTACGCCTTCCCTTGTATTGTTCTTTAATTGATCCCTCCCTTCTGTGGTCAAAGCCAGTCTGCCTGGGTGAAGTTGTCAATGCTTCCAAGTGAGGACTCTGTCAAGCACTGGATCTGATTCCTGGTTGTCATCAGCTTTTGATAATTCTCTGAAGAAAGTCATAAATTAAGGTCGCCCCTTGGCAGGACCCCTGGGCCTATCTCTGTTACTTCCATGGCCTCTTGACTGTGGATGTGAGCATCTTAACACCTCAAACAGTATGGCGTAGATGGGAAATCCTCCCATAGCCAAGAATATCAAATTTACTTTAATTCAAACCATTAACACATATCATCCCAGGGGGGTTTCCAGTGTTTCAATGACTTGCTCCCTCGGCTGTCAGCATCAATCTTTGCTTTCTTTAGATCTTATCAATCTTTTGATCTTTCCAGTTTTGTGTAATCTAGACATTCATGAGCAGTTACATTTATTGAAGCTCTTTCAGGATAACGTCATTATAATACAATGTTTGAGTCACAATGACCTTATTCAAACGAACAAATCCTCCCCCCAGACACACTGACAGTTGGCTTAATTATGTTCTTCTATCCTTTCAAATTCTGTTACTTTCTTCCAATATGGATTTTAGTCAAGTCACATAACTGTCAAGAATCCAGGAACTCAGTTCACCCTTCACATTCCTGACTCATACTTTAATTTCTCTTGATGAACTCAGTAAGTCCAAGGATCAAGTATTGGGTTTCTGTCCCAGAAAACAAGTGTAGGAGACACCTGCCTCCTTCCTTGGTACCTTGATATCGCTGCAGGAATGAACAGGAGTGGAGTGGGACCACGTCAAGAGGCCAGCCTCGGACAGCGGGTCCTAATGCCCTCGCGCTCTCCTCGCCTCGGTGCTGAGTGGAGGGTGGGGCCAGAGCGATGCCCACTCTCAGTTCCGAACAATCACATCTTCCCAAAGTCTCCCGTCACCCAGTGTGCCAACAGCTCTCCGTTCCCCAGGCTAGTAGTCTTCAAACTAGTTCCCTGATTTTTGTCTTACTTTCACTTTGGCATCCACAGTCCCATCGAATTTCAATGTTGTCTCTTCCACAAGTGTCTTGATTTTAGCCTTTCCTTTGCAAATCTGCTCTCTCCCTCTTCCCGGCTCTTTACCGGAGTCTCGATCACTGTAGCAACACTGTCTCCAGCCCCGCCCAGACCCCCAAGCCAGAGCTCAAGCTCCCTCGTTTTCAGCTGACAGTTTGTGTCTGTACCATCCTGCCCTGCTCGCCACTCATCAGAGAGCCTGGAATATGTACAGAACACTAGGCAAAGTCTGAGCAGTAACGGGGTTGTCCTATGACCACCCGATTTCAGTCTCTCTCTGCTTCCTGCCTTGCCCCATATTTAATTTTCTGGCTCTGTTCCTGCAGCCCAGTCCCTGGTGGGTGGGCTTCTTGCCCTCCTTTCCCCGACATGAGGCCTACCTCCTTCCTGCCGGTCGGCATGCCTCTCTGTGATGGCCGGAGGTTTCGACTCTCTGGGTTGGCCTTGGGCCCATCTGCCCAGAATTATCCTCATGGGAACTTTTGGCCAGGATGCCCTGGTGTTCCTGGAATCCACATCCTCTTCTTGGCTTTGCCTCTGGACCGCTAAATGTTGGGCAATTTCTGCCGTGGTGGAGTTAAGACACCTGGATTTTTGACCTGGCTGTTGATGAACTTGATATCTGACTTTAAGTAAGTCAGGACTGCCTGTCCTAGCCCTCTTCAGATGCCGGTTTTGAGGACATTCAGCCTACCATTTGTATGCCTTGAACATGGCCCCTACTTCCTCATTAAGGCCCGAGTCTGTCCTGACCCAGTCCCTTCCACCCGACAAGATAAGGTAACCTCTTTGTAAGCTGGCCTCCAGCGCACACAGGGCCCCTGCATATCCACTGACCCACAGTTTCCCTTTTGGCTCTACCCTGCATAGTGACTGTGTAAGCCAGCATGCTTGGGGTGTGCCTCAATTTCCCCACTTGCACTAATATGTCCTTCTTTGGACAGTACCCCGACCTTGTCTTACACTTTCTAAGGTGTGGCCACTTCCTATTAGTTGAAATAACATGAGTAAATCTTTTTCCATCTCCAGAGAGTTTGCCTAATACAATCTGCCATTTGCAGACTCTTTGCTTCAAAACTTAATTTGATTGGATATGTTTGAATAGCCAAAAAAAATTTTTTTTAAACTACTGGTTGCCTTATAGCACCTTTTAAGAATATAACCAAGAACAAGGAGAAGCCAGAAAGTAAAGTCCCCTCAGCTATTGGAAAAGGTATCTTTAGCTCAGAAGAAAATCTTGTAGGCTCTCACGCACAGTCTAGTTTTCTTCATCACAAATTCTGTCTGGTGTGAGAACAGAAGGAGGGGTGGAGTGGCCACTCTGGGCAGCACCAGAGCCACAGTGGAGTAGCTCCTGTCTTTGCCCACATCCCCTCTGCACTCACCTTCCCCTCCACCCTGCTGGTGTCCTACTGCAAACACCTGCAGCCTTTGGGAAATGCCAGGGAGCTAAGCAGAGCAGCCCTTGAAGAGTCATGGTCAGGATCTCGGGATGAAATCTAGGTTCCTGCCCCTCGTGTGGGATGGCTCTGCACAGTCTCCTAGAGGTGCCAGTGCCCTGAGCCCTCTCTGCCCCCAGGGGGAAGGAACTCTCACCAGTAGGTAATGCACCTGTATGGCTGCCTTCCAGGCCCATCATATTCCCGGCCCCCTACTGGTGCTTCCTGGAATCGCCTCCCAAACAAACAACTTGTCCTACAGTCCTTATCTCGGGGTCTGCCTCTAAGGGAAACTCTCCTAAGTCATCCTGCAAGAATAAAAAGCTGAGAAAGGATGGAAAGGGAAAATCGAAGAACTCTGAAAAAGCAGAGAGTAGAAGAACTAAAGTGTTTTGGAGCAGTGGGGTCATTTGGCAGGGGCACTGGGGCTCGAGGGTATCTGACATAATTACTGTACACGCTGAGGGCGGAGAATAAGTACATTTTAGTAAGCTTTCTGCCTGAGGAAATAGGTTGTGATGCTTAAAAGAATAAATCATTGGCTATCTAGAAGCTTGAGTTTCCTGGACGCCTTTTTCCCTGATAGCCGGGATTTATTAGGTTTTCAGTTGTTGTACTGAAATCACTGCCTTCAAGCTTCAAAGCTCTTGGTTCCAGGATTTTGGTTCTTTGACATTTATATTCTTCATGCTCTTCATAGTCTTTGATTTCATCCCTTCCTATCCCATTTGCAGAATAAAGTTCTTTTTCTAAAGTCTGCCTTCCCACGGAAGCCGCTTTTGCTCCTGGACTACTTCAGTGGTCCTTCTTGTGCACTGTTGTCTCCTTCTTGGGGTATGAGGATTGCCTCTGCATTAAGTATTCCAAGGGCCAGTGCACTGAGATTTGTACTTCTGTTTTGTTTCCAATCCAAATTGATTATTTTTTTCAGTTTTCATCCAGATGTTTCATATCATGTAAACACAGCTTGCAAGTGTTCCTGAACTGCTTACAGATGTATGCCAGTGCAATCCTTTCCAAATTATATATAATGATGCTCTAGGTCTATTTATATCTATGTCATAGTCTTTGGCTTGAGTTTTAGCTATAAGATTATGTTGGAAAGAAAGTGAAAATTTCATGTGTTTGTGGATGATTTGTCTACTTGATTAAAGACTCCAGATATATGGAAATATTCAGGAATTGATGTCATTTTCCACTGAATGCTGGCACGGTGTTATGGGCTGAATGCTTCATATGTTGAGGTCCTAACGCCCAATGTGATGGTATTTGGAGATAGGGCCTTGGGGGGGGGGGATAATTAGGGCTAGGTGAGGTCATGGGTGGGGGGCCTTAGGATGGAATTAGTGCCGTTATAAGAAGAGACACCACAGAGCTTTCTCTCTGTCTCTCCCCCTGTGCTCACACAAATAAGAGGTCATGTGTGCACAGTGAGCCATCTGCACCCCAAGGGCAGAGCTCTCCCCAGCACCCGACCACGCTGGCACCTTGATCTCAGTTTTCTTAGCCTCCAGAGCTGTGAGGAAATACATGTCTCCTGTTTAAGCAGCCAGTCCATGGTATTTTTGTTATGGAAGCCTGAGCAGAATAATGTAAGTAGGGACCCAGGTCTGTTGACCTATGCAGCGTACAGTCATTGTGACGCTAAAACCTGCTGTATACCCGTTTAGACCAAGCCAAGACCTCCTCACCTGGGGCTTGGAACCAGAAGGGTACCCTTTAAAGCCTTAGATCTACTCAATTCTTATCAACAGCCTGGTTGCAGGGTATAGTGACACATTAAGGATGAAGTGGCAGATTCTGTCTTGCAGGGATGGCAGCAGCAGTCCGTCCCATCCACATGCTGTTCTACAATGTGACCTCGATAGGCTTTGTATCAAGAAATGGGCTCTATGTCCTCTCCCACCGTTTGGATGGGCTTGTGACTTGCTTGTAACCAACTGGATGCAGTGAAAGGGACTTTGTATAACCTCTGAGGCTGGGGCAGAAAATACTAGCCAGCTTTTCTCTGGTTCTCTGAGATACTCTCTGGAGCCCGGAGCTGCCATGTAGGAATTCTGACTACCCTGAGGCCTCCATGCAGTGCAGAAGCCTTGGCCACATGGAAAGGCCACGTGTGAGCACGCCCTTCCCAGCCAACAGCCATATCAGCCACCAGACATGTAAGTGAAGATGCATCCAAAAAACAGCTTTTGAGTTTCCCTAGATGAGCGCCCCCCACTAGTGTGATGCAAAAATAAACTATCCCTGTTGTACCCTGTCCAAATTCCTGGCCCAGAAAATTGTAAGCAAGATAAAATGGTAATTGTGAGCTATGGAGTTTTGGGGTAATTTGTTATGCATCTATTGTAACTGGGACAGATGCATTTTTTCATTGATTCCTCTATGTAAAATCCCAGCCCCGTCTCAGGCCAGACCAAACGAAACCCACCTTACCTGGGTCTTCCTTGAGCAGCCCCCAGGTATGGTGCCCTGCTTTGTACCAATAGGCTGGTTAAAAGGAGCTCTTCTATAGAGATACTGTTGAGGATGGGACAGAGTTCATTAGAGCTTAATGCAGGAAAATTCTGTTTCTTGGAAGCAACTGGTGTCTTGCAAACTGTGGATCTTACCATCGCTCGGCTTTCCCTCTTTGCTTTGGCTACTAAGAAGCTCAGGACAGACTTTGTGACCAACTTGTAACAACTAATCTTATCTCTTTGTAACCTGCTGTATTTATTTTTGTAAGGCCC
This sequence comes from Phataginus tricuspis, assembly GCA_029783875.1. Taxonomy (NCBI): domain Eukaryota; kingdom Metazoa; phylum Chordata; class Mammalia; order Pholidota; family Manidae; genus Phataginus; species Phataginus tricuspis. The sequence goes on along the minus strand of JAQQAC010003584.1, from coordinate 7,334,530 downwards.
CTCAAAATACTTTCAGAACAAAGGGGGGGATAAATGAACTCATGGGAGAATGAATGTCCCTCAAGTCACTCTAGTATTTGAGAGCGTTAGACTGGGCTGGTTCCAACACATAGCTTTATTATAACTGAAAACTAAACATAGTCTATATTCTCTAAAACAAAATACAAGAAACTAAAAAGGGCCGTCTAGACTAGAAGTTAAAGGAAGTAATAATCCACTGCAAAGTAATATAATATGATTTAGTAGGCAAAACAATGAGGCAGTTAGGAAAAGTAATATTTAGTGAGCGCTCCCAGGTATTTTCTAGATCCTTTATGTACACAATTTAATTTAATCATATTTAATCCTGATGGACATAAAGTTATCTTATTTTGAAAACGAAGAAGTCGAGGCTCAGGGAGGTTCATCAGCTTGGCCAGGGTCACACAGCGAGTGAGAGAGCTGAGGCGGAGACTCCATTCCCTTTCCAGTCCTGGTGGATATTGATGACAACTTTGAGGCCCACATAAGTTAAAATACTTTCCAGGCATAGATCAAATTCTGTTCAGGTGAACACTGGGCAGACGCAACTTTTTCATGGGAATGGGGTTTTGCTGTAAGTCCTCGTGGCCGCGGACGGATTCTGTGCCCTGGGGGGCAACAGGCAGACGGCTGCAGGAGAGGGACCGGTGACCCGCCCCGCGGGGGCCGCCTCTTGCAACCGCTCCTTGCGGTTCACTCTTTCAGAATGGGCTGTCTTGTTTCCGTTGCCCCCTTCCGTATGATCACCCCCGTGCCCCACCCTGCTCTGGAAAACGCCAGTGCTTCTCTAAGGAGCCCCGCTGGAAAGCCTCCCAGATGCCGGCGGTTGCTGCGGGTGAGCTTTCTGTCACACCCACCAGTGGGGAAGCCTGCTGGTTTCTGGGACGTTTGCCATTTCTCCCCACCTAGGGATGGGAGCTGGAGAAATGTGTTCTTGGTACCAAAATAATTCTTCTCAAAGGGTTCAGCCACGAGCAGATCAGGCAATCGCCATGACCATGGGCTTCTGGGTGGGGCTTGGACATTCTTGCATTTTGTGTCATGAATTGTTCACTGTAATGATGCCCTGCTTTCTGTCTTCTTTGCCAGGCAGCGAACTTTAAGCACCAGAGAGAAGAAACCCCAACCTGTGGGCAAGGACTCCATCCAAGCTCTTGCCACAAGCTGTCGCTTATCTCGGTAATGCCACTGAAACGATGACTTAAAATTCTCAAATTTCTCTAGCAACTTGTCTGCATGAATGGCCCTTGGGTTGTTACTGGGGTTAGCTTTATAAGCAGGCGCCAAGGGGCTCGAGGTATACGATTTGGGTGAGCCGAACAGCTCGATACCTTCTCTCCTGCTGGCCACAGTATCTGCAGTTCCACCACGGTGGTTCATGCCACCAGAGCAAAAGGGAGCTTTCAGAGTACAAGTCTCCCAATAACAGTATCCCTGGGTGGCTACTTGAAGGTATACGGGAGTCCCATGGTGAGCGCCTGCCATCTCTACACTCCCCTCCCTGTTCCCACCACCCTGACAGCTAGTACTTCTGTCCTTCGTGAGGTCCTGGCTCGGTTCTGGACGGTTCTGGGTCAATGCACAGTGTTAGTGTCCTTCACCTACCCGCAGATGGGGACTGGCCCTTCACCTGCTCACTCGTTCACTCACTCATTCTTCAAACACTTACTGAGCTGTTAGCTGCTCAGGTGTCAGGCATCTGGCTAGACCGCAGATACTCGAGGGAACACAGTCCCTGTGCTCACGGAGCATAGGCTATGGAATAGGAGGTGGACGACAAGTCCACCCATATGTCTCACGGGTCACATAAGTTTTGTGGAGAAAATAATGGGGCTGCAGAGTGATAGAGGCGGGGAAAGTTGTGATACTTTACATGGGCAGACAGGGAAGTCCTCTTGGGCGGTGTGACAGCTGGGCAGAAGTGTAGGCAGCAAGTGAGCCGGTGAGTGAGGACCCGGGGAAGAGGATCCGGGCAGGGGAGCAGCTGGGGTAGGTGGAGGGCCTGAGCAGGGAGCCAGTGTGGTCGCCTGGGGGTCAGCGGGAGGCCTGGGGGCTCGGGGAGGCCTGGGGAGGGTGGGCAGTGAGGAAGTCAGAGAGGGGTGGGCGGGAGTGGTTACTCCTGATTCCCCAACTGCCTAGGGGCTTGGAGCAAACCCTGGTGGACAAGCGCTGGCCACACCGTAGCCTCTCCTCCTGCGGGCCAGGGAGCTCCATCCAGACAGTTTCCCTGGGCTGCAACCCCGGTGCTCCCCGCTGCGTCAGCGAGTACCGTCCCTTCACAGGCAGGTTTCTGTAGGGCTCTCCCGGGATGGCCTCTACAACCTTCACTAGGCACCCCAGCCCCAGCCCTGACACCGAGGTGGGATCAGGCCGCCCTGCCACTTGGTTCCCCTTAACCCCCGCCCTGCCCTGGGCCCGCTTCTGCGCCACCCTTTATACTCCCAGCCGGTCCTCCCTCACTCCAGAGGCTGGGCCGTCTGCATGGACTCCCTGCAGGGGAAAGGAGCAGTGAGAAGGCTTCCGGACAGACGCCTCCCTCCTTGCAGTTTTGGCCAGGGCCCACCCTGTGCGAGCCTCTCCTGCCCTTGGGAAATTCACTGAGCGCTTGCTATGTGCTAAGCACTGTGCTTTACATGTGTCAAGATTTCCCAATGACAGAGATATTACTAAATTTGATCTCCATTTTACAGCTGGGGGAATGGAGGCTCAGAAAGGCTACGTTATTTGCCCAAGATCACACAGGCTGGTAAGTGGTGAAGTTTTGGTTGAAACCCAAATCTGTCTTTCCCTAGAGCTCCTCCTAGAAAAATGTAACAGTTAAGTATATTCAGATAGAGGATCTGAACTGAGGATTCAGGGACAGTTCTGAGGCTCCAGGCATCAAAGAGCTGGTTTATACAGCTTGCCCACGTTGTTCAGTCACCGAGAATGAAGATCCTGCAAACTCTCCTGGTGTCCCTCCCCAGTGAGGGCTCTATTACACTCGCATTCAGAAGGACGCTGATCCTCTGGCCTGGAGTTCCCTAATGGCAAGGGAAAAAAGCCTGTATTTGTCGTACTTCCCCTGATGTATAAATGGTCTTTTTCCTGGCCCCGATGCCTGGTCTCTGACATCAAATATTTGCTAAGTGCCCTTCTGGGTTCCAAGGACTAGGGATATAAAGCTAATTATGGCCTTATTCCTGCTGTTAAAGGGCACCTCGAACAGAAAGCCAGGTGCCCTCTTGACAGGGCTGCCCCAGGAGCCTTTTTCCTGAGGCAGAGGCCATACTGACGTCCCTTCAGATTTGCAGATTCTTATCTTGCACCTACTACCTCTGAGATATTGTCTTAGGTCTGCTAGGGATATAGGAAGAAATGGGACCCTTTCACTGTTAAGGAGATTATTAGCTAGATTTGAGGATGGGGAGGTGGGTACATATAAGACAAGTGCCCAAAAAACTCTCCCAGTAGGCAGAACATACGCCTGTTTTTGTTCTGTGCTTAAAAACAACAACAAAAAAAAATGAACAAAGACAATGATATTTTAATAAGATGAGCCTGAAATGGAAGTGTACATGTTGTAAAACCTTTTTTTTTTGCCTGCAGCATTCAAACTGCACATTATTTTTCAGTGAAGTGTCTTTTTTCTTGTAATTTCCACATTTACCTCACATAGCTTTTCGAGAGATTTCCAGGAGATTATGAAGCTTCTGTGCAATTGTTTAAGTCTGTTTTCATTTGACCAGATGTAAAACTCATAGGGAAAGTCAACCTCCCTTCTTTCCAGGAGTACTGGCAAAAACACAGAATTATACACGGTTTCCCTTGGTTCATGTAGAGACTTCTTAGTATAATTTGTTTTCTGTTGCTGTCCCACTTGCTCAGGGATAGGTGATGAGATTGCTGCCAGCCAGGAGAGCATCCAGCCGTCCCAGAGGGCACTGTGGGGAGGTCAGGACCTCAGGGGGCACCAGTGGGGCACAGGGAGGGAGCTGCTGGCCAGGACTGCGATTTGGAAGGTGCCAAAATGCTCCCTTCCCCTGCTACCAAGCATGGCCCCAATAACCTGCCATGGCACCTGAAGTTCCACCAGTTAGGGGAATTATTCTCTTTAAACATATTGCTTTCAAACTCTTTTTGCGGGGACAGTGGTAATGCAACGATGCTCTTGATGCATGTGAACTCTTGTACCAAAGGCCTGGATGTATGCAACTCAGATGCAACTTAGGGGACTCCCTCTCCCTGCATTTTAGGTGAAATTCCCTAGACAGCCCCACGCCTTGGGGTCCCACCTACTTCCACAGCCCGATGTAGCCGGCAGGTATGACAGTCTTCTGGCTCGTGTGTCCTATTTCCTCTTGTATCCACCGTGATGCAGAGCTCAGCCATGCTCCAGTTTTCACGGGACGCCCATCCTGGCTAAGACCCAGATCCTTTACATCACCAGTGGGACCCCCAACGTCTGAACCCCCCTCTGCATTGCTCTCGCCTCTCCCAGGTCCTCACCTCGGGGGCCTGTTTTTGGTGCCCTGAGCGCCCCCGTAGTATTCACACTGGCTCCTCCCTCTGCCTGCAGCACTCCCTGGCCCCGTCACTGGTGACGCCGCCCTCGGTGTCTCGGTCTCACCTCCCAGTTAGACGTCACTTCCTCTGGGATGGGTCCCTGATGTTGTAGGCCACTGTAGGTGCTGGCCTGGGAATTTTTGGTGCTGGTAATAATAACAGCCACCCAGATCAAAGGTTTTCCTTGCCGATAGTATGTGGCAGTTCTGCTGTCCTGAGAGGCCAACCTGCCCACAACCGTATCCCCAATATCTGGCATAAGCCTAGCGCTTTGTAGGTGCTCAGTAAATATGTGCTGAATGAATGAACAGGGTGCCAAAGGGATGTCTCCATGTGGAAACAGATCTCAGATGTTTCCTCTAGAAACGAGCTGACAGGCAGAGGCAGCAGCCTGTGCATGATCATTAACCTGAGGCTGCTATGAAAAATTCTTGGAGGATTAGAAATAACGTGCATGCAGTGCCAAGCACAGCACGTGGGACCCGGAGCACTTTCACTGAAGGGCACTTGCCATCCTATCTTGTCTTCTTTGTATCCATTCCCCCCACCACCCCCAACTTCTGACAATGGACTGAATTAGGGGCAACAAGCAGAGAGTTCCAAGAAGCAAGTTTCTGTCCCTGGCAGGAGCTTTCCGACAGAATATGCTGGAAATGCAACGGGATCCTTGTGCTGATGACATTCTTACCCTGAAATGATATGGTATTGAAACAGTGGAACGATACACCAGGTGGGTGGGCAGGGGGTGGACCAGATGTCATTTAGGTTTGCCTTTCTCCCCAGGAAGCTCTGATTCTGTTATGTCATTTAAAAAATTTTTATTCTTTTGTTGGCTTGATTTAAAATAGGTGTAGGGATGCTGCAAATTCAAATACAACAGAAATCTCAGGAAAATTATGTTACTAGGAAACCAAAAAAGTTTGGCATTCTTTCAATAGACTTTTTATTCTGCCACCATATATTGTTCCTGAGGTCTTTCCAAACCACATTCTTTATCCACGGCCAGTCTTCTCTGGGCTGGACTCCCTCCCACAGTGAGCCTTGGCTGTTGAGCACTAAAAATCATTTGTTGGCCACTGCTTTTCCTGCTCTTTTAGGTGTTGAAAACAGAGTTTTCAAGCAGGCTTCTTAGTCCAGGCCAGAGTATGGATTTAGTCGGGACATTTTGAGCTCTGTCGGTGATACACGAGATGCCTACGTCAGATTTCTCGGCCTTGGCAGTGAGCTGTTTTGGGCCACAAAATTTTTGTGGCGAGAGGCAGTCCTGCACATTGTACAATGTTTTAACAGCATCCTTGGCCATAGAGGTGCTGTTTCAGAAGCACCTCACCAGTTATGATAACAAAACCTGTCACAGGTATAGTCAGATGTCCCTGGGGGAGGAACCACACTGGTCTAAGTAAAAGGACTGAAAGTCAATCAGCCATCTAGATGTTCTGTTGGTCTCAGTAACTAACACACTGCCCCAGAAACCCAGCTTTTATGCCCTCAAAACCTGGGCTTAGAAAGCAGGACCTCAGTGTGATTATAATCAAGGATCCGGACTTATTTCTAGATGAAACATCTGAGATCTGTTTTCACATGGAAACATCTCTTTGGCCTGGGCCTCCTCTCTCCAAGTGTTCAACCTCTGTAAACTTCAGTTTCTTCATCTGTGAAACAGGCGATGATAGTATTTACTCTACTGGGTGGTCAAGGGGATTAAATGAGTTGTTTGAAAATGCTTATCACAGTGCTGGACCCTTAATAAGGCTGGAGTCCATGTGGCCTATTATTGTTCATGACAAAAACTTCCCAGACTGGAAAAGATAATCTATTCTTTGGCAGATAACCCTATGCATTCTGCATTAGGCAGCACAGGCTAACTGCTATTAGAAACAACCCTGAAGTTTAAGTGGCTGAACACAATACAAGCGTGTTTCTCACCCACTCAGTGGTCCATCACTGGAATTTCTGGTAGGGCTGCTCTCCTGGGCAGCTCCAAGCAGTGATTCGGGGACCTGGGTTCCTTCCATCTTGTGGTCCCTCTACAAGGACCTTTCCTGAGCATGAATGTTATGCAAAAAAAAAAAAAAAAGAACTCTGGAATCAAATAAGTTTGAGAGAAAAACGCACTTATAACTTCATTTGGAGAAAGAGACCTATGGAGGACTCTGATGAGATCTACAGTAAAGAACCTGTTGAACTTCGTTTAATTCAATGTTCCTCAATAAGTCGAACTCAATTTGGGCTTTGCACTACCACCACCCCCTTTTTTAAGTTTTACCTAATTAGCTATTAACATCTGGCAGAACTAGGGAATGGCTTTTGGGAAATGTGAATCTTGGTTTTGAGCACTGGAGTGACATAGTTTCGGGGCTGTGTTTCGGGAAGGGAATTCCATCTCAGCTGGAGGGAGGGTTTGTAAAGGCGGAAGGAGGCTTTTGTCACAGCTCCCACAATGACAGGGGCCCGCCTGAACCAGGGTGGTGGCAGCGGGGGGCGGGGGACAGGGGGCCGGCCTGGGAACTTGATGGGCAGGTCTCCGTCTGCTCAGGCTGCCCGAACAAAATGCCGCAGCCGGGGGGCTTCAACAACAGACATTTATTTCGCACAGTTTGGGAGGCTGGGGTGTCCCAGACGAAGGGGCTGGGGAATTTGGTTCTGGAGGACTGTCTTGGCGGGCAGATGGTTGCCTTCTTCGTGATTCATCACACGAGCTCTGGTGTCCTGTCCTCTTGTTGTGAGGACACTAATGCCATGATGGGGCTCCAGCCTCATGGCCTCATTTAAACCTGATCACCTCCCGAAGGCCCCACCTTCTGATACCATCACAGGTGGGGCATTAGAGTTTTCATGTACGAATTTTGGAGGAGACACAAACATTCAGTCTATAATAAGATATGTCAGCAGTAGAAGTAGTTGGACTTAGGAGGTAAGTGACTGGAAACGAAAAGGCCAGTGTGCTTCTCTATCCCACGTGACAGCCCTTGGAGGTGTGAAGGGCAGCTGAGTCTCTGACGTGGTTGAGATCATCCAGCGGAAGGGTGTCAAAGAGAACAGCGGGAGGCTCAGGGCGGAGTCTTGGAGACCCACCCAGTTGGGAGGGTTTGCAGAAGAGAGAGGAGGGCTGGAGATGCAGCCTGTCCCAGGAGCCATGGAAGAGCGTGTTTCAGGAAGGCGCCGTGGCAGGTATTAGATGCTGTGGAGGAGCTTCCCAGGAGAGGAAAGACAAAGCCACCGCTGGCTTTGGTGTGCATTTAAGAGCCCTGTTATGCGGTTGGAAGGGGCAGCTGACCAAGGCGGAGAGGCAGTGCAGCTACCAGGGTCAGACTCCTCGCTGGGCAGTTAGACTGGGAGTTGGGGGAGGGCTTAGGGAGAGAGCTCTGAACTTCTCTAGGGAAGGAAGCCAGGGGTCACAGGGAGGTGGAAGACAGACCCCCTTTTCTCCAGAGAGGGGTAAGGGGACCCCTTCCTCTGAGAGGTGGGCAGCAGGCCGTGTCGGGAGTCATGCCTGGAGATTGTCAGGTGCCAGCAAGAAAATGGAAGGAGTCCTTTCTTTCGTAGGGGTGCGGGCAGGGAGGGCTTCTGTAGGGACACAGAGGAGGAAGGATGAGCCGCTGAGGACGCCACCAAGCTTCCTAGATATGCTTTACAAGCAGATTTTTTTTTCCAAACTGGAAGCATCTTACTTGCTTGTATTAATCATAAGAATAATAATACTTATAAAAATCCTAATTATTCAGAAATACAGACAGATGATAGTGAAATCTGAAACTTACCTATGATCTCATGTCCCAGAAGTCACCACTGTTAGGTATATATTTCGGGAGCTCCCTCCCTCCCTCTCTCAGGGTTTTGTGACAAAAATGGGATATGCCTACTGCTTTGTACCCTACTTTTAAAAACCTTTTCTGGACATCTTTTCACATCTAGTCATATGATTCCTACCTCTTCAGCATCTTAATGGCTGTACAACATTCCATTTTATGGATATATCATAAGGACTTCTGTTCCTTAAATTACATGATTTAAAAAGTTTTAAAGGGCAAATGAAGGGTTACATGCACTCAGGATCAGACACACAGAACAATTTCTGAAGACAGAAAGAAGACAGCCCCAGGCTCTGTCTGGTGTCATTTAGGAAAACAACTCCATTGTTCACGATTGTTCTGGGTATGGTTCTTTTAGGAGCTTTTTGTTGTCATTTTTATAGTTAAACATAATTTCTGCAGAATCATTCTCACGACAACCACCCCATACAATATATTTTATTTTCGAATGAAAATATACCGCCTTCTGACATTAGACATTGGGAAGAACTCAGCGTCGCTTATGTGGCATTCTTACCAAAAGGGCATAAGCTGATTCTAATGATGACGAAACATCAGACAAACCCAAACTGAGGACATTCTACAAAATAACTAGCTATTCTTGCAGCTTTTCCATAAGTCTGAAATTATGTCTAAAGTAAAAAAAATAAAAATAAAATAAAATAAATTTGAATGAAAATACAAATGTAACCCCTTCATTTGTATTATTGCCAAAAGACCTAGATAGGCAGCTTGAAATGTTTACTTGGAAATGTTGATTCATGACTCGTTAACCTTCAGACATATCACAAAAATTTAGATTTCTCTTCGGTGTCGCCGCTGCCTCGCTGTCTTCCGTGCCTGGCTCTGATGACGCACAGTGTCTCTGCTCACCACTCTCCCACGCTAGCTCTCTGCTCACTGAATTTGTCCAGCCATCCATGGCTCCCAAACCCTCAAAACACCGTGTCGTGTCCTATCTACCTGACCCCGGCTTTGTGTACGTCTGTGTCATGTTCTCTCTGTCTGGATCATAATAATCAGGATCTTCTGGAATACTCAACATTTCAGAGTCAGATCAATAACTGTGAACATATGCCTAAAACTCCGCTATTTCCTCATTACCCCATCTGGCAGCGGAGCGGTAAGAGACAGACTTGAACATTCCCTTCCTCCTCTTGATTAGGAGAATGCTGTCTTTACACTTCTACTTTTGCTCCCAAAGCTCCTTGATTAGGAAGTTTCCCATTGGTCAGAAGGTTCCTGGACTTTTGTTATGCAGAAAGATTGGAACGGAGAGACTGGGTAGAGGGCACAGAGGGGAAGTGCTTAGCCAGAAAATTGAAGTTGATTTGTTTAATAAAGTTCAGGGAGGGAGGAGGAAGAGAAAGAATCGTGGGGCAGATGGGCAAATAGCAAATGAAAGGATCTGGAGAAGTATGCTGGAGGGAGAGAAGGCACAAAAAAGGGATTCAGGACATGTTGCTGGGAGTTTCCAAGTGGAGACACGGAAGCAAATGACCGAATTCTTTTGCTGATAATGTTGACAGTTTGGGCTGTGCTTCTTTGTTGTACTGCTTTGCAGAGAGAGGACGCATGGATCCGGGACATATAAGAGGGGTGGTAGTTAAAATCTTTCGGTAGCTGTTACCTATGAGACAGTTCACACACTCTTTAATCTTGTTCTGCTCCATCCCTGGTCTGGCCCTTTGCAACCTTGCACTCCTCGGGGGAACTCTCCTCTTCAGTTAGCAGGCTGGCAATGCTGTAAGGTGTGCTTTGCTCGCCTGTCCCCCCCAGAGTCCGGTTTACTACTTGATGACTCTCTTCCCCGGAAGCCCTGGATGTGAGGATAGTTCATTACTCTGTTTACTGAGGGACTTTTGCCTTATCATGCTTTGCAGTTCTCATTCTACCATCCCTTCTTGTCACTCAGCCTCTCCTCTTTGTGACTGGCTTCCCACTGGCTTGACAAGTTCCCTGAGGGCAGAAGTGTGTCTAGCTCGGGGACTGCCCCATTTGCCCCACTCCCCCCACTCTGACTTTGGCAGCCAGAGGCTCTCTGAACTCTAGTTCCCCTGCCCAGAGAGCTGGCACCACCTGCACTGCAGCCCCTTCCACCCTGTGATTTACTTAAACATTTTTAACAGATGTTTGGAAGCAGATTCCGCTTCCCCCGCGTGGGTGTGCCCTTGGTTGGGACTTGGCTTGTTTCATTTTTGCCAATTTCACCTTTAAGAGAGTTACCATCTTCTCTTCTGTGTTGGAAAAATTCACTTCTCCTCCAGTGTGTCTCCTTTCCTCTCCCACTACTGCTACACTCCCCACACTCTGATGCCAGATGTGTGGGGGCTTTTCCCACACCAAGGAATTCTGTGGCACCAGTGTCTTACCATCTAATTCGATTCTGACACTCCCTATTTGGAGATAGCATCAGATCCCACAGGTTAAAGGCTCAGTCCCATGAGCCTATCCTCCACTTCAGACGCCAATCACAAGTACAATAATCCCCTCTTACAAGACAAGTAGTGAATCTGTGGCATCTTACTACGCTGATGGACAGTGACTGTGGTGGGGTGTAGGGGGGCTCGATAATATGGGTGAATGTAGTAACCACATTGTTTTTCATGTGAAACCTTCATAAGAGTGTATATCAATGATACCTTAATTAAAAAAAAAGAATCCCCTCTTAATCTTTGGGGGATTGTTCTAAGACCCCCCAGTAGATGCCTGAAACCAAGGACAGTACCTCAACCTATACATACTGTTTTTTCCTATATGAACACATCTCTGATAAAGTTTGATTTATAAATTAGGCACAGTCAAAGATTATCAACAATAATTAATAATAAAATAGTATGATTATACTCATATACTATAATAAAAGTTATGTGAATGTGGTCTTTTTCTTTCAAAATATCTTATGGTACCACACTCAGCATGCTTCTCCTTGTGACGGTGTGAGCTGATACAGGGCCTACGTGATGATATGAAGGGAGGTGGTGACACAGGCACTGTGACCAGTGTGAGGCAACTGTTGACCTTCTAACGACAGGTCAGAAGGAGGATCATCTGCTTCCAGACTAGGAATGTAGTCCCTGAACTTGAAGATCGCATTTTTTAGCAAGTTCTAAAGAAATCAGTATGTCAGTGTTTTCCTTCATCTCCAAGAATTGAAAGCTATTCCTGGCTGTTTTGTTCTCTATAGTTAGGCTGTTTGGCTTTAAGATCTTCCTGGCTACTTATTTTGCTGCATCAAAAACTTCAAGTGTTCGAGAATCTTCTGATGGCTTCCAGGTTAATCAAGGGAAAGCCCTAACTTTGCCCTTATTCCTCCGCATCATCCTTCCCATCACTCCCCACTCCCTTCTCTTTATAATAGTAAAGGAAAGAACATTTTCTATGGTGCATCCTTGTGCTGAAAGCGTAACAGGTCCACCCAACTAGATCTTTCTAAACCTGGGATGCTTTCTCAGGGACTTTAGTTCCCTCCCTCCCTTCTTAACTTGAGAAGAAGCCCTCCAATTCAGACAGGTCACTTACTAGCTCTGTGACTGAAACTCTTTTAGCTTCGTCTTCCTCCTCTGTAGGATAGGGATACCATCTTTTTCACTACATAGCTCTGAAGATTGAATGAGTTATAATATAAAATGAGATCGCAAATACATATATAATCAAAGTGCCCTAGCATGGTGCTTGGCATGTAGGAGTTTAAGAGATGGGAGGTCCTTACCACCCTCTTTCTACCTAAACAATACCTTAGAATAGTGGCCTTCAAACTAGTGTATATTAGAAACACATGGGTCCTTGGAACAAAAACAGATTCCAGGGTCCCATCCCCAGAAAGTCTGACTCACTGGGTTTGGGCCAAGGAATCTGCCTTTTCAATAACCAGTGATTCTAGGTGGTTGATAGGTCACCCTCTGAGAAATTCTGCTTTAGAATCATTAAAATTATATGAAATTGGAGCTAGAGGGACTCTAGATTACCTCATTCGACATTCTCTCTCCGTTTGGCTGATAGAGACACTGACTTTAGGTGACACACAGAGTTCAGCTGACTCACTCAAGGGCACAGAGGGAGGCGGTAGCTGAGCTAAAGTGGGATCTCGGGTCCCCTGACTCACTGGATGACTGGCTGCACCAGGAGGCCTCCTCCTTCATCAGGAAGCAGAGCCCTTCCTGGCCCTGGCTGCGCTTGCCCTGAGCAACTCGTTGGCCATAGCGTAAGCACTCAGCCTTCTAAGTCACAAGGCCCTGCAGAAACTGTCTCTATAGGGATTAGTCTTGTAGAGCAGATTTTACATCCTTTCCCCAGCCTTGTTGAGAGTGTCTTCAGGGAGAAATTCCTTCAGTTATTCCTTGATTACAGTGGGCCCCTTGCTGACCTTTTGCACTTTCTTCTGGCATCCTTGGTCGAAGGCTGCAGCACCTTTTGATGAAAAACATTTCTTTGGCTCATTTTAACCCTTTCATTGTAAAACAAAATACAAATAGGAAAAAAGCACCTAAAATGAATGACAGCTCAGTGAACTGTTACGGGCAAACATCCGTCTCATGACTATGAGAGGAAGACGCGGAGCTCTGCCAGCTGCCCCAGAAGCCTTGTCCGTCCCCCCCGTCCCGGCGGCCTGAGCCTGACTTCTTTGGTAGTCGCTTCCTTGCCTAGCTTCACAGTTTTGTTACCTCCACCGGGCATTCCTAGACACTAAACTTTAATTTTGCTCTTAAAAAAAAAGTCTCATCCACCTCTTGAATCCCTTTTAAACGGCAGATTCCCCTAGGGCTTTCTTCTTCTTACATTTGCTTTTGAAGAACCTGAGCTATTTGACCTATAGTGTTTCTCAGTCTTGGTTTTGCTGGTTGCCAGCGGTTTGGTCAAGCTCATATCTGGCGGTTTTAGCTGGGTCATCGTTGGCATGTGTTCTTCCATCAGGAGGCGCAGAATGTCTGTTTTTCCCTCTTTTTCTCCTATACCAGATGCTCAGTGCCTCAACCCATTAATTTGCTGGAGGTTGCAAGATGGTGATAACTTACCATTTCATGTTCATTTATTTACTGGAATAATTTTATAAGAAGAGGCCACCCCTTATTGACTCCTTTTTAGTGGCCACATTGCCACCTGAGTGAAAGACACATTCCCCAGCAGCCCTTGTAGCTAAGTGTGACCGTATAACTATGTTCTGGACAATGAGCTATGAATGGAAGTGCCATGTGTCACTTCCAGGAAGTCTCTTTAAAGGGAGAAGAGGCCTTTATTTATTTATTGTTTTGGCCTATGTTTCCTGATGCTCAGAATGCTAAGACGATAGCTGGAACTTCATCAGGCAGGGAGTCCTAAGGTGACTTCGGAAGGCCCCCTGTCCGAATGGTGGAGTGGGGTGTGAAAAGGAGCTGTGTCTGCACTTCAGGTATGTGAGAGAAATATAAACTCTATGTTGTTTAAGTCACTGTACATGGGTTTCTGTTATATGCAAAGGAACCTAAGCCTGACCAAGTACCCTTCTGTGATTCAGCGGACAGGCACTCGGTACCAGGAGAGCACGGGTTAGGGAGAGCTGACCTTATCTGAGAGACCGGGTCAGGAAAGGCTTTTCTGAAGAAGTGGCGACCAAGCTGGATCTTAGGGAAGGTCAAGAGGTGACTATTTGTGTGGGAGTCCTTGGTGTAAAAAGCCATTTGGCAAAGGAACAGTTTGTCCAAGTTCTGTGGGGGAGGGAATGTGGTGTATTAAGGGTCCCCCAAAAGGTCAAAGAGCAAGTGGTCTTAGAGTGAGAGGGAAAGTGTTACCCACTGTGCTGGAGAAGGAAGGGGGTTATCTTCCTCCTGGAAGCAATGGGAAGCCAGGAATGTTTTCAGCAGGAGCGGGGCCCCACAATCAGAGCTCTTTTTCAGTAACATCATTGTGGCTGCTTTGTGGAGGAAGGTTGAAGGGGCCAAGAGCGTGTGTAGGGGGGCCAGTGGTCCAGGTGAGATACGATAAACTAGGTTGGGGTGGTGGAGCTGGAGAGAAGGAGGCAGGTTCTGGAGATAGAAATGATGAACTGGAAATGGGGATACGAGGGAGAGGAAGCTGCCTACACTGCTTGTGGGTTTCTGGCTGATGTCACAGGATGCGAGGCATGCCACAAGCAGGGGAGGAGGCCAGTTTGCAGGACAGTATCACCACATCAGATACGGCCTTTGCAGAAGAGGAAAAACATCTCTTTTCTCTCCACCCATCTTCGGCTCATTGGCTGAGGCCCTGTCAGTTAGGCTGCCGGAAGACAGGTCAACCAGCGACCAGCATGTGCGTCCACACAGAGCGCCCCGAGGTGAGTGACTCAAAGCGGTGGCTCGAACTTGCGCTTATATAGCATCTTAACAACGAAAACACTTTTTTTTAGAGGAGTGACAAGACAAAGGAAAAGGACTTTGAGTTCCTAGGGTGGCAAATTATGGGAAGGCAAATATATGGGGCAACTAATGGAAGATAAGGACCAGTTAGTAAAGTTTGTTATGCAGGTTCCTTTGATGCGGGATCTGGGTTGATGAGGGCCTAGAGTTGTCTCTGGCGATTAACTTCTGTCTGTCCTGGAAGGGCGTGGAAGGCGACACCTTTGCATATTTATGTCCTGCTTCTAGGTGAATAGGTGGAGACCTTGTATCTGCTTCTTTTCCTTGGCTTGTAGCTTCTTTTCAGTAACTGTTTCAGTAACTGAAAAGCGGGCGGTTGGTTTCATGGGTCTGTAATGACAGCGCTGTGGAGAGAGGGGAAGGTGGCAAGAAATGCATGGCCAATGTAGTGTGAAAAACACTAAAATACAAATGTGAAGGAAAAGTAAGTGGAAACCAGGGCTGGAAGCCATGGGGAGGGGCGGAAGGCGCCCACAGAGAAGCCGTGCCGCGTAGGGTCCATCAGACGGACAAGGGGCCCTGTGGGTGGAAATCACGCAGATTCGAGCGCTCCCGTGCAGGCAGGGGCCGCCTGTGCCGTCTCTGTGCTAGAGCACAGGGGTCTCGTGGTCTTGGGTTTCACGATAAAGGCTTTGTGTGTATTGCTAAAGGCGAAGCAGAGCTGCGGAGGGCTTCTAGTGGGCTCCACGAGATCAGGTTTGAGTTTTAAACAGAGGCTAGCAAGCCTGCGTTGTGAGTGGGCTGAAAGGTTTTCGTAGGGGTTTTGACGAGCATGGAAGGGCACCGCTGCCCTGGAAGGCGCTGCTCTCCCACGTGTTCTGACTCTGGTTCCTGACCTGAATACCCGCACTTAACCCCTGTGGTTTTGCGGACCGTCTGGCCTGATGCCAAAGGCGATTTCTGGCTTTGTTTATCCCTCCCTCCCCATCCTGTAGGCATGTGGGATTTCCAGAGCTACAGTGTAGTGTTGGGACAGGGAGGGGTGTGGTTTGGACAAGGTGATGCACATGAAAGCCAGGTTTTTAAACCTCAAGTCAGGCAGACCCGGGTGCACTTTCTTTTTAAACAGCTCTTTTGAGATATAATTTACATACCATAAAGTTCACCATTTTGAAATGTGTGACAGAAATTGTCCATATATTCAGTTGTGCAAGCATCACCATGATCTAATTTCAGAAAAATTTCCATTATTCCCCAAAAGAAAATGTCCCTGGGTTCACATCCTGACTTTCCCCTTTCATAGCTGTGCAGCTGTGGGCAACTTACTTAGCCTCTCTGAGCCTCACACGCAATGTCCTGGGCTTATTTAAGGGGTGAATGAGATAGCAAATAACACCCTTAGCACATGGTCTGGCATGGGATAGGCCCTCAGTAGATCTGAATTCCCTAAGGTAATGTTGGCAGTTGTTTTTCGGTAGATTTAGTAAGGAATCATGGTCATGGCGCCCCAATTTTTTTTCTGAAGAGCTGGCAGTCCTTACACTTAATCTAATGCTTTTTGCACACATGTGTGCACACAAATACACTGTATCTCACGAACGCACACACGTGTGCAAATATGCTAATATAGCATCCACAGAACTAAGTGAGCTTTGAGAGAGAGAATTTTGGGAATATTTCTCATGTTTGTAAAGCTAATTGCTCTTTAATTACACACACACACACACACACACACACACACATACAAGCATAATGGATGTTTCTAATTTGCATTTCTTTAACTGAAAAGATTTAGTGCCTGGAGATGTCCGGCAGAACTATCCCCAGGCAAATTGTAAATTAGCAAGGTCTTTAGCATCTCTCTAACCCAGAGTTAATAATAACAACTTCTTGTTATTCTTTTAATAATAACATAGGCTGCTCGTATGTGCCAGGCTTAGGAATAAATATTTTTACATGTATCTTTATCTTTGCCTTGACCCTGAAAATTCAGTCAGTATTCGTATCACAAAGTAGGAATTATAATCACCCCATTTTGTAAGGAAGGAGAAAGGCGGCCCAGAGAAATTGTTACTTGCCCACGGGTACACATTAGCAAGTGGGGAGTCAGGGCTTGAACTCTCCACAATGAGAGGGCTAACACACAGCTTCATGTTAGGCTCTCTCCAGATTCCTCTAGGAGTCTACAGGGAAGAAGGTAAGCTTACCTGAGAAGACAGGTAAGCTTATTCTCAGAAGCATCAGTGGGTGATTAGGCCAGTCTCGGCCCCCAGATTCACTTCCACTGTGGGAGGGGCTGTCACCTTGATGGCCGAAGCAATACTCTCAATCCTGGGAAAGTTGTAAAATCCCCCAGGGAGCCTTAAAAATATCTAGATTTCCTGGCCCCACTCCAGTCTGCATATAGGAGAATTTTCTAAGATGGATCTTAGAATCTGTATTTCTGAAGAGCTTCCAACAGACCATTTTAGACAGAAAATATAGAAGCTATAAAATACAAGAGTACAAGAAAACATAGACATTTAAAAATTTAAATTTTACTATAAGCAAAGTCAATGCACAAATGATAGCTTGGGGAAGATAGTTGTCCCACATATGTCGGGTGGTGGGTGTATTAGTTAGGGTACCTCTCACAGCTCTACATAGAAACTCACCTCTCTCTATGGCTTAACACAATAGAAATGAGTTCCTCACTCATCTGAAGTCCACAGTGGGCAATCCTATCTGGCCTGCACCTCTTCTCTGCAGAGATTCAGGAACCCAGGTTCCTTCTATTGGGTGTACCTCCATCTCTAACATGCGTCTGCCAAGGTTGCTGGAGAAGGACAGTTAGGAGGTTGGCTCACAGTTTATGTCAAACCCAAATGGCAAATGAACATTGAAAGACGCTCGAGTTCTCCGGTAGGCAGGGAAACACAACAAAAGTAACAATGCTTATCACTTCCCACCCATCTGAGAGACTAAATTAGAGCGATAACACTACCCCGGTGGGAAGCGGGGAGAGTACAGTCATGGGCTGTGGGCAGAGATGTATATTGCTGCACCGTTTTGGCGAACAGTCTGGCATTACCAATTAAAATTAAAAACACACGTCATTTCAACCTAGCAATTCCATTCCAGAGACTCTCTTTCGTAGAATAAAAGCAGTGTGTAGAGATAGATATGTCCTAAGATATCTATTGCAATGTTATTCATGGTGACAAAAATAGGACATAAAGTTCCATGAATAGGAGAATAGTTTAATGAGGTGTGATGATCAGCATTATGGAACGTTGTGCAGTTTTAGAAAAGATGACTCAGAGATGTTCCCATAGGTATTGTTAAATGAGAACCCCAAGAGAGAGAGAAGTGTATCAAAGAATAATCTGTATCTCCCTTTTCAACCACGCTTCAGTGTCATCGTCACCGCCACCATCAGTCTCTACCTGTCCACATATCTCTACGTATGACTGATGGACATAAAGAAGGGTTGTTAACGTAGGTGACCTAGGCCGAGGACTTTGGGTTAAAGGGCACAGAGGTGGAGTAAGAAGGTAACTCCCTATACCACACTTAAAGAAATAGCAGTAAAAACAGAAGGTATGATAAGACCTCATAAAAGTTTTATGTATGTACAATATATACATAAAGAAATGCATGAATCTGTGGTCATTGATGTATTAGGGAAAGTTACCACAAGGTAGAAGTTCAGACGAGTTGTGTTTTCTTCCTTGTATCTTTTATATTGTTCAAACTTTTACAATAAATATTTATTACTTATATAGGGGAAACGAGTGAATTTCTTCATTACATTTTTTAAAAAGCTTTCTAAGTAATTTTGATGATTAGTCAGGCTTTATCATCAGGGTTTGACTTCGGAAGCTCCAAAAACGGAATGTCAAGCATCAGAAAACAGTGTTAAGAAACCGTGTCTGAGCGAGGAGACTTTCTGGGACCCCAGAGCCACTCCCTGTGGATCACTTCCTCCGTGCAGCCTGCCTAGACTGGAAATGGTCATCAGCAGGGGCCTGAGGTGGCTTCCTTTGGAAAGGGTGGAGTTTGGGGAACGTGAGGACCAACTCCTGGTAGGCCTCATTTTGGGGTTCAGGTTCTGGCTCCCGCCATTTGAAAGTTCTAGGTAGGGACTGGGCACCTGGCGGAGATGCGGGTGGCGGGAAAGCAGCGGTGCCCGGGGGAGGGGTAGAGGCCTTGTTCAGCCGAGCAGATGGGGGTTTGAGTCTGGGCCCCGCCACTCACTAGCCAGTGACCTCGGACCTGTTACTCCACCTGCCTGGGCCTGAGTTTTCTCATTAGGGAAGTGAGGATATTGTGTCTCCCTGGTAGCTTTGCTGTAAGGAAGGGAGACAATGCATACGGACACTGCAGGTGGCCCAGCCAGATTTGCATGTGCCTCAGTAGGGACCTCAGGGTCGCTGTCCTGGGAGAGCCTGTCACTCAGCAAAGTGGGTCCAGGAAGAACTAGGGGCATTAGCAAGGTGAGGAGTGGGGTTGCCCTCCTGTAGCAGCCCTGGCTCAAGGAAGTTGAGGCTGCTGGGGAAGACAAGGGCCTGCCAAGGCTGGCTGAGAGCCTCTGTCTGGATCTCCTGTCCCACTTGCCCTCCAGACTCAGTTTCCTGTCCTTTCCCTTCCCCATCCCTTCGGTAAATTCTTGTGGTTTGGAATTAGGTGAGTGTTATAGACAGAGAGTTTGTGAACCCCTAAAATTTGTGTGTTGAAACCCTAACCCTCAGTGTGGCTGTATTTACTTCTAAGGAAGTAAGCAAGGTTATAGGAGGTCATAAGGGTGGGGCCCTGACCTGAGAGGATCAGGGTAAGAAACATACTGAGGAAAGGCCGTGGGAGGACACAGCAAGAGGCGGCTGTCTGCAAACTAGGGGAGACCTCTGCCCAGAAATTAAACCCTGCTGGGCCTTCACCTTGGATTTTCCAGCCTCCAGAATGTGAGGAAATAAATTTCTGTTGTTTAAGCCATGTAGTCTGTGATGTTTTGTGAGGTTCTAGTTGTAAATAATAAGATTCCTTTGTTCCATAGACTATTGACAATATGCTACTCAAGACTAACATAGATGCCGTGACCCTCGGAGGTTCTGGGCCCAGGGAAGAGGCAGATCAGTAAACAGAATGAATGCTCTGCCTGACAGAGGAAATACACGGTGCTCTGGGAGCAGAGAAGTGCATGGAGACCCAGTGCATATGTCCCAGGATTTGCTAAAGGGGGCCTTGTCCAAGTATGCTTGCTTCCTGTGGTCACAGTAATGTTGTAAAAATTGGGGAGTCTCACATAAAAACCTACACTTCTATCTTTTGAAAAATCCAACTCTGGTCACACTGGGCCCTCATTTTCCCAGTTGTCACCTTCAGAGAAAACGGTTCACCACTGCTCCCTATTGTCTATTTGCTCAGCTCTATGCCCTCCCTTATGTCATCTGTCACAGGGGAATCCCTGGCATGAATGTTGCCTTTTTTTATGTTCATAAATGCATACAATTAATTGTGATTTCTCCCCTATGTTAACTAGTTAACTTAAACTAGGTACAAAGTTAAAATGTGACACTATGAAGGTCTCCTGGCACCATATCGTATCAGAGACTCAGGAAATTTCGGAGCTGGGAGGGACTTTGGGGATCAGGTAGTTTAAGCATCTCCTTTCCCAGTCTGGAAACAGAAACCCGGAGAGGTCTGACCCACCTCAGGTCACACAGCTAGAGAGTAGCCAGGATGAGATCCACGGTTCCCGGATGACTCGTCCACCGCTTTTCCGTTCTGATAAGTCATTTTCTTCCTCCTATTATCTCAGTAGAGAAAGGAAAGTGTCAGTTTGCCACGTAGAATTGGGAAAGTGTTGTCATGTGATGTTCCATTGGCGTTTGGGCCCTTTTCTTCACACTGTCAGAGGAATTATCAAAAGAAAATTATTGGGAAGTGTTATCTGTGTATTATGGCTTCCAAGCCCATGAGCACAGATGTCCTTTGGCAAAGTTGAAATAAAAATTGGAAGAAATTAAAACTCATTTTGTTTTCCAGGCCCTGGTAATAAAACCTTCTTGCTGCAGATGAGCGCTCAAGCTTAGTCTCTCCCTGCTTATTATTAAACAAAAGCAGAACACAACAAAAATAGAAATGAATGCAGAAATCTGCTCTGGTTTCTTCTTTTGTGTACCAATGTTTTTGTTGGTCAAATCACATTATGGTGCGTCCATTACAATGGCTTATCTTTGTAGGCCCCAGAGTAACTATTAAGGATATGAAGGCATGGTCCATTGTAAAACGGGCTGGTATGAGAGCCCCCTCTTTGGGTCTCTGTGCCCCGGATTGGTGATGCAGTGAGTAATCATGCATGAAATACAGCAAAGAATGAAAAAGACAAGAAGCCATGTCATCTGGAGATTTGGAGCATGTCTACGAGCTTCGGAGCCAGACATTCTGTGTTAAAATCCCAGCTCCACTGAGCTGTCTGACTTTGGGCAGGGCGCTTAACCTGTTCATTTCCTGATGGGTGAAACAGGCATGAGGCTTCTGGCCCTGCCTTCCAGGGTCATTTGGAGGACTCAGCATACTAAGGCCCCATGTCTGGTTTCCTGTTAGCTGGACTGTCGTGCAGGTGACCAAGATTCTCTTCTTAGCCAAACTTTAGGCTCCCCTGCACCGTCTCTCTGATCAGGCCTTGACCTTGGGCTCCCATGTCTGCTCTTGCTAAGCCCGGTCTTAGTAAGAATACCGCTAAGTCAGTTTAGAGAGAATCCCCCAACCTTGATATCGAATCACCTGAATATATGGCCAAATCGCTCATCTGCCATGTTTGGTACCTGCGAGCCCTGGCCTGCCTTCAGCAAGAGTCCTGTGACGTCGCTTTAGCAAGAATCCCACTATGCTTAATACCCCCTGTTACTTCCTCTCGGTAACTTTTTCCATCCACTGACCCCTCACTGTGCTCCATGGCTATAAATCTCCGCTTGTCCTTGTTGTAGCGGGAGCTGAGCCTGGTCTCTCTTCCCTACTGCAGTACCCCTTCACAGCGGGCAGGGTGCTTTGGGTTCACTCTCATGTAATTTTTGCAAAAGCCTCCGGGTAGGCATTATTACCTAATTTCACAGATGAGGAAATGGAGTCATAGTAGTCAAACGACTGCCTAGCCAACCAGCTCGTCGGGGCTGGGGAGGGGTTTGAGGCTGGCCCCTGGCCCATGTCCCTCTGGCACTGTGGGAGGCTTGATGAGTGGTGGGCATGGATGAAGGTTGGGATGCAGGAGGAAAAGGTGGGAAATGGAGCTCACATTCAGGCCACACAAAGGAGTCTTTGAGGAGCTGCTGGGGACCAGGGATTAGACCTTCCTAAGCTGACGGGTGAGGCTGAAACCTTTGCTAGTCTGGTAAGGGCAACCTGGGAGATGAGAGGGGGTGTGTGTGTGGTGGGGGAACGTGCACACATGCACAAGAGAGAAAGAGAGAGACAGAGACAGAGAGGAGAGAGGGAGAGAGAGAAAATGAGAGCTTGGATAAGGTTTCTGAACCATCTCCTGTGTTCCGGACTAGTGGTTACTCACTATCCCTTCCTGAGAAAGGATTCGTGACCCCTGGGCTGACCTCTCGGTCTGTGGGTGTGGGTGCCCCTCTCCTCCACGACAGGATGAGCTCTGGCCAGCGGACCCTCCACCCTGGGGCCGCAGAGCATCTGAGCTGGAGGTTGTCCAGTCCAAGCTCTTCAATTTACAGATGATGAAAATGAGACCCAGCGAGGAAGCAGAGTAGGGTCAGAAATGAGATGTCCTGATGTATTCATTCATCCTATAAATAAGTAGATATATTGAACATCCACCCTATGCCAGCACTGTTCTGGTTCCCCAGACACTAGCCTTTCAGAAACCTCTAGATGCCTACATTTTCCATTTAAGCACAAGAGTCCATTTCTTCTGTGCTCTTTTCCTAAGTCATCACTGAACACCTCCTGGGTCCCAGGCCCTGAGGTGGTGTCAGACAAGGTCTCAGCAACATGGAGATGATAACTGAGTGCCCCCTGTCCCCAGGCCTCTCGGGTGGCCAGCTCGGCCATGCTCGCTCCGCCTGCCCACTGCTCTCAGCCCCTACTCCCCATCCCCCCTTCCTGGATGTCTGTGTCCTTCTGCCCTTCCACATCCACGCTCCCAGCGTTTCTCATTCACATTGACAGCCGCCCACTCGTTTCTGGGCTGTCTCCACTCTGCCTCTTTCCAAAGGATTAAGTGGCTTGTCCAAGGTCACACAGCTATTCCCTCATGGGCTCAAGTCTCTGGACTCCTACGGGGGGGTGGATTCACTCAGAGGAGGAGGGATCTGTTATTTTTTGAAATTACCATAAATGTCACGTGTTCCATATATGCATTCCTTTCCTTTAGAATTTTAAGCTTTTAAAAATAAAGACTGCAATGGGGTATGTGGTGGGGACTTGATAATAGGAGGAGTCTAGTAACCATAATGTTGCTCATGTAATTGTATATTAATAATAGAAAAAAAAAAAAGAACATTTTGGGGAAAATAAATGAATAAATAAACCCAGATGCCTCTTGTCTCGCCTTTCTACTTACCCTGCCTTTTCTGCATACTGTTACTTTCTCAAATCGCCTAGTTGGCCTTCAGGCCTTTGTTTTCGGCCCATTAAGGTGATCAGAGTTTAAGTTCCAACCACACCCTTCAGTAGTTCTGGGACTT
>JAQQAC010003584.1:7005241-7310754 GCA_029783875.1 Phataginus tricuspis | reverse complement strand
CCACCCTGCAGAGGAGATGTTTGTAGCCTCGGCCTGGGCCCCGGTGCCAGGGGCCTCAGGGAAACCAAACTGGAAGCGAGCACTTTCACGTGGGCAACACCCAGACCTGCCAGCTAGGCGTCAGGGCTCAGCTCTGCATCTGGTGTGTACGCCTGGGTGTGTGCATGGGCACACGTGTGTGGTCCTAGCTGTGTGTGTGTGTGCAGGTGTGTGTGTGTGTGTGTTTTCTCACAGCTCCATAGGAAACTGGCAGGCGGAGGACAGGGAAGGGGTGGAGGAAGGATTTATTCCTCCCCGGGGAACCCCTGCCTTGTCTCCTCACCAATCACAGGGGATGGGCTGAATGACCTCTTCTTCCCGTGATGCCCATGGGACTCGCTCTCAGCGGGCTGCCAGTCACCTCCTCTAGGCGGCACGGCTGCAAGGTCAGCTTTGTGGCTGGAGGGTGACCTGGCTCCAGAGCTGAGGAGGTTAACCTGCTGGTAATCTGAGCGGGCCCCTGTCTCTGGGTGCAGAGCCACAGGTCAGTGGGGCCTGGAGGGGCAGAGGTTCGGGTAGAGGGCTATTGAGGGACAGCTGCCCGCAGAGAAGCCCAGAGCTGGC
Source organism: Phataginus tricuspis (assembly GCA_029783875.1). Taxonomy (NCBI): domain Eukaryota; kingdom Metazoa; phylum Chordata; class Mammalia; order Pholidota; family Manidae; genus Phataginus; species Phataginus tricuspis. The sequence goes on along the minus strand of JAQQAC010003584.1, from coordinate 7,310,151 downwards.
CCAGCAGACCTCGGGGGAGGGCTGGTGGCCCCTTGCTTCCTACCCTGGCTCTCTGGCCTCTGCTTTACCCTCGCCCCACACTGGTCCCTACAGCCGTCACTCCAAGCACCAGCTCTCCTCCTTGTTCTGCCACAGAAACATGTCTTCTGCTCCTTTTGTCCGTTTGCGAAAATGCGAGTACAATGCTGCCTGAGAATGACATGTGCGCGCTCCAGGCCACACACGACCCCTGGAACCAGGAGGCTTTGTTACAGCACCAATAACATGAGTCTGTGGGTGCTAGGGGCTCGGCCTATTGTTACTAAATGCACGTGCCCCTTATCCATATATGTGCTTTTAGTGGGTCTCGAGAAATGTCTGAATCCTGTAACTTAGGATGCAGGGGCCCTGGTTCTGGGGATGGTGGGGGAAGGCCACTCCTTGGTCTTTACTGTGGACCTGTAAGACCTGAACCCCTCTGAGCTCTAGGCTTGGCTATAGTGCAGGCTCTCATTTCAGGAAGATGTTGGACTGCAGAACCATCCATGGGATAGTCTTGGTGGATATCCTTTGAAACACTTTCCCTAACACTTTAAAATTTAAGTCTCTTCGTTTTAAATCTGTATGACCCTTCTTTGTAACACTAGTTTCTAGTAGAGGACCTGGCATGTAATAGGAGCTCAACAGATGTATGGTGAGCGAATGAAGTCTGGATGCCTTTTAAATGTTATCAGTCATGTTTACCCTAGTGTAAAGGAGTGTTGAATTTTTCCCAGGGGCAAGGCTGGCCCGGGTGACCCAAGAGCGCTCCCGTCAGCTTGGGGCATGGTCTATAGCAGGTCTTTCTTACCCCTCCAATCGGGGGATGCCAGTTTTATCTGGCTTTCAGCCACTTTCAGAAGCCCATGCAAGGTGGCTACAAGTGGCCCAACTCTGAGAGTTCAGAGAACAATGTCCCCAAGCTGTCAGTCTCTTGGTCTCGCCGTATTCTGCCCGAGTCTGTGCACAGTTCAGGCACCACTGCCTGGGTGGCTGACGCTGAGCTGTGAGCAACCTCCGAACCGGAGCGGCTGCTGTCACCGGGCTGGGAGAGCCTCACGGGAACCTGGAAGGTCTGTGGAAGTTTTCCTGGCGGTGTGACATAGTCCCCAAATGGGAAAAGTGGTTCTTGGGGTGCGTGAATGCCTCCTGAGGAACCCTGGGAGGCAGCCGGAAGGACAGCAAGTAGGAACTCCTTCCATTCTGCCCAGGGAATTTCTCTCTCTCTCAAAAAGAACGTGGCGAAGGCTGACAATCCCATTAGCCTCTGAGACATGAGGAAGAATTGCCCTGTGGCCTGCCCTGCTCAGCGTGGAGTAGAAACTTGGCAAATGAGGCACTCAGACTCAGGGACCATCAGTCTTTGAAGGGCCCCACAGGAGCCTCTGTTCGAGCCTCGTCGTTTTAGAAGTATGTTGCTTAATATCCAAACATTGGGGGTTTTGTTATCTTTTTGTTATCGATCCTTGCAAAACTCTACTGTGGTCAGAGAACATACCCTGTAGGATTTCAGTCCTTTGAACTGTGTTGAGACTTGCGTGACGGCCCTGAGAATGATGGCCTTTGGGAAATGTAAATGTTTGGTAAACTTGGAGAAAACTGTGTCTTCTACGGTTGCTGGGTCCAACATTCTTTTTAATCTTTTTAGATCGTTTGTATTCAAATCTTATATTTCGTTTTTTTTCCCCCCCTGCTTGTTCTATTAGTTACTGAGAGAGGCATATTAAATCTTCCACCATGACTCTGGAGTGCCTGTTTCTCTTAAATCCTCTCAGATTTTGCTTTGTATTTTTGAAGCTGAGCTATAAGGTGCAGCTGAATTTGGGATTGCTCTGCCTTCCTGGTGGATGAGTTCTTATCTTTATGAGTCGTTCCTCTTTATCTCTAGAAATGCTCCCTGCCTCCAACTCTGCTTTGTCTGATATTAGTTCAGCTCTACTGTTTTCCTCAGATTTATGCTTATATGATATCTTTTTCCTTCCTTCACTTGACCTTTTTGTAGCCTGATGTTTAAATTGTCTTTTATAAGCAGTGTATAGTTGGGTGTTATGATTATTTCTGTCTTTTGATTGATACATAGGACTATTTACATTTAATATAATCACTGATACCTTGGACTTATGTTTACCATCCCTCTCTTATTTTCTTTTGTACTACCTGTTCTGTATTAACTTTTTTTTCTTGCTTTCTTTTGGGTAAGTCAAGTATTCTAAACATTTTTGTATTTTGAAGCTTTTCTTGAAGTGAAACTCACATACCATAAAGTGAACCGTTTGAAAGTGAACAATCCGGTGGGATTCAGTACCCTCACACTGGTGCATGACCACCGCCTCTCTCTGGTTTCAAAGCATCCTCCTTTCCCTCAAAGGAACGCCCATATCCCTTAAGCTCATGCTCCCCCTTTTCCCCTCCCCTTGTCCCTGGTAACCACAGATGTGTGTTCTGTCTCGATGGATTATGAATAGATAAAATATTTTTATCATTCCACTTCCTCCTTTATGAGCTTGTCATGACACAGTCTTTCATTGTTCTGTTAGTGATTACTCCAGAGATTACAGCACATATGCATGCCCTACTAGATTTTACTTTAAATCAGAACGTTTGGAACTTCCAGGGCAAGAGAAATGTTTTAGACACACCCCAACTTTTGTCTCCTCAATGCTGTGCAGCGGCTGAGAGCTAAGGCTGGCTTCCTAAACTCTTAGGCCCCTCTTCCCGCTTGACCTCCCATACACTCACCCTGGTCTACCTATGAATCAGCAAGAACCTTGTAGGGCAAAGTGCTGGCAGATCGTCCCACTCATTTCAGTGGATCCCCCTCTCTGAATCGAGCAGTAGATCCTACCTACTCAGGTCCTAGATGCCGAAGTCTCTCTTCAATACTTTTTAACTTTTTTTCTTGTTTTTTTTTTTTTTGGCTTTTATATCTTGTCTAGCTTTTTGAGAAGTCCTCAGTGGAATGGCTGGTCTACAACAAGCTACTGTGCCATCAGCAGCAGCAGAAATGCTGGATCCTTCATTTTATACCAAGGAAGCAGAGGTCTGGAGGGTGAGGTGGCTGCCCAGTTTCCCACAGCTCCTTAAGGCAGAGCCGGAATTAGAACTCGGGTCTCCTGATACCTATTCCAGCGTTGTTTCTACCACAGCGGGCTGTGCATCTGTGTGCTCTTAGTCTATCCAAAACTCACCCAAGCCATCATTCACTCATCCTACCAGTATTTTTCAAGGACTGGCTCTGTGCCAAGCACCAGGCAGATGAATGTGTGTGTGTGTGAGTGTGTTTTCCTGACTGATTTCAAGATTTTTTTCTTTGTCTTGGTTTTCAGCAGTTTCATCATGATCGGTATATAGGTGTATAAGTATAGTTTTCTTTTTATTTACTCTACTTGGAGTTTATACATATTCTTGAATCTGTGGCTTAAGATTTTTCATCAGTTGTTGGAAAATTCTCAAATGTTCCTTCTGTGTCATGCTTTTCCCCCTCTTGTTCAGAGACTCTAATTACATGTGTGTACAATCTTCAAGCATTATATTACCTTGCTGGCGTGGTGGGTAGGAATCAGAAGTAGGTGAATATATTATTTAAAAAATAGGTTTAACTGCCCATTGCAGAAGCACAGAATAATAGTGGCTTAAATAAAATGGTTTATTTCTCTTCTACTCAACAGGCAGGAGGTAGGCCCCCCGGATTTGGTGTGGGGGCTTTGTTCTATCGGGTGTCGCCCTCATCTGCCTGAACCGCAGTGAATCATACTACATCTCTGGTCTAATGAGAAGGATGGAGGAAATGGGAGAGAAAACCATAAACCTCCCCTTTACAGTTTCTCGCTGGAGTTCTCTGTCTCATTTTCTTTCACATCTTGTTGACAGGAATTTGACCACAGCTAACTGTGAGGGAGGCTGGGATATGTAGTCTTTATTCTGGGAGGTCACTTCTTAGGCTAAAATTTAGGGAGTCTATTGCTAGGAAAGAAAAGGAGCTACTACTAAATATTGGGGGGCAATTAGCAGCCTCTTTCACATTAAGTAATCATAACACAAGGCAACAGGTGCCAAGCTGAGGCCTCAGCTGAAGAGTTGGAAAAGGTGTCACAGAAGAAGTGACATATGACTGGGCTTTGGAGGGTGAATAGGAGTTTGCTGAGAGGAAAATGATCAAAGGACCCTCCAGGCAGGGATATTAGCACAAGGACTTGACTCTTTAGAGCAGAGCTCATGTATTTTCATCTTTCTCTCTCCAGTGCCTGGTGCATAATAGGCTACTATATAGACGTTGTCGATTGTGAGAGCAGAAGGAGAGGGAGGTTTTGCTCTGGAGACTGGAGGCCCAGTGGAATTGGAAGGGCAGGAATAAGCGTTATTGTAGGGGTGGGAGAGAATTTCTGCACTTATAGATATATTGAGATTAAAGGTGAAAATGAACAGTGCCAAGCTGAAGTCATTCTGTAGGCAGGGGGACACAGATGGGGCGGAGGGGGTGCTGCAGATGTGGGTTTGGGAGCTGTCCTTGGGAGTGGGCCGGTTGAAGCTGTTTGGGAGGCTACTTTCTTCTAAAGAGAACATCCATTGAGAGTAAAAGGCCAGGCACAGGCTGAACCTTTGTGATGGAGGAAGAAAACAAGTAAGCAGAGAGGACTGCTGTGGAGGGCGGGCGGTCCTTAAGAGACTTCAGAGGCCTCTCTCCTCTCTGAGGGGCTGGCTGGCACTTCTAGACCTGTCTGCTCCCCTGGACCCGGCCCCTCCTCCCTTCCTGTGACCTGCTCATTTTCCCTTGATCCTTGCTAGCTTTGGATTAATGATTGATTCAATTTCATGTTCATTAAACTTTCGTTAGATGATTTCATTTCATTCATAAAATGTTTTGAGGCAGCATTCTAGCTTAATTTTTATTACACAAGTAATCCATATTCACTGTTAAAAATATCAGAAAATACAGTTAAACAAAAGAAAGAACCTTAAAATCATCCATGATCCCTCCACCTAGATTGTTAATGTTTGGGGATGTATGTGTCCAGATTTTATCTATGCTTTCTTCTCTCTAATGATGGTAATGTCAACACTTGCTAATATTTATGAGCCCTGACTTTGTGCTGGTTACTGTTATGTTTGATATCTGTATTACATTATTTAAACCTCATAGTGATGTATAAGTTTATAACTATTAATTATTATCCTAATTTTACAGGTGAGGAAACCGAGGCACAGAACAGGTTTGAAACTTACCCAGAGTCAAGTAGCGTTTTTCTAAAGTATACACATACAAGTTTGCTTTTTAACTTTTGATTATGAAAAAATTTTGAATGGATATGAAAGTGGAGATATTAGGCTGGTAAAGTCCCATGCAGTCAACACCCAGCTTCAACAACCATCAATTCACAGGCAGTCTTTTTTTTACCTATTCTCCTATGCAGCCCCTCCCTAATTATTCAGAGGCAAATCGCAGACATTTTACCATTTCATCCACAATGCCTGTCTCCACTGATGAGGACTTTTAAAAAATAGAGCCATAATACTGTTAGCACTGCCCCTTCAAGTGAACAACTCCCTAATATCATCCACTTTCTATCAGTGTTCAGATCTCCTCAATTGTCTCATAAATATTTCCCAACAATTCATTCCAATCAGGACCACATGGTCTCCTCCATACTGGTGGGGCTGGATTTCATATCCAGATTGGTCTGGCCCTAAACCCATGCTCTTTCCAAACTCCAGACTCCAAATTTACTAATTAAAAAATCTATTCAGCTTATACTACATTTAATTTGAGCATATGTATAAATAACAAGTTATAAGTTTTAGGCATTAACTTAGGCAGTAAAGCTAAAGTATTAATTTGTAATTTCTCTTTACTAAGGTACTGCTGAAAACCCTTAGCCAAGTAATCTCTACAGTCTGCCAAATTTCTCTCTTGTGTCCTGCAGGCTTTTTGAACTCTAAAGAGTTTTCTGCTCTATTTCTGTCCCACAATAGGTTGTTCTGAGATTATTTCCTTATATAACAGTCTTTACTATTATTTTCATTCATCAATCCATTCATCCAACAAACTAATTGAGCACCTATACTTTTTCATAGACGGTGACTGACAGATATGGTCCCCACTCCTGTGGACTTTCATTCTAAGGGGAGAGACACAAATAAAAAGTAAGTGACAAATAATCAAAACAATTTCAGATTGCAATAGATACTGTGTAAAAGCAGCAAGGAATGAATGTAGAGAATACTATGGTTGAAACTACTTTCAAAAGCATCTAGAAAATGTTTTTCTCTTACTTGCTCTAAGTTCTTTTTAAATGCATCCTCCATCATTGCATCATAAGAGATTGCATCTTTCAAAAAATGCTTTTTGCTAACTGCTTGCTTTTCTTGGCTGTTTATTACTCCACGATAGCTTTCCCTTCTTTATTCGTGGTGCTGCAGTTTTGTGCCTACACCTGCTTAATTCGAATGCTCTGTGTTCTGCTGCCAATGTGTTGGTGCTGGGACATTGTACTGGGTTCCTTGATGGCAAGAGTAACTTCCATTTTGAGTCTAAGCAGAAAAGAGATCACACATTGGGCAGAAATAGTTGGCATAATGCTTGTTGAGTCATTGTTCCTGGGTGGTGGTGTTCCATCCATGAAAATATTTTAAATCGAGTTGGTACATATTTATTGAAAATACTTAAGTGATATAAGAGTTTACACATGAAATAAAGTCCCTATCAAGCCCCTCTCCTTCCACCCTCAATCCCCAAGTATAACTCCCTCGATTTTTTCCTGTGTGTATGACATGATCTAGAATAGGTCCAGCCCAGACAAATGTGTGGGATAGAGAGGGTCTGTAGGCCAGGCTTATTAATGTGAAGCTTCTCCTGAGCCTCCAGAGGTGGTGGTTATCACAGTCCAGGCCACTGTGAGCTTCCTTTATATACTGGGCTCCGTAGGTACTGTTCTTTGAGAAGCTGGCTTTATGAGCTGGACACAGCACATCACCTGTCACACAGCAAAATATCAAGATAGAAACGTAACAAATTGTGTTTACAACCATCTTGTCATTGTGGGACTTCTGGCTATTTTCCAGATTAAAACAAATCATGAAAGGAGAGGATTTAAAAACAGGAAAGTCATGAAATCTAACATAGCACCATTAAAAGGCAATTCAAAAGGGATGTTCAAATATATCCCTACACTGCCCTGCAAACGCTGGAATAGTGTGAATATGCAGAAGTAAATAAGTTGAAGAATACTCACCATGTAAACACTGGTTATTAAATAAAATATACTTAGTTCACCATTCTGTAAATGCTGCGATCTCATTTTGGGTATATACATATGAATTTATACATCATGTCTTGCGATTTCCTGTTTTCAAAGCACATACAGTTCTATGTCACTCTTTCGATAGAATACGTAGTATCCCATGGTATGACTACTCTGTACTACGTGTAACTGTTCCCCTATTGGCAGACATTAAGGACACCTGTAACTGTGCACCACTATTAATAGCATCGTAATGTATATCTTTGTACAAATATCCTTGAATGTGTGTATTTCCATGGGATAAATTCCTAAAAGTGAATCTGTGAGCCAGAGTATAGACTTTATCAGATTGTCTTCTAAAGATGTTAAAACAAAGCACAAGGTATGAAAATGCTCTTTTCTTTAGACCCTGCCACCACCTGATATCATCAGGTCTTTACATGTCCCAATATGATAGGTCCAACATGACATCTTGCTTTCATTTTAATTTCTCTGATAGCTAGGGAGACTGATTGTTTCCTTATATGTATTAGCCATGTGCATTTCTTCCTTTGAAAAGTTTCTTGTCCATTTTCCTGTTGAGCCATTTGTTTATTTTCATATTTTTTTGCAGGAGCTCTTTGTGTGTGATAGAGATATTAACCTCTGGATTGTTACCTAATTGTAAATATTTTCCAGGTGTTTTTTGTTGTCAAATGTTTAATGGTGTTTTTTGCGACACAGAAATAAGATTTTTCATTCAAGGGAATCAAGGTTTTAGTCTGTTTATTTGTGGCATTTAGATTCTATATTTCCCAAGTGTACAGAAAATGACAGTTCCTGGGCAGAGAGGCCCAGAGACAGAGACCGGCTTGCTGCATGCAGACTGCTCTGAGGTGGACGGGTTCTAGCACTTGACCTGCCACTGTGAGAATAAAGTTGAGAATAAACCCTTTCACCCAAGAATGTTCCATTGTCATTTTTCAGTCTCACCAAATAAAGAGTGAACTTGCCCGGGGCTGAAATCCATTGGCAATACACCAAGATTAACCATTGTCTTGCCTAAGGGGAATTACTCGTGGGCAAGTTCATTCTGGATTTAGTGAGACAAAATAACAACAAGGGAACATAAAGGTTAAAAGGGTGTGGGGGAAATGGAAGTTCCTATGGCCAGGATCCTTACCTGACCCCAAACTACTTGATGATGTAACTGGCCTACTGCTAGGCTACGGCTTCCACACCCATAGGCAATAAGCTGTTATTGACTGAGTCACTATGTAAAGAGCTCTGCCCAGTGCTCTGGGTGGAGGCAGAGATGGAGGTGGATTATGGACCTGCAGATTGCTGGATGCAGACATGATTCTAGTGCTTGATCAACTGCCATGAGAATACAGCTGGGTATAAACCCTTTTATCCCAACAACATTCTCGTTGTCATTTCTCTGTCTCACTGAATCCTTAGTGAACTTGCCTGGGCCTGAAACCCTCAGGTGAGACAAAGTGTTTATACTAAGCTTTATTCTCACAGTGGCAAGTGGAATGCTGGAATCATGCCTGCCTCTCGGGCAGTCTGCATGCAGCAAACCCAACTCCATCTCTGCCTCCTAGCAGAGCACTGGGAGGAGCTCTTTATATAGTAACACCAGCAATAATGGCTCCTTGCCAACGGGTGTGTAAGCATTAGCCTACACAGTAGGCCAGTTACATCATCAAGAAGTTGAGTCAGGTGAGGGTCCTGGCCATAGGAACTTTCATTTTCCCTTCAACCATTAACCATCATCTTTGACTGTAGTTGTTCAAATGCGTCCTATTTAGCTACGTCATGCACATTAGGATGTAGGCTATATCAGAGGTAGGGTGAATGAATCAAGAGAGAGTAAGGGGAAAGGAAGAGAAAGAGTAGAAGGAACAGGGATGAATGAAGAGAGAACTGAAGCCAAGATTCTTAGCAGAACCTACTAGCTCCTTTTCTTTTCTCTAACCTTTAAATGGCTCTTGCTTTCCCCACAAATCTTCCTAGGAAAGCTAATCACAGAGATTCGAGTTGTTTGTGCTTCCCGGGCTGCACTCCCTGCTGCCTCAAATGGCTCTCCATGCTTTTACCTCTCTAGAAATGCTCCAGATGCCCTTCTCAGCTACCATCCGCATGGTTCATGGCTTCTCTGGGTACAGCTTCGGGCTCTTTTCACAAAACAAGACAAAACTTGATGTTGTTACTTAAGAATTTCTTTACCGAAGGGTATGTTCCACTGGAGGTGTGGGAGGTAATTTTAGGTGGCACACCAACCCAACATAAAATTAAATCACAGGATGAGAGAATTGTTCTCTTTTTAATTGTTTCCTAATCTTTGTAATTGTATCAAGGAGAAATTTAGTGTGGTGATAATGTTTTCCACACCTCCCTAATTCATGCTAATCTCTAACAGACAAAATAGGACCCAGGATGGCATCCTTTGGCAGACAGCTATTTAGTTAGAATTAAACAACATGCTATTGTTTTCATCGGATTTATTTTGTACAGTTACTTTCTATTTATGGCAAATGATTGTGGTTGGGATTTAAAGTTATAAAATTTCCTTTTAAAATATATTTGTTTTTTAAAAAATGGAGTCAGTGATAGTGCAGCTGGTACTAGAATATGACAAAAATCATGCTGGTGATACTCCATGGATGGGAGTTTGGGAAACAGGAGACCATCTCAGTTGGAGTCTACACAGCCCCTCATCGGCTCTGCTCTTCTTTACTCACCCCTTACCTAGGAGTCTGCACTGCCTTTTCTTTGCTCCCCAGAGGCTCCAGTCCCTCCTGTACTCAATTCTAGCTCTCTCTCCTCTCTCTCTGCTCCTCCAATCACACCAATACCGACCTGATCTTGGAGCGCCCTTTGCTACAGGAATCTGTGTGGGTGTGTTAATGGGTGTTACCTGTTCAACTTAATAATGACAGATTTCTTAGCTCAAGAGAGAAAGTGGAAAGAGACATTCTGTACTTACCCAAGCAATCTACAGATTCAGGGCAATTCCTATCGAAATCAAAATGGCACTTCTTTTGGTAGAAACAGAAAGAAAAATCTTACATTTCATATGGAATTTCAAGGAACCCGGAATAACCAAAACAATCAATTTCAAGAAAGAAAAACAAAGCTGGAGGCTTCACACTTCCTGGTTTCAAAATATATTACAAAGCTACAGTAACCAAAACAGAATGGTACCGGCAGAAGGACAGACACATAGACTATTGGAACAGAATAGAGAGCCCAGAAATAAACCCTTGAAGATATGGTCAAAGGATCTTCAACAAGGATGCCAAGACTACATAATGGAGAAAGGGTAGTCTCTCCAACAAATGGTTTTAGGAAAATGGGATATTCACATGAAAAGAATGAAAATGGACTCTTACTTTACACTATATACAAAAATTAACTCAAGTGGATTAATGACCTAAATGTAAGACCTAAAACTATAAAACTCCTAGAAGAAAACATAGGGAGAAGTTTTCATGACATTGGGATGGGCAATGATTTCTTGGATATGACATTAAAAGCACAAGTAACAAAAGCAAAAATAGACTAATGCGACAAAAATAGACAAATGGGACTACATCAAATTCAAAAAATATTCTGTGCGGCAAAGGAAACAACAGAGTGAAAAGGCAATCTACAGAATGGAAGAAAGTATTTGCAAACCATATACCTGATAAATCCAAAATATATAAGATCCAAATATGTATATATATATATATGTATGTAAAAACTTATACATATAAAATCCAATATTAATGTGTATTTTAAATTTAAAATACATAATTCCTCCAACTTAATAATGACAACAAAAAAATGCGCAAAGGACTTGAATAGACATTTCTTCAAAGAAGATATATGAATGGTCTACAGGCACAAGAAGGATGCTCAACATCAGTAGGCATCATGGAAGTACAAGTCAAAACCACAGAGATATCACCTCCTCCCTGTTAGGATGGCTACTATCAAAGAAACAGAACATAGCAAGTGTTGGTGAGGATGGGGAAAACCTAGAACCCTTGTGCCCTGTTAAGGGCATGAAAATAGTGCAGCTGCTATGGAAAACAGTATGAAGGTCCTTCAAAAAACTAAAAGCAGAACTATCATGTAATCCAGTAATCCCACTTTTGTGCATATATCCAGGAGAATTGAAAACAGAATCTCAAAGGGATATTTTGTACATCTATGTACACTGCAGCATTATTCAAAATAGTCAACATGTGGAAGGAACCTACACATCCGGTGATGGATGAATGGATAAAGAAATATATACAACAGAGTATTATTCAGACTTAAAAAGGAAATCCTGTCATATGCTACAGTGTGGATGAACATGGAAGAAAATATGCTCAGTGAAATCAGCCAGTCACAAAAAGAACAAATACTACCTGACCCACTTATATGGGGGATCTACAGTAGCCACAGTCTTAGCAGTAGGACGTGTGGTGGTTGCCAGAGGCTGCGGGGAGGGGGACATGCGGCTGTTGTTCAATGGGTATGGCATTTCATTCTTGTAAGATGAAAGAGCTTTAGGGATCTGTTGTACAGTAATGTGCATACAGTTAACAATACTGTACTGTACACTTAATAGCTAAGGGGGTAAACCTATGTTTGTTTTCTTTTTTACCACAAGAATTAAAAAAAAAAAGCCCTCCTTGCAAAACAGCACTATTTGTAATAGTCTAAACTGAAACTATACTAAATGCTTGTCAGCTAGAGAGTGCATGCATAAAATGTACCCTAGTTTCACAATGGAATTCTATGCAATAATGAGAATAAAGAACTACAATTACAAGAAATAACATGGGTGACACTCATGAGCACAATTTGGAGCAAAAGCAGCCAGATGCAAAAGAGTTCACACTCTGTGATTTCACTCAGGTGAAGTACCAAACCGCACGAGTCCTCTGTGCTGTTAGAAGTCAGGCTAGCGCCCCCGGGCCCCCCCCCCCCCCCCCCCCCGCCCGCGGGGGGTGCTGGGAAGAGGTTCTGGGCAGGGCTCCTGGGATCTGTTCCTGTTGTTTCCTGACCTGTGCGTTCATGTCACAGGTGTGTTCAGTCTGTGAAAACTCACTGGGCTATTATGTGTATTATGTGGTCACAGCCCCTTTTGGTGCCAGCAGAGTGGGGAAGGGCTGTCATCTTACTTCATAGAAAGAGGGTGAGAAAGATGAATCAGGCGAAAGAGGAGGATCCCAAAGAGCAGGGTGCAGGGCACAAGGCGGGGGTGCACCCCTGGTCTGGGACCTGCTCTCAGGAGGGCTCCCATCACCGTGGGGCAGAGCGTGAGGTCCCGGAGGCCCCATGAGAAGTGGGCCTGATTGGGTTTTGTGGAGCTGGCGCCCAGCACATCTCCTCCTCACCCTCCTCCTTGTCCCTTTCCCAGGTGGGGCTGAGATCCAGGGGCTCCAGCCCAGGAAGTAAAAAGGCTGTCGAGGCAGAATCCCTACACCAGGAGCACACGCCAAAAGCCCAGCTGGCCCACATTGCAGACAGCGAGCACCGCAGGTGATTCTTGCCCCAGATGGAAGGAATGGTTGCAGCTTCTGTAGGCGCTCCCTTTGTTATTTATTTTCACTACAGGCTCTGGCGGCCTGGAAACTCTAAGCAGCCCGAGGGCCGCTCTGAAGAAGGCAGGAGTGTGCTGGACTGGGGTAGGTGTTTGGGACTGGTGGGGCCGGACGTGGTCTTGGAAGGAGAGCGGTCTGGGCTCAAGGAGGGTGCAGCCTGGAGGGGAGCAGCAGCAGCAGCAGGGCCCCCAGGCTGGGCGGGGAAAGAGCAGAGCAGGGAGGCCCGGAGGAGGGCTGATGCGGGGAGCAGGCAAAGATGGAACGGTCTCCGCCCCAAAGAAGGAGCAGAGAGCTGGGGGGCTCGTACTGCTGCCTGACGTCGGTCCTTACAACCCCGAGTGCTTTTGTTCTTTAACAAATAATTTATATTATGAAACACACATAATATTATAGCCCCAAAATGACCCCCCTTCCTGTTGCTTTAGAGAAATAAAACAGCATGGCTAAGGAAAAGCCCCCGCCTCTTCCTCTCTGCCCAGAAGAGCTCACTGTCCAGGACTCGAGCTCATCTTCTCTGCGTGGTTTCTGACACTCCCGGGTCCTCGGCTGGGACTGTCCGGAGTGTCCGCAACCAGAGAGCAATCGTTTAGGTACACAGGTTCAAAGGCAGGGCTGCCGGGAAGGAGAGGTTGCTCAGGACGAGAGGCTGTGGGCAGTGCCAAGCGCCTGGGGAAATGAGGTGGAAACAAGGGTCCCGAGGGCTCGTGCTGGGCTTGGCCTGGCAGTGCAAAAGCTGTGGGGATTTTTCCCAGGAAGCGCTGAGAGCTCTGTGGTGTGACCTCTCCCTGTGACCTCATAAGCCATCGGAGAAACTGCAGAGGTAGTGAAATGCGGCCTTGGGAATGATGAGTCTCTCCCGGAGCCCGGGGAAGGCCCTGCGGTGTGCATGCGCGGGCTGGCGGGGGTGGTGCAGCGCGGTGCGCAGGAGCGCCTCCGGCTTCTGCTCACTCCCCAGACGCTGGTTTGAGCCCAGGAACGTGTGTGTATTGGTGTAGGGAAAATCCTCACCTGACCCTGGTCCGCTCGCCCACTGGGCACGTGCAGTGCTCACAGGCGCAGGCTTGCACAGGTGTGGGCAATGAGCTATTATTATTGGCTCTTTAGGAAGCGGTCTGTCCAGTGCTCCGGGCTGCAGGTGGTGGAGAGGGCTTGCTGCATGCAGACTTGCCCTGAGGCGGACAGGGTTCTAGCACTTGACCTGCCACAAGAATAACCTGGGTATAAACCCTTTTACCCTCAACACTGTTGTCATTTTTCGGTCTCACCAAATCCAGAGTGACCTGCCTGGGGCTGAAACCCTCAGGCTAAACAATGGGCCTTTCTTCCTCTTTTTCTGTTTTTCAAAAATGTTGGGTATGAAATGCAGGGAGTAGAGATGCGCACGTGTGTGGAATTCTTAGTTACCTAGTCATTCCAATTCACTGATGCAACAGCCCTCAGCCAACACGCTATCCAGCCCTGGGGAGGGTACAGCAGTGACCAGGACGGGTTCCCTGCTCCAAGAGGCTCTAGGCTCTGGGGCACGGCCACAGTGAGAGGCCTGCTGTGGGGGAGAGACCCAGGCTAGGGCAGAAGGGCCACAGGTGTGACAGGGCCCTGTGGGTGGGGACAGTTGCCCAAAGGAGAGGCACTGGCCCCGGAGAGGATGTGCGGGTACAATGGGGCTTTTAAATTAGGCGTCAGCAGGAGTGGGGAGGGGCTTTGGAGGGGGTTGAGACGTGCAAGGAGGACAGTGCCGCGAGGCGTTAGCTATAAAGGCCGTGAGGCCATGTGGCACACACAGCTCGGAAGACATGCTAAGAAGTTTGGCTGTCCCCTGTGGGCAATGGGGAGACAGGATTTCTGGAGTCACATGAGTCGACAGGGTCATGAGTACCACCAGCTGGGATCTGTGTGGGGAACATATTCCCTCAAACCACAAAGCCCTTCGTCAGCGTGACAAGACCATGTCACCTGTGCGTCCAGGACAAAGTGGAGAATGGCTGGGTGAGGGGCAGGGTGGCGGGTGTTCTGGGGAAAGGCACTGGGAAGATGCCCTGTGAGGGTTCCCGGCTGACTTGGAAGGGGAACACGTGTGTGCAGAAGCCACTGACAGGGCTGTCTGGTCACTGAATGGCAGCACGAGCAAATGAGGGGGCAGGGATGGGGGACAGCCACACTTGAGGAAGCCTGCCCGGTGTCAGAGGCCAGCAGGAGGGGCTTTGGTGACAGTGACGGCCTCTCCTTTGAGTCCCCGGCTCTGAGGGGCCTCCGGAGGCTTCCTCACGGCAGCGCCACAGGGGACCACCGGGGGCTCGGCCGCCTGAGAGACCCAGGAGAGCCCCTTATTGGGAACTCCCGGATTTTACTACTTTATTAACCTCCCCCAGCTGGCCCACCAGCTCTTAGCAACCCCTTCAGGGTTCCCTCTTCCCTCGAGGACTTTCAGGAGCTCTGGGGGTGTCTGGTGTGACTTCAGACCCCGGCCCCTCCAAAATGAGGATCCCTCTGCTTTCCTCTTCTCCGCCCCCGGACCCCAGAGTGCCCTGCGAGGTGGGTAGATGGTCCAAGTGCTTTCTCAGAAAGCTCCTCAGGTGGACCTGAGAGAACTGGCAGTGGAGGCTGGACAGTTTGGCCTTGTTTTATGTTTAAAGGACGTATATTTTCTTCTCATCTTATACACAGCCAGCTCTGGGAAGCGGATGGGCCGACAGCAAACAGACGACTCTGCATGGGACACTAGGCGGCCACTGCCCTGCTGTGAGACCGGGGGTGAGTCATTTCATCTCTCGGGCCTTGGTTTCCCTGTGTATTCAGGAGGGGTCCGGGCTAGGTCGTGGGGGGTCCGGCACTGTTTGGCTTTGGGAATGAGATGGTGAAGTTGAGCAGCAGCAAGGCCAGCTCATGGGCATGTCATCTGTGCAGCCACACGGGGTCCTGTCCTTAGAAGGGCCCAGGCTTGGTTTAATGGCCTGCTATCACTGCCTTGAAATTCATAATACTTTTTGAGCAAAGGGCCTCGCGTTTTGACTGCACTGGGCCCTGCCCGTTAGCCGGTCCTGGCTGGCCGCACCAATCCTCTCCTGTAGGGGCTGGAGGCTGAGTGAACGCCAGCCCTTGGTCAAGTTGCGAGGAGGGGATGTTTGCCTGTGGCCCCTTCCTCTGGCCTCCCCGAGCCCTCTCCCGCCATCCTGGAGCTGAGGCCTCCTGCGGACACCAGCGCGTGTGCCACCACGTCCTCCTGCGGGTGCCTGCCCACAGCTCCGCCCCACTCAGCACTCTTTGTGAACCCAGCTCCGTGAGCGCTGGTTGACTGAGTATGTGGTGGGCCAGCGCCCAGGAGGAAGCAGCTCGGCAGATGTCCCAGCGGGAAGGCGCCGGTCCGGGAACCAGGTCTGGGCTCTGCTGCCTTTGCTCCATGAGCCTCCTTCTCTTAAGGCGCGAGAGCGGGGCTCGGGCAGGTGCCTGGAGCCCTCCTGTAGCACAGCCTCTCCGAGACAGGTGCCCTGAAGCAATGTCACTTGGTCTAGGTCCAGCTGACACATAGGCCTCTGCGGGAGGACGTCTCCTCCACCGTCCAGGTGACCAAAGGCCACACACTCTCCTTGGGTTCACCCAGGGCCCCGCATCTGGGGAGGCTGTGAGCGTATCATCGAGGGCTTCAGGGAGGACACAAAGGAGGTACAGAGATGAGAGCAAGCCCCCCAATTCCATTTTGAGGTTGATTTGCAAAAGCAGAGACTTGGCGAATGCCCCGTACTCCTTGCCACGGAAACACCAAGACTGTGAGAGACAGGAAATGTCTACTTAAAATTCCATGCTTTCAAAGATAGGACCTGGAGGGTAATAGCCTGGCCTCCTGGCCCCCTGCTTTCAGGCACTGGACGCTGAGGGGATGTCCCTCAATGACACCAAGCAGGCCAGGCAGACACGATTTTGATTGACTGCTTATTTGCAGTATCAGTCACTTTGCTGCTGAAGTTTTAAAATGAAGTCAGAAAGCAGTTACTGCCCAAACCATCTCCTTTATTCCAAGGAGATTATTTATGGAAATTCCAAAAGTATCTCCTACAATATCTCCTTACAATGGGGCATTAGTCATGGTTCATGCAGGGGTGTGATCGCTCAACTCGTTTAGTTTCCTTTCCTTGTGAAAAAGCTTGCCCAGCCTCCCGGTCATCACCCCTGACCTCTGGGGGGAGAGGAGAGGTCTGTTTCCTAGAGAGTTTGGGCTGTGAAGAGGGTACACTGGGGGGGAAGCAGAACTGTTTCTTGCTGCCCTCTGAGTGAGGTCTATAGACATTTGAAAGTTGAGGTTGAGATATCATAAGAAAAACTGAATTGTCTGTGTACCGTGGGACCCCCCCGAGAAGGGTGCTGCCATGGCGAACTGACCATCATCCAAGTTTTGGCCTCTGCTTTGTGGTCTTGGACACATGTCCTCCTCGCTGTCTCAGCGCTGGTCCATCCACCCAGGGCTAGCAGGGTTTGCAAGAGACTAAGTCTAAGCATGAATGGCAACGTGCTAATTGAAAAGAAGAGGTTGTAACTCCCAGGTGGACTGCGCACTTAGGCGCTCTCTTTGCAGATGTGGGATATAAAACGTCTCTTGAGGAGCAAGACCAAGGACAGAGAGGAGTTAGTTACTGAATGTGGTTTTCATGCAGTGGCACCAGATTCCAGCAGCCCTCCACATCCATCTCCCTAGGAGGGAGTCCTGCTGGACAAAATAGGGCTTGAGGGGTTCCTAACACAGCGGCGCCCGCATAGCGTCGGGTGAGCACTACCAGTGACTACCCCTAAGGGGCTTCCGTGGCTGACCAAATTCCTTCCGATGAGCACGGTCTTTCTCAAACTATGCTAAAACCAGCAGGTTTTGTCTGAAAGGGAACCAGTCTCGCTAAGCTACCGGTTGCAGATCAGGTCCTCTGGGAAAGAATCTGAGGCAGAGATGTGTGCAGAGAGCTTTACTGGGGAGTGCTTTTGGGATCCACACCTATGGTGGAGCAAAGGAAGCGGGACTGGGAAGAAGGAGAAGCTGAGTTGTGGTGCAGATGCGACAAAGGGCTCAGTCAACCGCACTGGGGGCCCTGGAGCTGGGATGACCCTTCGGAGTTGTTCTGTATCAAGGCAAGGAGCCCAGGCTTTGCCCCCTGCATCCCACCACGGGACCCACGTTATCTGTGCGAGTGGCATTCTGTTGGGTGGGGCAGCTCCCTTCAACTGGGAGCAAGTCCCGGAGGAAGGCTCGTCTGAGCCGCCGGCTGCCAACATCCCTGCAGCTGGGCCAGTCAGCGCCTCATTCGTCAGGCGCAGTCCGGTCCACACTGTGCATATGAGCCATGATCCCGTGTTTGCCAGTGGCTGCTGGGCCCCATCCAACCCCAGCCATATCAGTGCAGCGGCGTGTGAAATGAGATCAGAGGGGACTGTATGGGGAGTCATTCGTTTGAAATCTTATTATTAGTCTAATGCCTTAGGAAACCTCAGAGACAATAAATCCATGTGGTAGGGATGAACATATGGCCGTCACATCCAGCGATACAGTTAGGATCTGGGTCATTGTCATGCTAGCCAGGCACCTCCTCTCTGGCCATGTAGGAGGACTGCCATCCCTGAACTCTGTACTCTTCTATTCCTCTGTACCTTTCCACCTGTAGTTCTCTCTGCCTGGAAGGCTGCCTGCCTCACTTGCCCTCACCTCCAGCTGGTAAACTTCTACTTAACTTCAGAGTCCAGTGCGAATGCAGCCTTCTGTGAGAAACTTCCCCCGGCCAAGGCTCCCTGATGACGAGTAGAATTGCTCAGCCCCTCCTGGGCCCTCAAAGCACCCATTATCCCCCCACCCTCCACCCTGGGCAGCTCTCTCCACACTCGTGGGTCTGTTGGCCTGTCTCCTTCCTGCTGAGATCCTTGAAGCCAGGACTGGATCTCACCCCATCTGTATCTCTGTGCACAGAGCAATATAGATTCTGGATTGACTACAGAAATGGATGAGCTAAATGGGTGAAGGAGGACACTTTGAAGGATTTTGAGTCAGGAATGAAGGAGAGAAGTCAGGCTGGAGAGGAGGCATGGTGGATTGAACTGGAAAGAATCCATGTCAGGAAGCCTGCAGGAAGCCATTCTGTATGTCTGTCTCAGTTCCTCTCCTATGGTTTTGTGGAGTTTATTTCTGCCTTCTCCTGGGGTCTGAGAGAAATGGCACTGTCGTTTCCCTCCTAGGTAGATTTTCACACAAAACAGGGGAAAGCCTTGCTCTACAGGTTACTTGGCCAACTGAAGATGCACAGAGAAGCCTTTTTAATCTGCATGAACAGAAGCATGCAGTTAGTGGAGCTCGGAAAGCCATCAAACTTCTCTGATCTCAGCTTTCTCACCTGTAAAATGAGGACGATAACACCTGCTCCCGGGGGGTGTTTTAAGATTAGATCCATGGAAAGAATCCATGTCAGGAAGCCCACAAGGAAGCCACTCATCCGTCTCTACCTGAGCTGCCCAATTCCACCTGAAACCTTCTGCAAACACACCCTCTCCTGGGTCCATAGGAGGTACTGTCTCTGCCAGGTCCCATTTAGGAATGTCCATCCCTAGGGCTGTGGCTGCATGACACCAGCCGTTGGTGCCCAGTCAGAATGCTTTGAATAAATGAAGGAATCCAGAACTCAGTGACAAAGACCAGAAATGGAATGTGACAGTAGGCAGAAAGGGTTAATTTAGAAAACATGTTGAAAGTAGTAACTGGAGAAGGAGCACACGTTTAGGAGAAGCTTGAAGGTCAGAGCAATCAAGTGATTCAGGCTTAGATGCACGTAAGGTCAGCTCAGGCACAATCACTGGATCTGAATATTTAAGTCAGCAAAGTGTAACTATGGTTGAGAGAAAATGTGAGAATAACGTTAGAAAACGAAAGAGGAACATGATACACAGATTGGATGAGCGCATGTGTTCAGTTTGTGATGCTTCACTCCAAACGACAAGTAGTTTTTCAAGATCTTTTAAATATGGTGT
This sequence comes from Phataginus tricuspis, assembly GCA_029783875.1. Lineage (NCBI taxonomy): Eukaryota > Metazoa > Chordata > Mammalia > Pholidota > Manidae > Phataginus > Phataginus tricuspis. The sequence continues at coordinate 7,290,338 of JAQQAC010003584.1, read as the reverse complement.
GCTTCTAATCAGAAATGACAACTGTAAGCCTGCCAAGACTGCTCTGGCCTCTCATTGGCTGTCACATTACTGCCCTTGGTGTGGTGTGGCTGGGGGCTCCAAGCACCCGCTCCCAGCCATCTCTGCTGGGTCCCATTTAAAAATGTCCACTAGGTGGCGACAGAGATTCACTTGCCTCCCTCCTGAGCACCTGCTTTTTGAGATGCAAAATTAGCCTCACAATATTCCAGCTCTATAAAAATAGATTCCTCTTTGTAAAAAACAAAGCAAAACTTCATTATATAAAACAGTGGAAAATTTTACCAAAGATATATCTAAAGAGTGAAAAAAAATCCATTCAGAATAAATAGACAAATCTGATCTTTTTTCCCTAACCAAGGGCTATCCAGACTGACTTCCTTTAAGAACTCCTAACTCAAGAGGTTCTAGCAGGGTCTCTTTGAGAGTTCTGTATGTCTGTCTCAGTTCCTCTCCTGTGGTTTTGTGGAGTTTATTTCTGCCTTCTCCTGAGGTCTGAGAGAAATGGCACTGTCGTTTCCCTCCTAGGTAGATTTTCACACAAAACAGGGGAAAGCCTTGCTCTACAGGTTACTTGGCCAACTGAAGATGCACAGAGAAGCCTTTTTAATCCGCATGAACAGAAGCATGCAGTTAGTGGAGCTCGGAAAGCCATCAGACCTCTCTGATCTCAGCTTTCTCACCTGTAAAATGAGGACGATAACACCTGCCCCCGGGGGGCGTTTTAAGATTAGATCCATGGAAAGAATCCATGTCAGGAAGCCCACAAGGAAGCCACTTATCCTTCTCTACCTGAGCTGCCCAATTCCACCTGAAACCTTCTGCAAACACACCCTCTCCAGGGTCCATAGGAGGTACTATCTCTGCCGGGTCCCATTTAGGAATGTCCATCCCTAGGGCTGTGGCTGCATGACACCAGCCGTTGGTGCCCAGTCAAAATGCTTTGAATAAATGAAGGAGCCCAACGGAGGGGACACTTGTGGAGGTGCAGGAGTAAAGGGTAGAGCAGGGAGGAACTCACACTGGTTGGCCCGAGGGCAAAGTGGACCAAAGCATGATTGAGAGATGGCGTGTTCATATAGCCTCTAACTATCTCCCTATAAGCTACGTATTAATTACAGTGTGAGAAGTAGAACTTTCTAGGGGTGAATCTAAGCAGCCACCATCCTGTGAGGAAGCCCAAACCAGCCACAGTTAGAGGATGGGAGGCTCCCAGGGACGCATAACATCAGCTGCAGGTGTGTGAGTAAAGCCGTCTTCAGCTGATTCCAGCCTGCAGACTCCAGGTTTCCCAGGTGAGGTCCCTGACACCATCCCTGAGGTTCCATGTCCAAATTCCTAGTCCCCAGAATCCATGAGCACAATACATGGCTGCTTAATGGTGCTGAGTTTGGGGGTAATTTGTTCTGTAGCCATAGTGACTGGAATGGGTGGTGTCTGCCAAATTTTTCTGCTGTAAAGTTACCATTTTCCCCTTTGTAAGTAATGAGTAATTCGTAGAGAAATATTCTGAGACTACTTATGCATCTGGTTCATTAGCTAACTTTCATTCTCATTGAACTTATTTTAATATTTACAGATAATTTCCTAATTCTATCATTCCTTACACATTTATTAGTATTTCTCCAGAAACAAAAGCTTAATCTTTCTCCCTGCTTATGTATGTATGTGTTTATAATAGTGTGATTTCATGGATTCCTACTTTATTCAGGGGAATATAATATATTATTATCATTGATGCTCTAAATCTCCCAGATTTGGCCAGTGGGAGTTCCTTCAGTTCTTTAAGGCTGACCCTGAGTATTTTTGAATTTTTCCAATGACTAATTTAGGATTTCCTTGTTTTCTGGTGCAGTAAGATGTTCCATGCTCCTCCTGTGCTTTTCAGACCCCGGTTTGGGATACAAGATTTCATTTTAGAGGAGAGTGGTGGTTAGGAAGAGAGCTCTAAGTGTCAGGTGTGCTCCCTGCCACGGCGTGTCATTGCTTCTAGGTGCTCTCAGTAGACAGGACTATCAAATATATTTGTTTGCTATCGCCTACTGAAAAGCATGCACTCATACCAATGCCTCCAATTCCAATCCGTCATCTCCCGGAGCATCCAATCTTCTCCTTTAGCTTATTTGGGATTCTGACAGTACGAAACCTGGCTTCCGTTCCCCTCAATATATTTATTCATTTGCTCTAGTCTAGAATACACAGAAAGTATTTTCAGAATTTCTAACTTATGCCACCGAGAAAAGCAAGCCTACTAACCAGAGTTCACCATTTGTTTTCGGTTACTTTTCAGGAGTGAAACACACAAATTATGTGTATAATTCGATGTATTTTGACAAATGAACACACACACGCACACACTCTCTTGTTAAAGCATAGGACATTTCATTGCCCCTGAAAATTCCCTCATGTCCCTTTTTAGTCAAGTCACTGAGGGCCAACCACTTTTCTGATTTTTTTTTTTTTACCATAGTTTTGGCTTGGGTAGAACTTAATATAAATAAATTAATATGACTGGTATCTTTTGCTCAGCATAATATCTTTGAAATTCGTCCATCAGGCATCCATCAGTAATCTGTTTCTATTTACCGCAGATTAGTTAGTCCATCTTGAAACTATGCCACAATTCATTTATCCACTTTCCTGGGGGCGGAAGTTTGGGTTATATTCAGCTTTTGACTGTTACGAATAAAGCTGCTATGAATATTCTAGTATAAGTCCTTTTGTGGAGGTACATTTTCATTTCTCTTGGGCAAATAGCAAGGTGTGGAAGTACAGTAGATGCGTGTTCGGCCACGTAAGAAACGAACCTTTCCAGAGATGCGCCATTTACACTCCCACCAGCAAATATGTGAGAGTTTTGGTCGTTTCACATCCTCGTCCACATTTGGCGTTTTGGGTCCTTTTAATTTTAGCTCTTCTGGTAGTTTTAATTTTTATTTCTTTGATTGCCAGTGCCTTTGAGCGCTCCTTCCCCGCTGCCTGAGCTTGGGCGTCCCCAGGGCTTCGGCTCTGGCTCCTTCTCTGTTCTCATTCTTGAATTGGAGGTAGCTCAGGGGGTGGGAGTGGTTGTGTGGTTCTTGAGATTTTTGCAATTCCGCTTGAAGAAATGGGTCAGAAAGTTCAAGGATTCTCTTCCCGTTCCTGATTCAGATTTACATATGTTTTTGTTAATGAGACATTTGGTTTAATCACGTGCCTATAATTTACTTGGGTTTGTTCTGTTTCATAGAGCTGATTTCAATGATAGATATTTATAAAGAAAATGAGTCTCTGGCAATGTTTACATGCTAACACTTCCAGAGTTGTTGTGAAAATTACACAAGTAGAAAGATGAATTCTCATAAAATTTTCTTAGCAGCCATTTTTATTTTTAGAAAGTAACACAAACTGTTCAAGGCTGGCGTCAACACGTTGCCAGACCAATGATGGTATCGGGTGTTTTCATAATACTTTCTTTTGTGCATAAACTCAGGATGCTCCAGGTCCCCATGCGGTAGCATTTGCATTTTACAAGTGAAGAAATAGGGGTCGCAGAGAAGTGAAGTGACTTGCTTACGGTCTCACAGTTGGTAGCAGATCAGGATTTAAAACGAACGAGCCTGTGTCATGGGCCTCTCTGATTTCAGTAGGGGCTGTTGGGGCCGCCCAGTGTGTCCCTTGGCCCTAAAGGCTACTTGTTCGTTTGCTTTGACGAGCACTGTGGAACAGTCTGGGGACCAGAGCGAGCCAAGCATAGGGAATGTCTATATGCAGTTGGGGGTGGAAGCGGGACCCCAGAACTTTCAGGAAGGGGCAGGTGTCTCTGCTGGCTTCCCATAGAGAGGGTCATGTGTTTGACTGATCATGGGTGGGGGCAAGTGTGAGCTGGGCCTCTCTGGCCCTCCTTGCAGAAACAGTTGCAGGACGTGGGGCCGAGGGAGGTTCTGCTGTATTCCCAGGAGCCTCTGTCAGGATGGCCAGGGTTTGGGCTGGCATGTCCAAGTGGCTGCGCGTGGACGCAGCACCAACGTCTTGACCTCCTTTCTGGTTCTCTGGTCAGAGAATTTCAGTCATTTCAAGGGGGCCGTATTTCTCCGTCCATATTTCCAGGCCCTTCACCTGGTCCACATTCCAGTGCCAAGACCCTTATTCAACTTTTTCATTCCTTGTTCTTAATTAATCAGGGCTGGGGACATGAAAGTTCAGAAAACACCCTCCAGCTGCAATTTGTAAGTTGTCTGCCCAAAGGAAAGCCTCAGCCTAAGTACTGGTACGTCTAGTGATATCCTTGTCCAGCGTAGATGTCTCTCAGACTGTGGGACAACTTCGGCTGGCATTAGAGCACAAGGATACAGAATTTGTAAGGAAACGATCTAGAAAGTATTTCAAAGAGATGTGGCTATATGCTGAATCTTGCATCATTTTATAAAGACTCTCAAAAAATAGAAACACAGATCTAGAGATAGGCTAATTGGGGGTCCATTAAAACATCGCATCATTTGATGATGCAAATTAGTCTGGCTTTATAGGCATGAGGCCTAAGAGCAATCATCTTAAGATATGTAAGAAAGTGTCAAATGAGAATTCTGCTACGAACGGAGGATAAAAATGAAACCACCTAAAAAAAAGTCAGTATGTAAACAATGACATATTGCTTTGCACAGTCAAAAATCCCAGTTCTATGCCAGCTATATCCCTGAAAAACATAATACTTAAACATATCACCAGACTCATGAAGTCTATGGGAAATGGAAACATGTTTTGATGTCTTTCATGTGTAACAAGTCTGAATAGTGGAATGGAGCCAGCAGTCTTACGTCTTCGGTAAATGAGAAAGGAAGTCCCAGGGGGTGGGGGTGACAGTCTTAGAGACCAGGTAGAGAAAGGACCAAGGCATGGAGCTTGAACCTAAGAAGTCTAAGGAACAGGGTGAGAGAGAGTCTCTGGCCTGGGGTTTTGCTGGGGAGAGGGAAGGAAGAGAGCTGCCGTGGCTTTGTACGGGGTGACTGTGATTGCAAGGGGAAGAGCTTTGGAAGGAACACCGTCGGAGGGTGTGCCCTCTCCTGGGCGGTGTCGGCTCGTCCTGATCCCTGGGACACCAGAGTGGCTATTGGGGAATGTGTCTCCGGAATAAATGGGTCTGAGCCACCTGGCGGGATGGTGATGAATCCACTCGGTGTAGTGCGCTTTCCTCATCTCTGCAATAACCACTGAGGGTCCAGGAAGGTGGGTTTGCCCAGGGTGAGGCGCTGGCAGGCAGAGACAAAGCCTTTATGGTGGACAACTCGTCCTGGCCCATTCAGAACAACTCCCGGCCCACAGCTCTCCCTCCAATCACGCACAGTACTCGAGGGGCACCAAAGAGGGCCTCTCTCTCTCCTGTCTCCCAGCCCCTAGAGATCTAGTCTAGAATGGAGATAAAATATATTTCCTGGGGTCAAGACTACCAAGGGCAAAGTCCATGCTAGCGCAGAGGAGACTTGCCTCACAGACGGAGTCTTCTCAAATATGGCCCTAGACATTTGGTTTGGGGAAGATCTAGCAGATCACATTGTAGTCAGGGATCTAATGGGGTTTATAAACTTTAATCTTTCTTTTCTCTAGTGTCTCAGCCAGGACTGGTACTCAGGAGATATCAAATCCTGCTAAAATAAGAAACTAGGTGATAGAAAGGGAATTTTCAACTGCCTTAGAATAGTGAAGATTAGCAAAGTCTGGAAGGCCAAGTTTGGAATAGGAAGTCACGATCCTCACCCGGCCTGTGAAGGCACAGGATTGAAGGGTGTTAATGGATGCAAAGGCTAAGAGACCTTTGGGGAAAATATGTAGTCGCTGGTTAACCTTCCTCAGTCTCCCTCCGTTCTTCCCTCCTTTCTCCCTCTGAGGACAGGGATTGGAAGGCGGCAGCAAGGGGCACACATTTCTGTGCTTAGTGGATGTTTTATCATATGTGTGTACTGGTTTTCTTTGTTTTTAAATTGAAGTTTAATCTATATACATTATATGTGCTCTTTTCCATAAACAAAAAATAATACTGTAACAGTAAGACTCAGTGTAAGGGAGTTGTGCTGAGATAGCCTTTCTTAAATACCGGCCAACAATCCCAGAAAGTCATCCGGCAGCATGTTTCAAGAGCTGTCAAACGTGCACGCCCCTTTACTCTGGTTCTACTTCTAGAAATTTATCAAAAGGAAATAATCATTACAGGATTTTTTTAAAGTAGAGAAAATCGAAAACATCTTCCTAAATATCCAACAATAGGGGAATTAAAAAAATCAGATCAGATATCAACCTGTTAACTTTGGTCACCTCTGGGGGTGGTACAGGATCACAATTCCTATTTTAAAACCTTTCAGATGAGATGGCATTACCGACAGAATGTTTGGGTCTCCCCCAGTCCGTATGTTAAAGCCCTTATGGTATTTGGAGGTGGGGTGTTCAGAGGTAAGAAGGTTTCTATGAAGTCATGAGGGGTGGAGCCCTCATGATGAGATTAGTGCCCTTCTCGGAAGAGGAAGAGACCCCCAGGGCTTCCTTTCTCAACCACGTGAGGACAGATGGGAAGCAGCCACGTGCAAGCCAGGAAGAGGCCCTCACCAAGAACTAAATCTGCGGGCGCCTTGATCTGGGACTTCCCAGCCTCCCAAACTGTGAGAACATGTCTGTTAAGCCTCTTAGTTCATTGCCCATCACTTCAGGTGGTTGTGTCACCAAATTTTTGGTTTCAGGACCTCTTGCATTTCCCACTTCTGCGAGGCAAGTTCATGCAAAGCTTCCTTCAAGAGGCAAAGGCCTCTGATCTCCCGCTGGCTCCTGGCTCGAGTAAGCCAGTGAGTAAGGCGGCTCTGAGTCTGACCTGCCTTTTAGGTTTGGGGAACGGTGGGAGAGGAAGGAGGACGAAGCTCAATTTTATTTCACACTTAAGAGTTTTCTCTTATGTAGGCAGTTATTCTAGCAGAGATTTCTAGAGGGGAGGATCTGGGCACATATCCTACACTCCCAAAAAACCCCTTAGTTAATACTTCAACAAGACTCATTTTGGGTATTTGCCCAAATATAATCTGTTAGTCTTTTCATCACATCACTATGTGCAAACACCAGGGCTTTGGTTTCTTCTCTTTTTTGCAGACACGTGGGCACCGGCATCCTTGTTACAATCTCTTTTTTGTCCTTTATTCACCAGGTCACATTGCCCTGAACTGCTCCCCTGCACATATATACACTGTATCTAAAGCTAATTTAGTTTCATTTTCACATTTAAAAAAAATGTATAAATTCCCAAGCTTCACCTTAACTCTTTCTCATTTGACCTCTTTTTTGGTAGAATTACTGCCAGCATGGAGTCCACTTGCCTTCTCTGCAGCAGGGTAACTTTGTCGAGCTCATTCTTTCTGGTCATTAAGGCCCAGACTCTATTAAAAGTTCCATGTTCGCTTGTAGAGAACTGAAGGAAGTTGAATGATTTGTGCCTGGTTGAAATGCAAATGTTTCTGTTTGGTAGAGAAGGTAACACAAGAGCTGTGGTTTTATGGCCGTGTAGGGCATTAACTAATTTCGTAGCTAATTTAGCAATCATATCTCCCTTTCTATCATTGGCTCTTTGAGCCAACGTTTTTATTCTGCCTTTCCTCGTTAATGAATTATGTAAATCTTTTGACACAAGCTCCTTATATATTTATATGAAAATTACATTTTCAGCATTTTGAAAATCGTACTTTGACACTCCCAAATGTGACAGATTGAGTTTCCCATGGCTCTGCAGAGTCATCAAAGCTGATTTATTTGAGTTAGAAAAATGAAGTGAAATGAAATTCTTGCTGCTGAGAGTGGTGGGCCCTGAGGCCAGCATTAAGAGCAGGAAATCGCAGGGCGAGGCAGCAGTTCCCAAGCACCACTTGAAGACAAAGTTTTTGGCTTAGTGAGATGGAGGCTGGGGTGACAATGGCTTTGATGGTATTGCACTGGGCGGAGCATATTACATATTCATTCACTGATTCAATCCTTTACTCACTCAGCACACATGCATTGAACACCTGCTATTTGCTAGGCACTGTTCTAGGTGCTAGATTGTAGACAGGAGCTAGGAATACTTAAGTGATTTACGTGAAGCTCCTGTCCTACGAAGTGCTCAGAGCAGTGGGGGAGGTGATACATGTGAACTCCATGATACAAGGCTGATGATTGGTGCACAAAGTGTCAAGGGAACAGTGGACAGAGGGTAAGAGGGTGGGGTTTTATGGGGAACTGTCCAGACTGAATCCTAACACAATCCAAGAAGATGCTTAGACTGAATCTTAAGGTAGGAGTAGGACTTAGCCAAATATAAAGTTGAGAAAAGACCATTCTGGGCAGAGGAGCATAGAAAAAGAGAAAATAGCGTGGCTTTGTACAAAGGTCCTTGCACCTAGAGCATTGAGTGTGAGGCAGGGAGTGTCATGTGCTCCATAAACAAACTTCTGTTTATGTGAAATTAATTTTATGTGTCCACGTGACTATGTCATGGGATGCCCAGATATCTGGTTAAGCATTATTCCTGGGTGCATCTGTGAGGGTGGAATTCTGTTTCTGAATCTGCTTGAGCTAAGACACTGCTTTTCTTCTTTCCTCTGACTGGGACTTGCACCATTTGCGCTCCCAGTTCTTAGTCCTTTGGACTTGAACTGGAATTTCCTGGCAGACCGTGGGACTCCTCAGCCTCCATGATTGTATGAACCAGTTCCTTATAATAAAACTCATCCTATTCGTTTTGTTTCTCCGTAAAACCCTGAGTACAATTTTTATTCAGGTCATATGTTCAAAACTTAATCGACGTCCTCCCCAACCCATCCCATGCTCAGCATTTTTATCTTCACTTCTCTCCTAAGGACCTTCCTTCCTTGCCCAAATGGCAGCTAGAAAAGTCAGCTGCTTCTGGGAGGTGACAGGATCCATCACAGAGTCAGAGCAGACGCAGCGGTGCATCCCTGGGCCTCTTTCAGAGAGCTCAGTGTAAGGAGGTCTTTCCAGCATCGTGTGGGCATGTTTGCTGGCCCCTCAGACTGGTGCAGGCTTCATGGCCTCGGGGAGAACAGCTGGTGCGGATACACCAGGAAGAGATGCAGGCATTTTCTGTCTTCCAGCTCAGTTTCTGTGTTCCAGCAACCCTGAGGGAGCCCATTTTAATGAGCAGGTCTAGTTGTCTACTGAGTGAGGCCAGCAGGGAGAGCCCACCAGAGGCGGTTAGCTGGGGGACGCCTCTCTGCTCTCCCGGACTTTTCTCATCACCAGGGAATTCACACAGGCACGCCCCTTCAGGTTGGCCAGAAATACCGGTAGGCCCACTGTATGACAGACGGTAGGGTGTGGATACCTAGGGGCAAGGAGGTGTGGAAGCAAGAAGTCTGGCACCTGGGCACTTTGAGAGGAGAAAGCTGGCAGAGATCACCCCTCAAGTAGAGTGGAGTAGGCTTGCTTCTTTGATTACAGCCGGCATCTGTGTCTGATCCATAGGAAGGATGCTCAGGGTCTCACATATGTCGAGGAGGAGGCAGCAAGAAGAGGGAGGCAAGCTTTGCCTCTAAGCACGGGGCTTTGGTGGGGTACAGAGTATGGGTCACTCGGGTGTCAGGTGTGGTCATGCCAAATTAGGAGTCAGGAGTTAAGTAGGTTTATGTATTAGGTATCTATTGCTGTGTAACACATTTAGTGTTTTAAAACAATAAACATCTCACAAATTTTGTGGGTCAAAAATTCAGGAGCAGCTTACCTGGTGGTCCACAATGAGACGGCAGCAAGATGTGCCTGGGGTTTCAATCATCTAAAGGCTTGGTGAGCCAGAGAACCTGCTTCTAAACATTCATCCACGTGGCTGGCAAGCTGACTGCTGGCTGTTGGTGAGGGCCCTCAGCTCTTGGCTCCGTGGACTTTTCCATCAGGCTCTTTAAGTGCTCTCATGACCTGACAGTTGACTGACCCCAGAGCAGGTGAACCAAGACAGAGCCAGGCAGACTCTACCGTGTCCTTTATGACCTGGCCTCGGAAGTCATACAGCATCGTTTCCTCAATATCCTGTTGGTTACCCGGGTCAGCCTGATCCTGTGTGAGCTGGTTGCACAAGCCAGCTTAATGCGGGAAAGGATTACTCAGGAGCACGAATGCCAGGGGGTAAACATCCCTGGGAGCCGGTTTGGAAGCTGGCTACCACACTACCCTAGTAGCAGGCCTGAAATAACAAGTGATAGGGCTTTATTTTTCTCCCACATCAAATGAATCTGGAGATGGACATCATCATCCCGGACACCTTGTATCTTCCTGCGCTCCCGTCCTCAGGGTCATCTCATAGTCCCAAGGTGGCCTCTCCCGCTCCTGCCACCAAGTCTGAGCCCCAGGTGGCAGGAAGAAAGGAGGAAATGCCGGGGCTTCCAGTTGCGTCAGCTGCTCTTTTAAGGAGCTTTCCTAAATGTCTCATTCAATGACTTATGCCTATATACCATTGGCCAGGATCTACTTATGTGGCCGTCTTTATCTACAGGGTAAACTAAAAAACAGTTTTTATCTGGGCACAGAGCCACCTCCCCAAAATGTCTAATTCTGAGGAGGAAGAGAGACTGGATGCAAGGAAGGCTCCCTCCCGCTGGCATCGTCCTCCCGCCCCTCCCTGGTGTTTATGACATCACAGGGCCCTTCCTGCTGCCCTCCCGCCCCATCCTTAGGGTCCCTGCTACACACTTGGAGCCCAGTGAACTAATTCAGCTCCCCGAGTTCATTTGGCTGAAGAATCCTCCATGGCTTGGCCGCTAAACCGTAGAACCTGGGGGCCAGATGTTACCTCGCTGAATCCTCATGAAGTGGGTACCGTTATCCTCATTCTCCAAATAAGGAAAGAGACCCACAGCTAGGTAAGCATGAGCAGGGCTTGAACCTGGTTCTTTTCTGCTCCAGAAAAAGTTCTCTTCTCATGACAGCACATGCAGGGGCTGGGAAGGTCATTTCAGGTGTGGCACGTGGCAGTAACAAGGAGACAATAGCAAGCAGTTTGTAAAGGGTGTGGCTCGCTTGCTGGAATGGAGTAAATACGTTACCTAGACTTACAGTGGTCTATTCCACAGCCCCGTCAAAAGAAATCTCTAGTTTACTTCTTTTCCTCAAAGAATCCTCCCTGTTTCTGGAGTTTTTTCACTAAGGCACTCGTTGGCGTTTCTCAGCCATGCATGGCCATTCTGTATGTCTGAAAGGGGTGGAAAGGAAGGTAGTGTTTTTGAATAAGGTTTAGAGTAATGCTTTAGAAACATGAGTCGTGGTGCAGCAGAGTTTGGGGTCAGCCCCCGGGGGACACTGCGCTCCATCAGGGCTGAGCTCAGGACATGCGTGAGAAATGGACACAGCTTTGCCTGCTGTCTTCAGCCTCTTTAGTCCTCTGTGAGTTCTTCCCTGTGACTTTGTGGCTAATGAAACCTGCATGTGCGGGTTCTGCTCCAGGGCTTAGAGTTCTGTCTATTGGAGCCTGTGTGCCTTGTCCTCTGGCTCCTGCATCCTTGTCAGGCCAATTGAGCTGTTCCCCTGGGAAGCCCTCTTGATGACAGCTGGACCTTTTGGTAACTTTCCACAGGCTTTATGGCTGTCCTAGTCATCCACCTGGGGCCCAACATGGCATTCTTTCCTTAATGTGATTTGTTTCTTATGTGAAATCCCAGTTGGGTTCTCTAAGAGTCATCACTGCTATAAGACCCACAGTTACAATTTTGTTAACAGCCCCTAAAAATGACAATTGTGGGAACAGCTGTTATGAGCCCATACTTGGTCACAAGTGTTAGAAACCACAACCATATTCCCACAGTGGTAATTGGAGCTGCCTTTTGTGTTAGGCACTAGTGTTTTGTAAGGTAGGAGCTACTATTTGCAGATAGAGAAATCGTTAAATAAATCCTGAGTGTCACGGTTGATAGGTGGCAGGGTGGGGACTGCCTGACTACTCGGCGATGTTCCCCTCCCACTGCCAGGGCCGCCGTGCTACACAATGTCCATGGCCGCTGCCTGAGAACAGATTTCCTCTTCTGGGCATGTAGGGGAACGCCCCAGACACGTTACATCCTGCATCTGTGTGTGGGGGCCAGGAGCCCAGGTAAGATCAGTCCAGAGAAAATTGATACGACTTCTCCTCACAGGACCCAGAATGTCCGTCCTGACTTGCGCACCTGCTCACACTACCCACTTTCCTACCGGAAGGCATTATTCTAAGAAAAAGTTGCTTGTAGGTTACAATTTGGTATATATGGTAATCCTGGTAACTGTTTTTCCGACTTTACAGAAGGAGGGAGGAGGAAAGGTTTGTCAAACTTTCTCAAGGAGTGAGGCACAGAATTCTGTTGACCTGTGTTCAGTTCTCTTGAAAATTCTAGGCTGTCAAGAGCAGATAGCTCTTCCAGCGCAGCTGCATTACCCCAGCAGCAGGACAATAACCCCCTCTGCCCTGCCTGTATCGCTTGGGGAATTTTTTGTGTGTGCATGTTTTTTATTCTATTTTTCCATCTGGTGACTTTTGTTTTCTTCTAAATGGCGCTGTTGAAATGCTTTCCACAAACGCAATCTTGAAAATAAACACATTGAATGGGTAAGCACAAAAGGAGGCCCGTTCTCAATGCTGATCACTGCTGAGAGGTTCCCTCAGCTGCAGGGAGATGGGGGGGTGAGCAGATGAGTGGATTGTCAGTGCAAAATGCCACCCAAGGGTGCTGCTGTGATGGTAATCAGAACCCCATTGATGGGGTCCCAACACCTGTAGGTGCAGAAGGCCTCACCCAGCAGGCACTCACGATGAACCAGTGGGCCTTGAAAACTCAGGGGGCTCATCTCCCAGTGGGCGAGTCTCAGAAGCGTTAGTTTCTTGCCTCCAGTGATTCCCACTAGAGAGAAGACTGCGGCTAGATCGTCACATCAGCCCCCCACTGCCCACAATTCCCCGCCATTCCCCTGTGATCACTGCCTTAGTGTGGGGCCCCCTAGAAGGAGGTGATGAGACAAAGGTTAGAGCCCGAGTATTTATTTCGGGAGTGGCTAAGAACACCAGCAGGTGTGTGATACTGGGAGGGGGGCAATCAGCAGAGGGCATATGGCTGTGCCAGCTGTCATGGTGGGCAGAGTCCTCTGGGGGAGCTCTGGAAAACGGCGTCGAACCACCCCTCAGAAGGCCCCACGGGGGGTGAGAGGGCTGGGGCATTTATGCAGCCGCTTCCAGGGCATGGATTGAGGGCTGCTGCGTGGGGGTGTTCAATCCTGGCGCTCCTGGAACTTCTCTGCATGTGAGCTGAGGGGATTTCCACAGTTCTGGAGAAAAAACTCCAGGCCCAGGTGCACAGATTGGCAGCTTGAGGTTGATAGGACCCTGGAAAGTCTGGAAGGTGTCCGGGTGCCGGCACCATGCACAGGCTGAAGGCAAGCAGCTCCCTCGGAGTCGGTGACAGAGCCGCATCTCAAGGGGTTTCTCCCCTCTAGGGTAGTTTTGGGTTTTTGTTAGCCATCATCAATTACCCTACATCAGAACTACCTTCCCCCCCCACCTGTCCCTGGGTGTAAGTTCTTGATAATTGCGAAGGTTGGATTCCTTGCCTTCACGGATAAAGCAGCCAAGCAGGGGGCTCCCAGGCTCCCGGCGCCAGTGGCCCTCGCGGCCACTCTGTGAGGCAGTGGGACTTGTCAGCGGGGCTGCTGACTCCGGCTGGCTCCCTTCCCAGGAGCGTGTGGCCCGCCAGAGCAGTGGCGGTTTAGGAGACCTGTATCCGTCTTAGTGATGATAACAGAAAACCCCAGTTCAAACTGGTTTAAACAAAACAGAAAATGTATTTGTATTTTCCACTAACAGAAAATCAGAGTGCTTCAGATTGATTCAGTGGCTTCGGTTCTTTCCATCCCGGCTCTGCCATCTTCCTGGGTGCCCTTGTTTATGGGTGACCCCTTCCTTGCAAGGTGGCTGCTGCAGGTCTAGCCTTGGGGACATACATACGAGCTATTGTAACTCGCCACCGTGACTGGAAGCCCATGCCACATGGACACACCGTAGGGAAGGGCCCCGTGTTGATGTTGTGGCCAACAGGCAGCTGAGGTCCCAGCCAGCAACCAGCACCAAGGCCAGAATGGGAGTGAGGACCCCTCTGGGTGACTCCAGTTTCCCCAGAAATTGAGTTTTCCCAGCTGGGGCCCCAGACATAGTAGGGGCAGAGACAAGCCGTCCTTATGGTGCCCTGAGTTACTAACCCACAGAATCCAAGAGCATAAAAAGAATCATTTTATGTTACTATGTTTTGGGGTGGTTTTCAAGGTAGCAATAGGAACTGGAATATTGCTCCTGGTGGCATTTGACTCAATCCTGAGGGAAATCTAAGGGGAAGTAGCCCAGAGAGGAAAAGCTGGAGCGGTGCCCTGGGCAAGGCCAGGAAGGCATCTCCATGGCTGGTGGGCTCTGTTATCCTGCAACACCAAGAGCAGGCTTTCCAGGAAAGGTTACTGGGATCAGGGCCCACACCAGATGAGTCAACCCTTAAAGGATAGCCTCAAGGGGTTCTGAAGGCTCCCAAATTCCATTGGCTTTACCCCCCAAATGTGTCCAGGATCTGGTTACTTCTCACCGTGTCCAGCTACCTCTCTGCTCCAACCTACCTACCATCAGGTCTCGTCTGAATTACTGCAGTTGGCTTAAGGGGCCTCTCTGCTTCTCCCTTGCCCTACCACATTTCATCACGCATGGAGGGGCCAGGACAGTTCTTTTGTAAGGGAGGTCACGTGATTGGTCTGCTCAGACCTTTCCCCATCTCCCTGAGCATAGAAGACCCTTAATGTCTATCTCCTGCCACTCTCCAGCTTCGTCTCTGCCAGCTGGTTCTCACCCACTCTGGTGCAGCCACAGCGACCCCCAGCAGTTCCCCAAGCGTGCCACGCTCGCTCTCACGGCAGGCCTTTACAGGGCTTGCCCCCTGCTCTGCCCAGATCGCCGCACAGCTTACTGCCCCACTGAGCTTCAGGCTTTGTGCAAGTGACCCCTGACTGAGGCCTTCCCTGACCACAGTCAGTGAGTTTGCACCCACTGCCCCATCCCTGGTGCTCCAAATCCTCTCTGTTCTTTAATTTTCTTTACAGAGAAAACTATACTATATACTTTATACTTTATGTAACATACTATATACTTACTATGTTTAGTATCTAACTGGAATTTCAGCTCAATAAGAGCAGGGATTCTGCCTGTTTTATTCAGCCTAGAACAGTGCCTGCCACATAATAGGCCCTCAATAAATGTTTTTTGAATGGATGGATAAAATATCTGACCTTTTCTTAGCATCAGTTGTTTTCAAATTCTGGCTGGACAGCACCCGGTGGAGGCTCTGCCGGCACCCAAGCCCCACCGTCCTAGATGGACACCCTCACAGCCTTGGATCCGGGACCAGGCCCCCAGGGTGCTCTGTACCCAGGGGGGCTGATTGTCTCAGCCAGGTTTAAACCTCAGATCTACTTCAACTCCCAACCAGAAAAGGGAGCTGACATTTCCCAGCCTCATGAAGTTATCATAAAGAGTGAAAATGCCAAAAACCCTAGGGAATATGCCTAGCACAGAGCAAATGTTCAACAAATGCCAGCCAGTATTATTCCCATCTCTAGCTACTTTATCTCTTAAAAGAAACCCTTCATTCACCTGTGTTCATGTGGTTAACAATTGTAAAGTATTTCTTGCTTTGATAAAGAGAATTTGACTTGTTTTGGGTTGGGTTATATTTTACCCAGGGTGGGGTTCAAACGCCCCTTTTGTGTCAAGAGAAATAGTAGAAGTAAATAATACTCCCTTGATACCAAACCCCAAGAGCAGCGAGCATTTCCTCACTGTGTCCTCCACCAGGAGCTGCCGTTTCCTAGTGTGACGACATTGAAAATAGCTGCCCTTTGTCACACGCTAAGGGCAGAGCCGGCACTGAGAGTTCAGTACTTGATTATTAAATATTAAATATTCCCTTGATTTTCGCATCCCTCTCCCCACCAGAAAGGTAGGTCCTATGGTAATATCCACATTTTAAAGAGGAGGAAATGAAAGTTGGGGAGTTTAAATAACTTGTTTAGGTCACAGATCTAGGAGACGGACGTAAACCCCAATCCTTCAGGATCCAGCATTTATGCCTCTCAGACCTACATTTGGCTTTTTTTTGCAGGACCCTGAGCCACTAGGCAGCCTGAAAGGGTTTCCACAGCCTTGGCTTTGCCAGAATCCACCCCCACCATTAATTGCTTTCAGGCCGAGCGGAGTTCCTTAAGGTCCAGCCAGCGTTCCATTGTCCTTGCCACCTCTGGTCAGGAAACAGGACACAGGGCCAGGCCTGGGGCCTTGGCCTCACACCTGCCCTATGAAGGCCACCTGGCATTCTGCCAGCAGATTTCAGTACGGTGGACCTTCCTCAGGACACCCCAGGGCCATGATTGGTACCTGTCCTCTTCCTGTGTGTTATAGAGGGAAAAAGTAATGATTCTCATCCACATGTAAAATGAACGCATGTCAAAGGTTTTAGTTAACTCACTCATTGAATGAGGGAACTGGTATGATGTAACTGGTTCAAAGGGGAAATCAAAAGAACCACAAATTTTATGGGGTAAAGGATTAAAGTAACTTTATATATGGACTTGAAACTTTCTTTATTATTTGAGGAGGCAGTTGCAGAATTTATTTGCATGTCTTTAGACAAGGATTCTTTGCCTTGCTATCACTTATTTACAATTTTCAGAGTTGTAAGATAACTCACAGGCAATGAAAGGCACAGAACCTCCATGGAATTAGATAATTTGAGAAGGTGCTAGCATCCCATTGAAAGGCTATCTAGGGTTCTCCTTTTCTTATTCCAAAGTCTTATATTTTCCCTTGCATTTGAATAATTTTCCTTGTGTTATCAATTCTATTTCCTTGTTTCTGGGAGAGAATTCTCCCTTTTTGTTGAGAAGCCTTAGATTATGCACTTTGGAACCAAGTGGACCTTGAGTTCAAATCTCTATTGCGCATTTACTTGACACGTGGCCTCATTGAAATAAATCACTAAAGTCTGGAGTCTACTGTGTATTATGGATACGAGGATTAAAGATGCCAGCACACAGTAATAACAGAACCAAACTCTGATTGCTACTTTGTGCCAGACATGGTTCCAAATTTAATGTATTTGATCCTATCATTACCCCTATTTTACAGATGCGGAAACTGAGGCCCAGTGTTGAAAGCATTGACCCAGGGTCATATTACTAGATCACGCAGAGGGGCTGAAGTTCAAATCCAGACAATCTAGCTCTGTTGCCACTCTCAACCAGCACTCACAAAACAGCGGGTGCCGTGGTACTGCTTAGTTTCTTAACTCCAACCACGCCTCGGTGTATGGGTGAGCTGGGTCACTACCCTGAGGAGCCAGCTACTAGGGTGGGGTCACTCTTCAGCCCTGGTTACCTGCTACCCCAGTCTGGTAGCACTGGGGGAGGGTGCCGCCTGGCCCACTGCTCGCCCTGGGATCTTCTGTATCGAGACCCCAAGACCTGCTTGTGTTGTCTGCTTTTACTTTTTATTGAAATCTACTGTACTCATAGAAAAATGCACAGCTTAAATGAATTTTCACAAAGCGAACATATATGCCTGTAAACCGCAGATCAAGAGACAGAGCATGGCCGGCACTCCAGAAACAAACCCGTGCCCCCTTCCAGTCTCGATCGCCAAGGGTAACTGCACCCCGACTTCTAACACAGTAGTTTCACCTGTCTTTTATCTTTACGTAAAGACAAACATGCAGCCGGCATTCTTTTGTGTTTGGCTTCTTTCATTCAACATTTTGTTTGAGATTCATCCATATCGTTTTGGACAGTTGTCGTATGTTCATTCTTGTTGCTGTATGAAAACACAGTTTATTTATCCATTCTCTAACTGATGGACATTTTGGCGGTCTCCAATTTATGGCTCCAGCCCATAACCACCTGGCTCCACACGTTTGTGGAGTCTGCTTAGTTTTCAGAAGAAACATTGGGAGTTGTTTGGTCTAGACAGGTCAGCCCACTTCTCCTTTGACACCATCAGCAATTTTTCTTTTGTTCCTTTTCTTCTTTCAGGTCACGTGTGCCGGCCCATCCGCACATCTCTCCAGAATGTGCTGAGCGAGGCCAATGGCAGCCCCGTTGCATTCTTAACATCTGCGGTGACTGTCTCCCTACGTGCACACCGGCTCATGGGAGGTGGGGACGGGGGGCTTGGCGGGATTGTGCGTGTGTTTGTGAACACCCACGACCCAGGCCAGCTTACAACCAGCTGACCCCGGAACTTCTCCTTTCAGGCACCCGAGTATGTTCCCCTACTCTGCGGACAGTGATTTCTGCCCCCCGTCCATCTTTATCTCTTGTTGGACACCTATTGCTGCTTGTCTTCCCCCCAACGCTCTTGAAATGGATACAAAGCAACTTTTCCCCTACCCTATGCTGTGCGGTGCCCACCTCCACTGCCTTCCCTCTTTTCTCGTCTCCGCTCCCGCGGGAGGTGGCCCTGCGCAGTGTCCTTATTTTCGCCTGCTTTTCTCTTTATTCCGTCAGAGCCCCCCTCCTATCTTTCTCAGGGGTGTTTTGACTGTTGCCGTTTCTGCCTTCTCCCCCTTTCCCTCAGGCCCTGTTAGTCACTTCCGTACCCGTAAATACGTTTTTTCAGGCTGGAACCCTTCTTTTCCCAAAGTGCTCCAGTATCTGGCTAGTGCTTCCCGTCAGCAGCAAGCCCACACCCCCCGACGGAGCAGAGCAGGCCAAAGATTTATACAGTGACTTACTAGAATAGGAACATAAATAGCCAATGAGAGCCAACCGAGAAGAAGAATGCAAATCGACTGGCCCAAGGGACAAAACCGCAGCTCAGATTGGCTTTCAGATTTGCTGCGCTTCCCTATGACAAGGACAATAAAAGAAATCAAAGAGGTTGTAGAGTTACTGTTATGAAGATAATATATAAAAGGTAAAATAGATGAGATAGTAATCGTAATTTTTTTCTTTTAAAGAAGTGTCTTATTCATTCTCTATCCTTAACACCTGGCTTAGGGCCTTATGCAGAGTAAGGGATACGTTAAAGTAAAATTGCCATTAACTGCGGGCTGATACACACCGAGTCCTCAATATGCGGCACGCAGGTTTGAATCTGGGGCCCTCAGCCCCACTAGGGGACACTATGGTTCCCTTCCTTTTCAAATGGGGAAACCAAGTATAGCGAGTAACTTCCCCAAGGTCACAGCTCTTCAATGGCCTGGTGATGATTTAAACTCAAGTGCCCTGTCTGGAGCCAGCCAGCTTAGGCCCTAAGCAATCTGAAATGGTAGAGCAAACGAGCGTTTATGAGTATTCTCATTTTTCTAGATAGTACAACCAATCATACCGACTTCTCACTCCTCATCTCCAACTGGCAGCCCACTTTGGTGGGAGGCTCTGCTGGAAGCCAAGGCAGGCTGTCCTTCCCTCTGCTGGGAACCGTCGGCCTTCCGAGCTGACAAACTTGTCCACGTCTGCCCCCTGCTGGCAGATGTGAGGCTAGCGGGGCTTTCCTCCTGCTTGTTGCAAGAGTATCTTGTTCAATGAGAGCGAGGAGTTTGCGCAGTTTGAGCGGGTGGTGTATTACCCAGACCTCAAACTGGGACCTGTTATCTGACAAACAGAAATGTCTTAGGATAAGCTGTTTAAGATTGTTCGCTCTGCTGGCAAACCTAGTCTGCATGGTCTCTCTCTCTTTTTTTTTTTTTTTTACAATTTATTTTATTTTAGTATCATTAACCGACAATTACATGAGCAATATTGTGATGATTAAACTACCCCCTTCATCAGGTCCCCCCCACCAACCCTATTACAGTCACTGTCCATCAGTGTAGTGAAATGAGAATCACTACTTGTCTTCTCTGAGTTGTACAGTCCCCCCCGGGGCGCCCCGCCCGAGGGGGGCCAATCGTAATGCCCCCTTTACCCTCTTATCCCTCCCTTCCTACCCATCTCCCCAGTCCCTTTCCCTTTGGTAACTGTTAGTCCGTTCTTGGGTTCTGTGAGTCTGCTGCTGTTTTGTTCCTTCATTTTTTTTTTTCTTTGTTGTTATACTCCACATATGAGTGAGATCATTTGGTACTTGTCTTTTGCATGGTCTCTTGACATAGAATGGAGACAGCATGGGGGAACTAAAGGTCAGTTTTAAAAACAAAGGAACAAGAGTCAAAAGACCTGGGTTTTAGTCTCAGGAAGGCCACTTCCCAGAGTGATGGGTATCATCTCTAGACCTTTTTTCTCACTTGCAAAATGAGGCATTAGATTATATGAGTCTAATGGCCTTTCAACCCAAACCTCTACCTGTAAGTCCTTTAGTGATTTCCCCAATCAAGTCTCCTTCTCTGACCTCACTTCCTCGCCCCAAACCCCAGGAATAAATTATTTTTATTGGAAGATCAAGGTTATTTAAGCTTTAGACAAAAACTTAATTCGGAGATTTATAAAGTTGGTTTCGGAGATTTTCTTTAAGTTGACATAGTTTTATTTTGATGTGGAGATAAGGGTAGACAGACCTCTTAAGGCAAGATCAGGACCAGTCTTTTCTTCAGAATGAACTATTTGAAAGACCACTGATCCCAGAAGAGGGAGGAAGAGGAAGAAAGACCAGGATTCCCGGAAGAGTTTGTAATGGTTTTTTTGAGCAGGACAAGATCCTGTGTGGTAGCTTCTGTGCCCTGCGACCGCTGTGGCTTGTGGAATCATACAGCACAATGTTCACAGTCTGGGGACAAATGACTGCCTGGCTCACAGCGTGGGGTGAGGCCGTTTGTGCAATAGAACTGAGTGCAAGAGAGGCTGAGGTTAATTGCCTTCCAGGGGAGAAGTCTTGAGTGTAATGCAAAAGGATAAAAATCTTCCTGTCTGGTCTTAACTTGCAGCCAGAGTGCTTAGGGATCCTGTCGCTGTGCAGAGTGGAGCTCAGCGGT
This sequence comes from Phataginus tricuspis, assembly GCA_029783875.1. Taxonomy (NCBI): domain Eukaryota; kingdom Metazoa; phylum Chordata; class Mammalia; order Pholidota; family Manidae; genus Phataginus; species Phataginus tricuspis. The sequence goes on along the minus strand of JAQQAC010003584.1, from coordinate 7,269,378 downwards.
CTGGGTGGGGTCTGAGAGTCTCCATCCTGACAGGCTCCAGGGCGACACCGCTGCTCAGCGGGCCACGCCCCTCATACTTTGCTAACCTTGGACTGCCTTCCTGGGCTTCAGAATGACCTGGAAGCTTGTTAGAAATGCAGAATCTCAGGCCCTGCCCAGACCTACTGAGTCAAGGTCCACAGGGTAATAGAATCTCCAGGTGACTCCGATGCACATTCAGGTCTAGGAAACACGGCTCTCGAAAGTGTGAACTGCCAGTCACGTCCTGAGGAGTGTAGTGGCTTGAATGACACCCCCCAAGACATATGTCGACATCCAAAGTCCTGGAACCTGTGGATGTGACCTTTATTTGGAAAAAAGAATCTTTGTAGATGCAGTTAAGAATCTTGATGAGATCACCCTGGATTACCTGGGTGGGCTCTAATCAAATAATAATCTTCCTTATGAGACAGAGGAAGGGTTGCAACAGACCAAAGAGGAGTAGGCAATGTAACCGCAGAGGCAGTGATAAGAGTGATGTGGCTGCAAGTCACGGAGGCCAAGGCAAAGCTGGAAAGGCCAGGAAGGGTTCTCCCCTAGAGCGTCTGAAGGAGCCTGGCCCGGCAGATGCCTTGATGTCCAGCTCTGGCCTGCAGAACGGTGAGAGATAATACATTTCTGATGTTTTAATCCTCCCAGTTTTGGGCAATTTGTTATAGCAGCCCCAGGAAACAGATTCAGGGAGGAAAAGCCACCCCTCAGCTAGGTAAGAGCCTGTCATGTGAGAGGGAGCGGGCACCGCAGCTTCGCCAGCTCAGAGCAAAAGGGCCTGTGAGGCTGCCGGGCCGGTGACCACTGCCCAGAGCAATTTGAAGAGGTGACTGGGGATTGTAAGAGTAAGGCGAGGGAGATGACAGAGGTTCGGAAAGAATGAGGGAATGTGGCAGGTGGGTCTGCAGAGGAAGAAGAAAGGACAAAAAGCAAACCCTCTGGGAGAGGGCGGCGGGTGTGGGGCCCGGACACAGGGCAGGGCCCCGTCAATCCCCCGAGCAGGGCCTCGGCGCTCGACGTGACACAGGCTGAGTGGTGCCGCGGAGTCCTTGCGTGGAAGGCCCTGCAAACCACCCATGAGAAGTAGGAATACAATGAGAACCAAGAAGGAGAACCAGGGACAATTGTATTGAAATATGGTGAAATGTGCTGTTTTGATTTATTTGTAAATAGCTTTACAAATATGCACAGGGTTACCTCTCTTGGTAATAAGTGGGCATCACATGTGATCATTAAGGGCAAAATGCCATATTCATGGTCCTTATGCATGTTGGGCGGATTGTTAAGCTAGGAGACACGCTTCTGAAAGACGGACTCTTTGAGGCCGTGCATTTCACAGGACCAGCTTTTTGGCTTCCATTAGAAAAATGTTCATGTCCTCACCAACCCAGAGACTGTGGAATCTCAAGGGGCAGGAGGGGTCCTAAGTTCCATCTAGTCTAGCTCCATAATGAGCAGGAACCCCTCCCCAGCACGCCTGAGAGAAGTGTCCAGCTTCCTGTGGCGGGCTCTGTTTTTGTTTTAAAACACGTAGCCAGTTGGGTCACCGTCTCAGGCTGATTCCTGTTGTAAAATGTGTGCGTGGGATACCAGTTATTTTTATGACTCTATTAGAACTTCTCTTTTTGGTGCAAAGATTCTTCCCTCTTTCACCCATCAAAAATGTATTGCAACCATGCTGTGTGTCAGACACTAAGGTGAATTGCCGGGGCCTGCCGGCAGGAGTCGAACAGTTCCTGAGTGGGGGCGTCGGGCTGTATATACAAGATGACAGGAGGGCAAGCTGTCTGGTGCAGAATGCAATGAAGCTTTATTCTGGCATGGCTTATATACACATGTATTGCCTACAGATTAGATTCACACACCCTTCTCAAGGACCTCAAATCCAATACAATCGGACATCAATCTAATACTTAGGTCACATACACCTGGGGGCATCTGGCCCAGGTGGCTGGCCTTGAGATAAGACCTCCCTGCATTTCTGAGATACTTGTTCCTGGAAATTAGGAAACTTTTCAAGGTTACTTTCAGAGTCAGGCCCGGTTCAGGCCCTAGATGGAGACTAGGCAGAAAAACACAATCAGTCCTGTCCTGGACTCTTGCTCCTTCTGTCCCAACCGCTCTCCACATCTCCCCTTTTTTTATTTTATTTTTTAAATGCTTGAATGCATGGGATGACTGTGCCTGTCTTAGGTTGGTCAAGAACAGGGATGGCCTTACCCGTCATCGGGCTGAGGGTTGCATGACCCGTTCCCTGTCTTAGGTTGGTCCACTCCCCTTCTTGCCTTACCCATCACTGGCTATCCAGCCTCCTAAGCCAAAATTGGCTGGGGGAGGTTGAGTGATAAGTTTCTGCTTGTGGAGGCTTCCGTAGATTTGCTTCAGCACTTTTTCTACCAAACGTAGTGCTGTAGGGACCAATGTAAGTAGAAGAAAGAGCATTAGAGCGCAGGCAGTGAAGGAGCTTAAGAGCTATTTTGGTAGAGGCCCAGGTGGGGACCTTGGAGCTTAATTATCTACAAAATCTGCACTGTGAATGTCTGATAGAGAAGTTACACAGGAAGTAAGGTTACAATTATTGCAACGAACATTGAATTTTGAATTATTCCCCACATTTACACAGACATCACTGATTAATAGAAGATAAGAGGGATTGACACAAGCAAGCACTGTAAAATCTTTTGCATTATCGTTAAAACCTGGTCCTCATTTTGATCATTCAAGTTCACCCTTCGTCCTGACGCAGCTGCCAGCTTCCAAATATAAGTTTGAGGATGCCCATTACTAGACCACCACATTCCAGCCGTCAGCGGATGATCTGAACAGTTATCGCAGGTAGACCAGTCCCAGTAGTGCCCTGTTGACACATTACATCGTTTTGGGGTTCTTTCCACACAACGGGTCCGTAAGATTGTTGCATTAACCCTCGTATTCTCTGTGCCGCAATAAGGCACTTGCTGAGGGGAAAAAGGATGTCCATGGTCATGGTCACATTTGGATTTACTCTTGGAATTGTTAGTCATCCCAGGATAGGACATATTCACCGCGGCCATGAGCGCTCTCTGTTACCTTTGTTGTCCATAACACTGATACAATTGTCAGAAGGCCCAGCACGGAAGCACACCGGCATTCCTTTTCCGTCGGCTGAATAATTCTGATAAGGGCTCAGGGCAGGCGAATTCCTGGAGGTGGAAGGATGGCCCAGAATCCTGGTATCATTGACCTGGACAATGATCTCCGGGCCGTCCCAAAACGCGGGGTGGAGGATTGGAGGGTCTGGCACAAATGCCCAGTGTGTGTGGTTGGCTCCCGTGGCGGTCAGCAGAATGCAGAGGAGAATGAGCTTCAGCATGGCGGACCAATCTTTCTGGGAGCCACCTGGCTCCTTCTGCCTCCTGTGGAAAAACACAAACATGCCCTCGTCCCTAGATTAGTACTGGATCTGGGCCATTCCATTGACCCGTGAGAGGATCCTTCCACCTCACCATAGCATATGAATCTTTTGTTTTTGGATGCCAAAATCTATCTGCTGCAGACCTGCTCTGTGCATCTACAGTGAGAAAATTTAAAATAAAAAGTGCATGGTTTAAATAGTTTGCAGGAATTTCTGGGTATAACTCCCCCTTTTTTATTTTTTGAAGCTGATGCTTCAGGTTACTGTGTGTCCTTTCCACAATACCTTGTCCTTGGGGATTGTAAGGAATACCTGTTTTGTGAAGGATTTGAAATTGCTTGCAGAAATGCTGAAATGCGCAGCTGGAATAGCCGGTCCCATTGTCTGTTTTAATCTCTTGGCACTCCTGTAATGCCAAAGCATTTTAAGCAATGGGCTATAACATGTTTAGTGGCTTCTCCAGTTTGTGCTGTTGCCATAATAAAGCCAGAATAGGTGTCTATAGAAATATGGACATACTTAAGTTTAGGCTAATTGTTTTACAAGGAGAAGGCCTGCATCTGTATCTCCTATCAATCTGCTAGATGTTTGCTTCAAACGAGAAACAAAATCTTGAAAAGGCTCATCTGGCCCTTGCCTAATTTTGGATAAATCTTCGGATCGTGCCCCTCCCCCCCCCGAGGGCAGTTTCATCGAAGCTTGCTTAGCAGCGGCATTTATTTGTGCATAGGCAGCAGGATCGAAATCTAACTGCCTGTTAAGATCACTGTAGGGTCCGTCCCCCATAAGCATTTCAAAAGTTACTGGGTGATTTTGAGCTCTATTAATATCAGCTGTCTTTTGACATTGCTCCGCATATTCTGATCTCCACAATAGACAATCTCCTCCACTTACACAGGCTCGGGCAATAGCTTTCCCATCAGAGGGCGGGGGAGCATCAGCCGCAAAAGCCTCGAGCACAGCTTGTGTAAACCGAGCAGTGGCTCCATAGGATGAGGCCATTTTCAGCTCTTTCAGTTGTTTGAATGCTAAAGGCTGATGGATTCTGTGCCTCACCCCTTGCCCGTCCACTTCCTCAAAGACCGGACAGGCTGCGAAACCCATAGTACCTTCCCCTCTCTCTGAAGCTTGTTTCACAGCCTTTTGCAGGGGAGAAAGCTGTTGTAGTGGCAACAGGTGTCTTTCATCTGGTCTAGGTTTTAAAGGTGGGACGGCCAAGGCTGTAAGAGGCGGCGCAGTGGGATCAAGCCCTGCAACTGACTGGGGGGGAATTGGAGGAGTATATTTCAGTGCACCTTCAGCCATGAGCTTGCTAAAGGTTTTACACAAGCAATCCTCTGGCAGATCTAATTTTTCGGGCCTTTGTTCTTTAAGGTCTATTAAAGAGCCGCGATCGCTCTCCCATCCTTCCTCATCCGCCACTTCCGATTCGGGTGGTGCGGAAGGAATGGATGGAGCGGCTTCAGCGTATATGGTTTCACTTTCACCTGTAGCCGAATTTAATCTCTGCCTCTCCTGTCTAGGACCTAAACTATCTCTGATTAGAGTCCAAAGCCCAAAAGCGTAAGCAAAGAGCAAACGGCTATTCCCGTTTCCCATACTTATCTCTATTGTAACACTTGATTATAGATAATGAGGTTTTATACTTCCACTTTTAGCTAGCCAAGTAGGAAAGAGCTAGGAGCGCCCCGCGCCTGACTCAAAGGCTAGGGTGGCCTGGAGAAGCAGGCTGGAAGTCAGAGACTGAGAAAGAGACACTCCTCACGGATACCCAGCTGGGCTGTCGGGGTCTGAATCCAGACACGTGGGCCTTTGAGGAGCCACTGAAGTGCAGCCTCAGCCTGGACTCTCGCAGTTGCCCACGGCTGTCCTCAGTCCCTCGCATCCAAGGAGGCGCCGTTGAAAGGGAATCCTGGCCTCCACTGAGCTGACGTTCCCGGCTCCCAGGGGAGATGGGGGATCCACTGAGGGAGACGCAGGGGAACCTGTCTCTCGAGACTTGAGATCGGCAGCCGGGCTGGTCCCATTTAAGTGGCTGACGAGCGCCCGATGTTGTGAGCCACAGATGCTCCCCCCAGTCCTTTTCTTCAACTCCTGTCTTTACCACCATCCCCGCACTTTCTTGCCTGCGGGCTGTATATACAAGATGACAGGAGGGCAAGCTGTCTGGTGCAGAATGCAATGAAGCTTTATTCTGGCATGGTTTATATACACATGTATTGCCTACAGATTAGATTCACACACCCTTCTCAAGGACCTCAAATCCAATACAATCGGACATCAATCTAATACTTAGGTCACATACGCCTGGGGGCATCTGGCCCAGGTGGCTGGCCTTGAGATAAGACCTCCCTGCATTTCTGAGATACTTGTTCCTGGAAATTAGGAAACTTTTCAAGGTTGCTTTCAGAGTCAGGCCCGGTTCAGGCCTTAGGTGGAGACTAGGCACAAAAACACAACCAGTCCTGTCCTGGACTCTTGCTCCTTCTGTCCCAACCGCTCTCCACAGTGAATAAAAAATGAAGGGCTAGGAAAACATAGTGATGGGTTTACCTGGACTTCTTAGTACAGCCAAATCACCCACGGCTGGCTGGTGGTTGGAGAGGCAAGCCAAAGGCCCAAGGCACTGGTCTGGGCCTTATCCCCGGGATAACATCCCGGGGCAAGCATTCATCAGTATTCTCAGTACCTGATTTTCTGCCACTCTGTCCCCTAATTTTAATACCCATACCAGAGAAAATTTACAAGCATTTATGTTTATACTACATTTTATCTTATGAAGGATGAAATCCCATGTTTAGTGTGTGTAACATACAGGAAAAAATCCTAGATTTGGGGATAAGTCAGGGGGTCCAGATTTCCAGCTAAGAGAGTGCAGGCAAGTTACTCTTTGAGAATCTTTAATCCGCTGCACAATAGGGAATCGCTTGCATAATTGCTGTTGTAAGGTTTACATGGGCTAACCTGGCTATGGTAAGCCCTTGGAGGTGGAGAGCTGTTGGTTGTGGCATCTTAATGATTTGTAACAATTCTTTCCTCTTCACTCTTGCCCCAAGGAGCACACACAGAGATGTGTCAGCCCCTCCTTCACTGTCATGGGCAGGGATTTCTCCAAAGTAAGAGCTCGCTGCTCTGCTTATTTGATTTCTTCTAGAAGTCTATGAGTAGTGAAAGCAGCAAGCTGCATTTGGGGAAGGTGGCATTGGCCAGGGAAGGTGTTCATTTCAGCAGGGAAGGGAGGTAGTATTGAGCAATTAGTGATCAATTTGTTTGCTTATGAAACCAAGGTCATCCAGGAAAAAAGATGACTTCTTCAGCAATGCCTTTGGTTTGCCCCCACGTTCAAATAGGGCATAAAGTGATTATGTGTGAGTGGAATGTGTTCCACGAACATCCTCATGCCCCTGCAGCTGCAGTAAGTTAGGGCTACATGCAGACCTGTTAGTGCTTGGAGCTTGCTAGCAGCCAGTTGGTGCACAGCGAGTGCCCGAATCATTCAGTGACCAAATTGTATGTCTGACCTGAAAGTGAGATTGTTTTATACATTCAATTTATTATCAGAGCCGAGATACAAAGGGGAAAAAATGGTCTTATGTTTATGAAGTGAAACAATGTAGAATGAGAGCACTGGAAATGACTGTAGAAGTCCTGGTGGAACCCGTATTCACAGATGGGTCCACTGAGGCTCCGATTCGTGAGGACACCCCAGTACTCTTCAGAAGATGCACAGCTATGAAGGGAAATGGTGCTGGGTGAAGTCAAGCAGCCGCTGGGCTTGGAGCTGGGATCTCCTGGGGGTGGGTGGGGGTCTTAGATGTGGCTCTTAATGCACAGCACAGAACAAACCACTTGACCTCCCTGGTCCCCATCAGTGAAATGAAAATTTTTCTGCCTTTCTCACTGGGTGGTTGGGTGGATAGGGAGTGCAGACGAAATGATGGATGTGAAAGGGACTGATGTTAGACACCTTCAACCATGGCGTACCCAGCTTGGAGGATTTTGGTTGCCCTGTGTTTTCAGAGCATTGAACTTGAATGCCTTTAGGTGAGGCATTCTCCCTTTCTCTCAGAAGTTCCACTTACAGCTGACCTGATCATCTAACTTACGTTATCTGCCTGGTTCCTCTAAACATTCTGATTTGGGTCCCCTTACAGTGTAGATACCACTGTCTAGGTAGGACCACTTCATGTGTGAGTGAAGTAGGTGCTATCATTTTAGGGGGATTTGGAAGGCACTACATCCTTTCCCCCTCCTCTCCTACAGACCTAGCTTGCTGATACCTATAGTTCTTTTGGGAAATTCCCTGGATAAACAAAAAACCTGTGTTGGAAGGAAAGATAATATTTTGAGCCTTAGCTACGCTTCAGAACTTCAGCAGATATGAAGAAAGATGGAGCGGAGGTTTTGATAACGGCACCTGAGACATTGACCATGTGTGTTGGAGTACATGTGGGTAGGAGAGAGAAAGTTTACCAAGCAGGTAACAAAGGAATACAAATGGATGGATGGGGAAATTTACCTGTAAAATGGGGACAACATCTATCTTCTATTATTGCTGGGGAAATTAAATGAAATGATTATGTAAAGGCTTAGTGTAATAAGAAAGTAACTACAGTCACTATTTTCTTGGTCCGAAGGAATGAATACTTTCACAATAAACTAGAATGGGAAAGAGGCACATGGGTGATGTATTCTCAGCTGCTCATCTGTGTGAGCTTAGCTAGGGGTGACTAGGAAGGCCATGTGCCGTGGGTCTGTTTTTGTCTCTATTGTAACTAATGAGATGAGGAATTGGGTATTTCATTCATATCTGGAATCCTTGCCAAATTAAGAATTTGCTTAACAAGTGTCTACCATAATGGGCTTCTTAGCATTCACCAATTTGGCCTAAATGGAGGTAATTTTATCGTGAGGTCTGGTTTGCCCACTGTGTGCTTTTAGTAAATTAGCTTTTTTTCTGCATTCTCTAGTTTTTAAGCAGTACCACATCTGAAACGAATGGAAATTGTGCGAAACTAGAAATGTTCCTAGTGGTTAGGAATAGCCTGATGGGATCTGATAATCTCCTGTCATGGCAGCTGCTGGTATCCACATGTTAAAGCTACCACCTTTTTAAAGTGAATTTGTATAGCACCTTCCCATGTACTGTCTCTTTTGAGAAAGGCCCTCCAAACATACATAGTAGGGGAGATAAGGCAGGTAGAATCATCCAGATTTTAGGGGTGAAGAAACTGAGATATTTCCTCCTCTGATTTCTTGGGTAAGGAGGTAGGGAATAAGCAAGCCTCGGAGGGGGTTTACCCAGCATGATATGGCAGGATTGCTGGGAAACCAGGACCAGCCTCTCGAGCCCTCCAGCAGTGAGTCGTGTTGCAAAGAGGCAGCACGATGGAGGGGCCAGGGGCTTTGGAATGACAGGTGGACTAGAATCCATCTCACTCTGTTATCTGTGGAGGGCTTGAGGGCAAGTCTCCTAAACACCCTGGGCCTCCATCTCCCTGTGGATACCACTTGGGGCTTCCTGGGGCAATCATCTAATGTGAGAATCGTCATAAAGCTTAAAGTGAGATAATGGATGTAGAAGCACCTGGCACATCTTCTGTACTCCCTCCACTGTGTGGAGAAAGGCTTGAGGGCGTCATGTGTCAGCCTAACTCCTGAGCATCTCATGCCTGATGCCTCTTGAGAGGGTGCCCTGTACCAGACACTGTGCTAAGATCTTCACATAAACTATCCCTTGAAATCCTCACAGCAACCTTATGAGGTAATTATCCCATTGGATTGATGAGAAAACTGAGGTGTGGAGAGATTAAACAGCTTGCCCAAACCACACATTTAAGAAAAGGCCGAGCCCAGATTCAAGGCTGCACTACCCCCTTATGTACGGATCGTAGAGCTGAAAGGAACTTTAAAAACCACCTGGGCCAGAGGCTCAACTTTCATGTCTTGTAACTTAAGACCTTCATTGCGAGACATGCTTTACTAATTCGGTAGACCCCCCTTATCCATGGAGGACACATTCCAAGATCTCAGGTGGATACCTGGGCCCACAGATAGTACTGAATCCTATATGTACTCTGTTTTTCCCTGTACATATATACCTGTGATAGTTGAGTTTACAAATTAGGCACAGTAAGAGATTAACAGGAGTAACTAATGATAGAACTATTATACCAATAAACCGTAATAAAAGTTACAGGAATATGGTCTCTCTCAAAATAGCTTAGTGTATCTCCCTTCCCCTTGTGATGACACATGATAAAATGCCTGTGGGATGAGATGAAGTGAGGTCATGACCTAGGCATGTGACCGAGCATCAGGCTACTGCTGACCTTCTGATGATAGGTCAGAAGTCAGAAGGACGATCTCCTGCTTCCGGACTGTGGGTAAGCGAAACCATGGAAAAGGGGGGCACTACTGTAAATGAAAATACCAAAGTTTGTGAAACATTTGCTTTTGGTTATAATTAGAGTGGATTCAAGGCTATTCTTATAATAATTCGTAGGGTTATATTCTTAAAATGACTGTCATTTGTTTTGCATTTTGAAATGCTTTCTTCCTGGGAGAACGGGTCAGAGTTTGTACCTAGTGGGCTGGGCGTGGTGACCAGGCTGCCTTGCCTAAATGCATGCGGCTTGTCTGGTTGCCCTAATGGGAACAGGGTATGGCCCTTGACTCCCTGTAGGCAAGTTCCGCTATAAGCTGCTGAGAGGAAATGAGGGAGTTCTCTCAGGTAAGCCCTGTGTGGGTTGAGCCCTGGAGGCTTGAGCCCTTGACTTGACTTGAGTGAAGTCCAACTGAAACCACCACAAATTCCATTCAGCTCATTACTCTGACAAAGTTCAATTTAGCAAGTTTTTCTGCAAGTAGGGGCAAGAGATTCAGTCCCAGAGCCCAACTGATAAAGGAGATTGAGGAGGGTCCAGTTAGCATTTCTTTCAGTGGGCTCACGTGGAATATTAGCACCACAACTAGTCAACAGCCCTGCTTAGAAATAAAAAGTGACAACTTCCAACTGACATTTCTCAGCATGTGGGCTGTCCTGAATGTGATTCATCTCCACTTTGGAGAGAGAAGAGAGGGATCTCAGGGCAGATGGGGGTGTCCAGTACACCCAAGGATAGGAGGGTACAATTGTCCTCACAATTTGACAGAGATGGAGCATGCATTTCACCGAAAACTTACTTCTTTGGGAATGGGTGAAAACAGTCCACAGCATCTTCAAGAGTGATAATTAAGTACTTAACAATGAGGCAAAATTCTGGAAACAGGATTTTCAAACATATGTTCAGTCTAAGAAAAACTCAATGGTGTTCTAAATTCCTTAGACCAAATCTATACAAACATATGAGGTTTGTCAATACGGGCCAAGCAGAGTGAGAAGGTGAACAACCACCCAGATAATTTGATTCTGGGAGAGTTTTCTTGGATCGTTCAAATGAGTACCTCCCTTCTTTCTGTCTTCCCCCCACCACCCTGGCTTTTCCTCTGCTGTGCAGCTCCGGCAGAGGCGAAGTACAGTGAGCGTTAATAACCGTCGAGTGAATTAACCTGGATACATTAAATCTCAGATCCTGGCCTTTCTTTCCGGGGTCTGAATTATTTAGATCGACTCCTGCCGGCAGTCGAACAGTTCCTGAGTGGGGGCGACTAATGTATCTGCTTTGTCTCTAAACAACTCTATCAACCTTTTATTTCACTTTGACTGTATAGACATAGGTCTTGACTACATATATACATGTGACATACAGCAGATGTTCCAAGGGGACTTAGATGATTGTCTAGGCCTAACAGACATACTAGGTACAAAGGCGTGTTTCTATGTATGTTTAGACCATTTAGATGAACCAAATAATTCCAAGTTCAAAGATTTCCTTCTTTACCAGTGCCCATCCTTGAACTCTTAGAATACCTGCCTCTTACTTGGTTCTGGGGTCAGTTAGAGTATCTATGGGCAAGAGCGTCCATTCAGTCCTGACTGTGAGAGTCTGTGTGGTGTCAGAATGGGGGCTGGGGATGGAATACAAAGGAGAGAAAAGAGCTCCTTCTCTCGAGCAGCTTACACCCCCATTTTATACTCAGCTGTTGCCCTATTGCCACACAGTTGGATGAAAAGACAATTCAAATGTTGAGATGGCAGTTGACTCGATGGCGAACATTTACGTATTTTTAATGAGTTAAGGGAGATTAGTTTTTCAGTTTTTAAATGGCATCCGGTAAATATAGTCATATTGACTGTATAACACAAAGTGGCATTTGGAAAATAAACTCATCTGTTTGATTCCCTCTAGAGAGGGAGTGTGTTCCAAGGTATATATTTCATCCATATAATGATTCAGTAAACTAGATAACTGTTAGATCTCTAAGGTAATTTGTTAAATCTGAGGTAGGATAAAAAATGATTGCAGGGGTTCTACGCTGACCATGTTCTTTTTTGCTCTGTTGCCGTTGGCTTTTGGGGTCCTGGGGAAGAAAGGGAGGGAGAAACTGCTGAGGGTGGAGGATGATGGAATGGAAGGAGTGCTTCTTAGAAGTCTGAATCCAGGGCATGTAGCATTACTGTATATACTTAGGGGGCCTCCCCTCCCCCAAATCACTGGAGCCATTAAGAGTTAATAGATGCCGTGATTTAAAGTTATCTCTCTGTTAGCAGCACTAATGGGGCCAACTAATAATGCAACCATAAAAAGAGTTTTTATTTGAATTTGAAATGCGTCATTTGAAATTTTTTTCCCATAGCAGATATATAGTCCTAATTATAGTTCACTCAAGCTATTACTAAGTTACCTTTTATTACTTGAATCTACATCTATTGTAGCAGAGGTAAGTGCCTGAGGCATGAATTGAGAGACTGGGAAAGGATAGCCTCCGATTTAACTTTTGTCACAGACAAATCATATATGGATAATCAAGAGTTAATTGGATAAAATCATAGGAAACGTCAAATGCTGAATTTGTAAGCATTTCTCCAAAGATTATAAAATGTGGCAGGCCTTAGCCGTACCGAAAACCAAATCAAAGCACTTTTATTCACACTAGCAGGTATGTTTGGCCCCAGGTACCCAGATACCCTGGCCTTTCTAATCAACGTGAGTGCTTCTGCCGCAGACATAAAATGCCCGCAGGGCAGGGCAGTGGAGATTCTGTGGAAAGCCGGACATGTTTTGCTGATCTTTTCCAATGCACGTTTTGTGGCATTGGGCCTTCAGGGATGTAGTTTCCTCGCTGACCTTTTCCCCTGCAAACACTTGGCCTCTATATTTTCTCTAGCAGTTTGGTTCTCTGGTTCAGACAAGATCAGATGACCAGTCTCTTCCGGCTTGCAGACAACCCACAGCAGGAATGCCTGCAAAATGCCACACAACATTCGCTGAGGGTGACGCTGCCTGGCAGAGACGGGTGGTTTCCAGGTGAAGTACCGATGAGAGATGTACCTCCAGAGTAGGTACCGGCCAACCTTCTTTAGTGTTTGAGGCACTTGTCTGGGTTTCTTGGGGTGAAAATCATTTCCAGCATGCTGTGAGTCTCATCTGGGTGCAAGGACAAGTCATTTTTTTTCTGTATGTTTTCAACACATTTTCCTTTCAACGTCTTCACGTGGAATCGTCTGAGAACTGTAACCAGGATGACTTTCATCATCACCACAGCAATGTACTTCCCCGCACAGCTTCGGGGCCCAAAACCAAATGGCTGAAAATACCTGTAAGGAACCTGTGAGAATGATCAGACAGTGAGCCAGGTATTAAAGGCTAGAGTCATGCATCTCTGATTCACCCTGAAAACACTGGTCAGTCAGAATGCTCCTTCACTGAGATGAGTGACTGCAACTCAAATACGCCTTTTTCTCCATCTACTTTGATTCACCCTTTGTGATGTATGACCAACCTCGGACAGTCCCCAATTTTGCTTTTCATGTGCACGTGCTACGGTAAAGCAATGCAGATCATCTTACTGTAGCCAGTGTTAGCATACTCAGCCAGCTTTGTGGGACAACCACAGCTTTACTGTTCTTCTGCAGGCATCCAAGGCGAAGACTGTTTTTGCACAATGCCCTATAGCCTGATGACAAGGGACAAATTCAGGCAAAGATATGGATTCCTGGCCTATTAGTGCTGAGCGCCAAAGTATGTTTAGGAATGTATAAAAGTAATGGGGACCTCATGTGTCAGTTTTGTCCACATCTGAACTTACGTAGTGCCTGGCACATGGTAGACGCTCAAGGTTTTTTGACCAGTTGTCAACATGGCATGGGTTGCTCGTATAGGAACAGAATTAATTAGAGAACTGGATTAATTAAGATCATGTCTTTCTCACCATATGAAAATGGAAAAAAAGGGTAGTGAGGGGACTATCTAGATAATTCAGGTTAATGAACATCATTGCCTAAAATTTGACATGATGGAAGTAGAATCTCCAGTATACTTCAATGATAGAAAAGAAAAAGCTGAAGCTCTTCTAATTACTATTTCAAATGGGACCTGGTGTGCATGGGGCTATTTGCTGAAACAAAGGCAGACTGCAAAAGTCAAATCTTTTGGTCCCATTTGATTTCTGTCTGAAGCAAAAAAGAACATTCCTTGGCTTAGATGGTGCTGCAGATGAATTTACATGATAACAAAGTGATAAGTTTAAATGGAAAAGAGGGTTGGCTGGGTTAAACAAAATTCATCTCATTTTAGCCAGATTTAAGGGCCTTGATTTTTCACCTTTTGACCTGTGGCATGGCCACCGTGTAGACACTTCCCAGAGCTGGAGACCCAGCATCCTTGGCTTGAGGATGAATATGGCAGCCACGTTTCAAGCCAAGGGAAACACGCTCCAAGAGGCAGTGGAGCAGTAGAAGTAAATAGAATGGAAATGGATGTGGTGCAAACACAGAATCAGAGTGGATATTAACAGCTGACATTTTCGAGAGTGGCACACACTTGGTTTTAAAGAAGGGCTCTTACATTCTTCGCAAAGTTTTCAAGAGTGAATTCATTGGGCTTGGGGAAAAACTCGAGTCTATGCATTCTTCCAATATTCAGGATAATGTTTGTGCCCTTTTTCACTGGGTAACCATCAATGACATCATCCTGTAAGGCCTTGCGCATGACCAAGTCCACGACAGGCTGGTACCGCATGCTCTCATAAATAAAACTTTCCACCATTTTTAATTTTTGCACGTCATCGATCTTTATGTCTCTTTCACCTGTGGGAGCAGATAAAAAGGACAAGGTAATGTTAATTTCAATATGTGATACGCATTAAAACTTTAGTTTCCACAGAACAGTTTGCTCTTGGTTTGAAAAATATATATATTTCTAATATAAACCAGCAACCTGGGCCAAATATGTTTGGTCCACAGATTTGAAGCCCGTTATCTTAAAACCTAGGGGATGTCATAGAAAAATCAGAAAAGCTGGTTATATTGGACCCATATCTCTGCATGACAAGAACGGGCTGAAGCTGAGTGGCCAGTGAACCGGTTAGAGGGCCATCCACCCTCTATTCTCATGTGCCCCTACCCAATCTGCTTCAAACATTTATCTGCCTGGCTTCTGAGGTCCTTGAGTTTTGTCCCCTCCTCTAAATTCTAGGGGACATTCACTCCTTCTCTAGTCAAAGTGAGATGGTGAATTTCATTGGTTTCAGTGAATTTTCTCCTGGGGTTACCTGTGCAGACACTGCCCAGAGCATGTCACTGACAGTCCCTGCTGTCCATCTCATCAAGAACTATCTGTTGTAGTAGAGTGACAAGAACCCCCTCGCCCCACCACAGCAATATAGGTGCCTCAGATCAGCTGAGGGTGTGCTGGGCACCTCCCTCCTGTCTCAGGTTGGCTCAACACTGGCCAGAGTCTCCGATTACTCTCCAGACTGGCAAAGCTTCAGAGCGTCCTCATGTGGGCTACCATTTCTGCAGAGTCAACATCAGCCCGGGGTCCTGAGGCAGCCCCGTCCCCTGTGCAAGTGCACCAATGAGGAAAAATCTCATTTGGTCAGAACTCTATCCACCCTGCCCTTCAGCTACTGCTCCTTGTACACTCAAGAGTCTCATAGGTCGTGTTTATTTGGGGTGGAGAGGTAGGGGGGAAGGTGACAGAGAAGGTAGCCAAAAGCTGACCCTAGGAAGTAATTGCCATGCGTGTGTATCTAGAGGGAGCACAAACGTATGTACAAATGGCTTTCTGCCGCTTCTCCATCTTTGCAGAAGTCTCTTAAGAAGAGTCAGGGGAACATCACAGGACACAAACATTTTTACCTCTCCAGGAAATTGTATTAGAGGCTCATGATCTCAAGAGCAGTTTTCCCCTTGTTCCCTGAACTCCACCATCCCATGGCTCTCTCTCCACTCTGCTGAGCTTGCTTGTTGAGTTCTCCTTTTCCCACCTGCCTGTGAGCCCCAGGACTGCAGGGCACTGGCTTGTTCACCGATACACACCTGGCACAGAACCTGTAACCTGACAGGTGACGCTTGAGAAAACATTCTGGAATCTGGCTCCTTGCTACCTACCTTACCAGGTGATTTCCCACTACAGCAGCACATCTGTAGACTCCTTCTTTCACACATCTAACCCGACTGTGAAATTGCCCCTTACTGTCAACTATTTCAAGTAGCGCTCAGACGGTTTTTAAAAGATGGTGCCTTTCCATGGCCAAATAAGTTGTGTCACGGGGATTGTGTAAGGCCAAGAGAGAGAGGTCTATGGCATTGCTGATACCACTTCACACGTGCCAGAAAAGTGTTCCTAAGAAGTTCCTAAAAAGATTATCCATGTTAAGAACATTCCAAATAAGGGGATTCCTGTTTTCTCCCAGAGAGCAATTCTGATTTCCTCCAAATGTGCAGTGTTTCTGGGGAAGCGTGGTGACGTCAAGAGCATTTGGCAGAATAACGCTGAAGTGGAGGCAGAGCACGGGCGAGGCGGTGCTGGGAAGAGCTGAGCGGGGACCTAGGACTCCCCTGCAGAGGAGGAGGAGAGGGCAGGGGAAGAGGGGACACATCACTGCTTTTGGGGGTAGAAGGAAACTGACCACTCCCCTGCCTTTGCTGTCACCCTCTCCTCCTCCTCCTGCCACCAACTGGAATTTCATTTGTGGGTGGACTGCTTGAAGCCCGGAAACACTGCTGTAAACGATAGCCATTTTCCCAGGGCTGCCCGCAGAAAAGCCCTTCCTCACTGATAAGGCGGGCAGAACATTGTACTTGAGGCCATGTTGTTTTAAAACAGACAGATACAGCCATCGATAACTTTACGTGCACATAAAGACCCTGAAGAACTATTAACAATGGTTTCTTCCTGGGGAATGGCTCGAGAAGGAAAGGGTTGAAAGATCTCACTTTCTGCTTTATGCATCTCTTTGTTACTTGAATGTTTTCAATAAGCATGTATTATTTTTACAGTTAAAACAGGTAAATAACTATCTTTTCAAACCTGGCGTAATCAAACCGTGACAAAATGACTAGGTCTGTTGTTCTCTCGGTGGATTATCATGAAGGTTTTGTTGAATACCAGGTTCTTAGGACATAAGCTGACATGCAGAAGGAATTGTGTTCTAAGCTCTTATTTCTTTGATAAATTCTTACCAACAACGGTCTGGATTTCCTTCATTATCGCCTCTTCCACCTTGGGGTGCTGGGCGATGAGAAAGAGCATGAAGAACACGCTGACAGACATGGTGTCTGGAGCTGCGATCATCATTTCCAGGATGCACTGGTTCACATTCTCCCTCGTCAGATCGCCACGCTTCTGAAGAATTGAAGGAGGAGAAACGTCAGAAAAGTGAACCCAAATTTCCGAAAGGAGGGGAGGTGACCAAAATGAATTCATAGAAATGACATGTCTCTGTAATTGACTGTGGACTTTTTTCCATGACAGTCTTCAGCTGGAAGCTGAACAAGTTAACCAATTATCTATGTATTTCCTGTCTTCGGGCCGCCCCGCTTTTCACATTCTGTGTTGCGCGGATGCAGAGTAGTTTCCATCTTAAAGGTCAGCCTTAACCAAATCCCTAATGAGTAGGGTCTGTGAGTTGGGCCATTAGAGAAGCACTAGAGCAAATACTTGAAGCAGAAATGGGAAACAATTTCAAGAGGGGGTTTTTACGCACCTGTACACAGTCTTACACATATGTTGGGTGAGAGTTACAGTTAGTTCAGGTCATTACCTCTGCAAAAATCAATTCAGTGGCAAAATCCACACAGTCTTCCAGTTTCTCTGCTGAGGAAATCCTGCGTCTTTTTTCTTCTATCAGAATTTCCATGGTATCTTTCAAATCCTTGCTGGAAAGAAAGAGGGGGAATGTAATCTATCTGTACTCAGTTAAGACATCTAGAAAAATGCATTCATTTTCCATTTGTTTCAATAAAGTGATCTGCTTTAATTGAAGCCGTTAGTGCTCATGAATAACTTAATTTATACTTAATTCTTCACAAATATCCTTAAATTACATACGTATTATATTTCATGTTAGGAACCGGTTAGTTAAGATATCTCAGTGCTGATGGCAAGACCAAAACCTTGAAGTCTAGTTGAGGGGTAAAAACTGGTACCAAAAGGCTGAATCAATCATATTTTCAGGTTTTCAATTTAGCCGGCGCACTGTTTAAGTTACAGCCCAAACCGGGACCGTCTGTCGCGGGGGCATGCCCTCTCCAGCCTGACACAGGCCCCTCCGTTTCCTGTGGTCTCCGGTCCGCCCAGCCCCCTATGGGCCCAGCCCTGGGGACTACTGAGTTTACAATTCCTGTTCTAGAAAGGAAATGCAAGATATCAAGATCATTCTTGATGCTTACTCTCATACCTTGCAGGTTTTTCCAGATAGTAAACACCAAGTAAATATTTGTTGAATGACTGGTCACATAAATATGTATATGCATTTTTACAGTGTGACAGAGGGTCTGTCATTGAATTTCAAAATACACAAGCAGGATAAAGCTAGATCTTTAAACAAGTCTGGGGACCTTTAGAGATGGAGAATTTAGATGACCAGGGACATCTGGGGAAGATATGAACAGAGGGAAGAGGAAAAACTAACATTTAGGGCCCATTATGTGTCGTGCTCTGTGCTAATTGCCCTACATATAGATCTCATTAACCTATATCCCCACTCTGGAAGGTAGGTTATATTTTACTTTAAATAACTTCCCAAGGCCATTTAGTTACTAAGTGGTAGAGACAGGGTACAAACCAGGTCTGTCTGGGTTTTCCACTGGTGGTTGGAAGTGGCAGTTTCATAATGGCTGACTCCTTACATTCGGAAAACCCCTTGATTAGCCTATAGGCCATTGGGCATATGTCCAGTTTTCTGCTAGGCTAGCCCAAGACCAAAGCAAAGCCATTTAATGACAGTTTCAGGTTCCCCCCCAGATCACAAGATATATAACTAAAAAAAAAAAAAAAAAAAATCGCAACTTACTGGAGTTCATTATGTTCATTATGAAAAATTTCTTTTGTGACTATTGTTAGTTTCTATCGAAAGTTGGATCATGTTAAATTTATTTAGAACCAGCACAACTATAAAATGATTCTGTTCCCATTTTTCCAGACATGCAAAGGGAATTTGGACAGATAATAATGATAGGGTCAGACAACCCTTGTCTTCAACTCAAAATATGCTAGAGTGT
Source organism: Phataginus tricuspis (assembly GCA_029783875.1). Taxonomy (NCBI): domain Eukaryota; kingdom Metazoa; phylum Chordata; class Mammalia; order Pholidota; family Manidae; genus Phataginus; species Phataginus tricuspis. The sequence goes on along the minus strand of JAQQAC010003584.1, from coordinate 7,250,344 downwards.
GCTAGTTCCAGGGATGGAGCTCCCAGACCACCCACTTAGTCCGCCTGCTGAAAAGCTGCCTGGACCAAAGGCTTCCTTTATTCTTTGGTCTGACCACATGCAGCCAAATTACTGTAAGAAGTGTTTCACCAGGCACTCAATCGACAGCCCCTCTGGAGGCTCTGGGGATCAGAAACCGTGATAGGCTGGCCGACAATAGCAAAGCCACACCCAACGTCAATCCGATCTCACTGACAAATTTCCTGAACATGCATTACTTACACAGACTTCTCATACTTTTTGTATAGCCAAGAAACCTTAAAGAAGATGTCTGGTTTGAGAAGGAGAGCTTGCCATGCTTCGAAATAACCCTGGATTTTAGCCACAAGGGCCTTTCCTGGGGAGAAAAGAAAAAAAACAACAACATTTGAGCAAAAACTGTGAATCCGAGAAAGGCACTCTGAGCAGAGAAGATGCCCCGATCTTCCGGTGGTCTAAGCCGGGCCAGGTTCCCCTTTCAGGGTGCATTTCAGCCACGTGAGCACTATTAGACAAGTCAACGCTGATTTATTCTGTCGAGTCTCTAAACCAGCCAAGCTAACCAGAGATTTGCCAGGTTTTGGGTTTGTGTTAGAGACACAGCCTAGAATCTCACTTTTGCTGACCCTCCAACTCCCTGCTCTGTTTCTGGGCAGTGGGCAGTGAGAGGAACAGAAGTAATTCAGGCTGTTATGGCATAAATTCTGGCACCTGGGAGGGCAAAAAGCCACATCATTTTCCTGTTTGTATTTCGGTCCAGAGTGTAGAATTTGTCTTAGTTTCTCTAATGCCTTGTCCTGAGCCGTATGCATAGTCAGCTCTTTATGAATGTTCTTTAATTAAGTTGAACGCTAAGGGAAAGAAAACCCCTGCTTTTTTCAAATTATGCAGAAAGGAAGGGAATAGACATTTGTTTTCAACTGCTAAATACTAGCCCCCATGCAAGGTGCTTTATGAAAGAGACCTCATTTAATCTTTACAATCTTGCTAGGTTTCATCATTACTTTGTAGATGGAGAAACTGCAGTTCACAGAAATTAAAGAGCTTGCCTAACACCATAGAGCCAGTGTGGTAGATAGGCTCTTAGGCCAGAGCCTGGTTCTATCTGACCTCAGGGCAATACCCTTTCTGCTTTGTGGCACTAGGTCCCTTAGGCAAACAGTTTAACAAGGCCTGGGTGAGGAGAAGGGAAACAGCCCTGTAGGGGTTATGCAGGTTCTTGGCATCACAGTCTGTACCTATTAGTTAACATACAATTCCCTCTACCTGATCCTTCCTAGGAACAGGGCTAGTGGGACATCAAGGAGCAGGCACTTACTAAATACGTACTTGCCTAACCTTAGGAGAGATGTGTGTACAGGCAAGCTGGGGTCAGAGTCCCTGTCTGAAAGGGGATCAGGCAGGAGGGTGTGGCTAAAAATCTTCAGCGTGAACGTGGGCTCCCATCCAAGTGGCGATCAGATGAGGTTTCTATGACTCTTGTAAGGAGTGATTAAAGAGCAGGGAGATGAGACAAGGTGAGCTGAAGAAGAGAGAGGGAAGGCAGATAACTCGTCTTTTTGTCCAAATGCGCTAAGTCAGGTTGCAGGTGTTAGAGCTAGGCAGGTTTGGGCAAGTGTTAAAACCACGCCTTGTTCTTGTGCCTGTGATGTTCTTCCCTGGGACCTGCACGTGGCTCATGGCCTCCTGTCATTTAGGCTGTGTTCAGATGTCCCCTCTGCAGAGTGCTTTCCTAGCCATTTAATAATAGCCATGCCCTGCCCACTGACCTCCCCTTGCACTTTCTATCCCCTCGCCTGGTGTTGCTTTACTTTAAGGCGCTTACTACTGCCTCACACTGTGAGGTGCTGACTTCGCTTACTGTCCACATCCCCACTGGGGTGTGAGCTCCTTAAAGGCAAAGACTCCATCTGCCTTGTTCGCTGTTCTATCCCCAGGACCTAGAACAGTGCTCGACTGAATTAGGCAATTAATAAATATTTGTCGAATGGATGTGCAAATCAAGGAACACTGCTAGAAATCAATTCAGAAAAATTGCATTTTGCTGGGCAACAGTGGAATGGAAGTAGTCCAAATGATTCATGTTTGGTTTTGGGTGGTGGTAGAGTTTTAGGTGTGTGTTTTAATATTTGTTTCTATAGCACAGTGAGGAAACTAGCTTTCTGAGTGAGACATCTTGCCAGGGTTGTTATGAAGGCGAAATGACAACCTATACATAAAGCAACTTTTTATACTGCTTGGTACATGGTAGATACTAAGTCGATGGTAGATATCTTCACCATTTCCAGCAGACGCACCATTGTCATCATATAGACAAAGTTTTCATAGTAGGTTTGAGGGAAGGTATGTATGTATATGTGTGTGTGTGTATGTGTGCCCAAAAGAATGATTGGAAATGGTTAAATATATCAGTTTGATTGGTCGTAGGGTACATTAACGACCAAATGAACTGATCACCTTTGTTAAGTTTTGACTATGGGCAGAATCCTATTTCCTAGAGCGATGAGAAGAGACACAAAAGAAACAGGAGATGGCCCCTACTTTACAGAAATTTGTATCATACGTGAACAAGGCAGACACACTAGGAAAAAAAAATCTTAAGAATACTTGGAGATGTTTAAACAAGAGCAATGAACAGAACAATATATCTTTACTTGAGTCTGGTATCTTCCTTGTCCCCTCGTTCACTGAAAGGCAGGATGTTAAGTCATGAGAATGAAAATTTCACTACCGTCCAAGGGGATCCTCAGGAAGAGGAGGTTAGAAGTGTCCAGCATGATGCGCCGCATGAGGGTCAGCACGTCGACGTAGCCCAGCTCGTTGCTGACTTCCTCCAACCTGTCCAGGTGTGTCGTGATGGATTCAGCACAAACTGTCACCATGCGCACAAGGCTGGGGCCAGACAGAGCTGAAGGGAGCACATTGGAGATTAAGCCGTCACAAACTCTAGCGCACGTACGATCAGGCGATTTTGTCTTTTTCTGTTTGGGGCTTAACTGGCCACAATTTTTTATTCAACAGCTGGGTAGAATTTCTCTTATTTTAAAATTACTTTTCTGTAGTCTCCTGATTTTCTACAAGCGTGTATCACCTTTAAGGTTCAAACTGAATGAACGAATGAATGAATGAATCTTACTTTAAACATACTATTCAAAATACAACTTTTCTTCATGCTTTGGCTCATTTCTGAGATTGCAAATGAAACAATTAGTACTTATAGTCACAAGTCACAAATCAGTGGTTTTTCGTATTTATTGTATATATTTCCTCTAAAGAAGGCTTGGATTTGGCCAGTGTGATATTTAGTTTGTTTCAACAGGTGGCAGGATATCGCTGTAGAACTGGTCAAATTAGACCTTAACTATTTGATCTAAGGTGCTACCTATTTAATGGTAGTTTATATGTTTAAAATGGTAGTCTTGTAAATTACTGAAACTGCCCTTCTCTTAATTTTGGTTTCTCTTCAAATTACTTCCAGATTTATTCTACTCAACCAGTGTCTCACGAGCTAAGCAGTTCTTTGCTTAGCAGCCCTCCCCACTGGACTGGGGATTCTTTTAAGGGTAGTGACAATCTCCTATTAGCCTTGTATGTCAGTCCATAGTACTGACGGCCCTCAAAGCCTGGTTGTCAAACAGGAATGAATGGACGGATGGAGGGATTAAAGAATGAATGAAAACAGTGAACTGGCTTTCATCTTACCCTTTGCTCCTGATCTGAGCAGCTAGTAGGTGATCTGTTGTTTAACTCTTAAAGTCCCCTTTCTCTCTTTGTTCTAAGTTTAAGTTTTCTTTGTAAGTGATCTCTCTTTTTTTTTTTACATCTTTTATTATTCAGACTTGCTGTTAAAGTCAGAATCCTTGAAATGCCCTGAAAAATCCTGGGGAACTTTGTAGGCATAATTCTCTCTTTTAAAAAAAGAACATCAGTTGCGCTGCAGAAGTCCCTGAGGGCAGATTTTCTAAATAAGAAGGAGGCCTGGTGAGGCCCTAGACTCTTAGGATTTTTACTTGTATGTAAAAAGAAAATTTGGGTTGGTAGCATACTTTCTGACTGTAGGAAGGATGGGCACATGTGAAAGGCCAGTATGCTGTTTCCTGGGTATCTATCACACCACAAGTGGGACAAATAATTCCTTCATGACTCAACCCTTTGAATAGAAGGGTTGGCTTTGAATATCATCGGTGGTTTTCTCCCAGACGGATGAATGACTTACCTCCGTCTAAGAGCTTGAAGCCACATTTCAAACTTATAAACAAAATATCATTGCTTATAGGAAGGGATGTGATGTAGACATGATTTTTAAAACTGAAAAGTGTTTTTAATTATTTTGTGCTGCAAAGTGCTTAATCTTTTCCAGGCTAAAAAAATTTTTTAAATAAAAAATGAGCAAGTAATTAGCAAATTCCATCACCATAGACAACTTTCCTGGCAGTTTCAGGAAACCCAGACTATTTCTTGCCCCTCCACCTTCATTCCTCCAGAAAGGGCCATTGTCTAAGCTGCACTTAACTACTTCTCCACAGACACACCCAGTCAGTCAATACCTTCATTAAGGTTACTACTTTAGATATCAAAACCTATTCCAAACTTTCTGCTACATCAGGAAAACCAACAAGGAATGAAACTGTAAAAGGAGATTCATCAAGAAATGCCTGGGCCTCCCATCGATTACTGAAAATGTCAGTCACAATAGTCAACTGTCAGTAAGCAATTAGCCCCCTACTTTTGGCATTTAATTTGGGTCCAGTGCATTACATCTTTATTAGAAAACCTGATCTTCCATACATAGGGCTAATCTAAACAAGTCACAGAGTTGTTCTAATCAGTTTCCAAGTGCTGTTGATTCTCCTCTTTTAACATCCCTTAAACTGGTACCTTGCCCTCACTCCACCCGGCATCACCACGGTAGCTCTGAACCTTCTCACTGCTCACAGCCATGCTTCCTTCTACCGTTCGCCCTGCTGCTAGAGGAGTTTTTCTAAAACACAGGTATGTTCATGTCATTCTGCTTAAAATCTTGAATGATTTCCCATGGTTCTTGAGATGAGCTCAACTCCATGGCTTAGCACGGGAGTCCTGGTGGACCTGCCTTGGCCTCACGCCTGCGTGCCTCCACACCAGGCGCAAGGGCCTGCTTACAGTTCTCTGGACATGTAGTGCTGCCCTGTCCTTCTCCCCTGGGAGGGTCCTGTTCATTCTTCCATGCACTCTGTCCTTGTCACACTTTCTTAATTTAGGTAGTTTTTCCCTTTTTTCAAAACTCATCATAAGCAGCCACTCCTCTGAAAAGGATCCCCTGCTCTCCCCGATCTTTTAGTGCCTAAGCCAGCCTGTTTGTCTGCTCTGTAGCACTCTGCACACAACTCTAGTGCAATACATCACCTAGGACATTTTTCGGTGATTTATGGATCTGCCACTCTGCCCCCTCTCCCAATCATAAATTCGTCAAGGGCAAGGACCATGACTTGTTTATCATTGTATTCTGGGCACTTGTTCAATGATGAGAACACAGTTGTTAAATAAATGGGTGAACTTAGAGATTCTATTCTTGCATAACGGGGTAGAGGATGCTGGTATGTGAAAGCTACCTTCTCCTAAATACTAGTTCCTGTATTCCTAATACACCTTGGCCAAATGACAAAGTAAAATGAAATATATTTCTATAGTCTCTTACAGCATTATTTCACTTATTCTTCGCAATAATCCTTGAATTCAAGTTCTGTAGTGTTAAGTCACCTTTTGCGGATAAGGGAAATGAAGCTCAGAGAGGCTGAGTGACTTGTCTACAGTCGTATAAGTGGCAGAGCTGGAACTCGAACCCACAATCCTGAATCCTATACTCTTTCCATGAATCCATTCTGCAGTTGCGTTAGGCATAAGAGAATCAATCTGCCTCAATGTGAGTAGTAGGCAGCATAATAGCCCCCTAAAACTGTCCAGAACTGAGAAGGACTAAAATTCTCTAATTTTATTTACGGATTGCTTTCTGTTTAAGCACCCGGGACATCAGTCAATGAGCAAACATATCATTTAGCTATGTTTAAATCAAACTTATGGCTGAAACACTAAATTATTAGTTGGAATGACCCTAAGTACAGAACTCCATCTCTTCTTCCCATCCATGAGATTGCTTTAGGTAGAAACAGGAGGAATAGACTTTGTGGGGATTAAAAATGTAGACTCTGGGCCACCATTTACTCATGTTGGAACCCGGGGCAACTTACTTAACCTCCTTATGCCTCAGTTTTCTCATTTGTAAAATGAGATAAAAGTAGGTGGTAAAAGTATTTGCCACATGGGGTTGCTGTGGGATTAAAATATCAAGGGCTTCGACTGGTGCCTACTATACAGTGAATGTATAATGAACGTTAGCTCTTATGACTTCAAAACTGTGAAGCAACAGAATTTTAAAATGATTTTTTTTTTAAAGTACATTCATAGACAAAAGAGCAGACTATAACCAGGCATCTGATTACCTTTTATAAAGAAAGGTCGAACCGTTTTCCAGAGGGCTGGATTATTGTTAAATATGATGCCATTTTCATGCATGCCGATGCACTGCAACCCCAGTTTGCTGCCAAATCGGGAGACGTAGTGATTGTGCTTCATTACATGGAACATACCCGAGGACCTGCAGAGAAAGCAAACCTTGGTGTTAATTTGTAAGGGTCAGGAGAACCCACGGTGATGGTTTTGCTGGCCAGGTGGCTCTCTTAGGGCATTCATGTTGATCTAAGTGCAGTGCATGATTTCCGGTAGTCAGGGTGAATGAGCGTTTCTGTTTGCGGAAGAACGTGCCACTGCGGTTGAAACATTTCTACCTACTGACTCCCTATTTGAGCATCATGAGAGATAAAACACACACACACACACACAGCAATCCTTATTCCCCTTTCTTTTCTAACCCCAAGTCACCAAAGTGCTACCTGCTACTGGGGTTAGAGCTGCAAGGTTTTAGCAGACTGAGCTCTCCACACCCCCAGGCCCCCAGCTACGGTCCAGCCCCACTCCAGACAGTGCTGCCCATGCAGGAGTGAGTCCGGAATGGAGTAGCAGTGGAATTTCTAAGTTTTATCTCTATAGTTTGCAACCAGCAACTCTGCCTAGTACCACCCGCCCCAGAGTGTCTAATCAGGCCTCGCCCCTCCAGTGGGGTGTCATTCTGGTCTTGAAGGACCTCTCCGGCGCATTCCTGGCCTGGGGCTTTGTGGGCTGGGTGGGGTCCCGAAGCCTGTCTGCAGTGGTGACTGTCTCGGTGACAGGCTGCTGTCTTGGGCCTCTACATTCAGGACACATCAAGGCCTTCAGGATCGCAGGATTCTCCCAGGCTAGGGGATATAATAATACCACATTACTGTATATGGTGAGCCATTCGATAGCCCTTGAGGTAGCACCACTGGGGCCTTGCCAGTAACCCAGGCTTCTGAAGTCCCTGGGTCCTCCTCACTGTTTTGCCTCCATCCCCACCACCGTGCCCAGCTTTTAAGGCCTTCAGCGATACTGAGAAGGAGGCGGCTGCCTCTGTCTCTCCCCTCCCCGCCCATTGCCTCTTCCAGGAGTTCCGCCTGGCGCGTCCGCTCCACTTTTGGCCTGATGAGGCACCGAGGGTTCTAAAAAGTTATGAAACTCTAGGTGACGAAGTCACAGGGGCCTACCCACGCGAGCAGAACATTATCTTCTTGGGACAACAGTACAGATTTCTTCTGTAGAGGGAGATTCACTTTGTTGATAAGATGTTTTATGTAAACTGCTTAGAAGTTAGCTTATGGCATTGAAAGGCTAAATGGATAATTTAATTGCTCTAATAATCAAAAGAATAAAGGATATAAGGATAATTATTATTTTCAGAATGAATGGTAGGGGTTTACTGGATGGTGGGTACAAGCAACATAAGGGAGGGTGGAGGAGAAAGATCTGGAATGAATGCTGCATGTGAGGAGTTGGGGAGGAAGGGATGCCTGGCTGAGTGGTCAGCCAAAACGGGGCTTTGGGAGGAAAGTAGTATGTTGGGAATTTATGAAGTTGAGAACCGTGGAGTAGATGAAATAAATATTTTTCAACTACCAAGAGAAAAATTAAGAAATGCTGTGGGTGGCAGCATTTCCTGTGGGAAGGGGCTGAGGCCCGACAGGAGGTGAGTGCAGGGCTCGGAGGGAAGCAGGCTGCCCGGACGGATGAGGGCTGAGTGGTGGCTGTGGCCACGGACAGCGTGGGTCAGGGAACCCAAGTCAAAGATGGAATGCGTTAATAAGCTGTGCAGCTGACCCTCTGCATGGGGTGGGTGAGGTAGGTGGTGGGGCTGCAAAGCTGGATGGGATGGTGTCTGTCAGAGGACAGAGAGGATGATAAGCGGGACATGTGGTGTTTGTGTGCCTGATGCTTGCATGAATCCCAATATCGTATTGCAGGTATAGGTCAGACACAAACGCCGCTTGGAGAAAGCAAACGATTTCTAAATATCTAAAGGATATAAAAGAAAGTCAGAAAAGTGAGATAGATATATGGCAGATAAAACAGGGCAGAAGGAGGTACAGGCAGCCAGACCCCCAGATCCTCACCCACAGGGGGTGCATGGTTATGGTGAGTGACGAAAGAGTTCATGTCTCAGTCACCTCCCTGCACAGTCCAGCCTTTTCATACATAAAGCTGGAGCATGCAGCCTCTGAGGCGTGGGGCCCCCAACCATCCCTGTGCTGCTGAGTAGAAAAGAGAACAAGGTACACAGAGGACCACAGAGTTACTGCCAGGCACAAACAAAATCTGCTTTATCATGCCCTGCCTGCCTACGCTAACAAAGCATGTCTAAGTATGTTTACTACCCGGACTCCTCTCTGGGGCGTGATAACAGGCTCTTCAGATTACAAGACCTGTAACCATGTGTGGCTGCCATGGCCAACTGCAAATTTCCTTAGTAAAATGTAAGCATAGGCAGATTTACTTCTCTCCATATATTCTTCTGCAACTTCAAATAATTTCCACTTGAGTATACTCAAATTGATAGCCATTTTTTCTTGAACATAATGAGAAAAAGAGAACGGGGTTTGGGAATTGAAAAAGGGCAGAGTGGTTAGGAGAGAAGGAGTAGAGGTTTCCTTCAGTGCAACTATGGGGCACGGGAAGAAAGCTGAGGCAGGGCTATCTGCCACTGGTCTGCATTTGGCTGTGTTAACAGGGCAGGAGCCAGGCCATGTATAAAAGCTGCCACTGCGCGTGCTCTGCTGGGGAGCTGCCCCAGGCAGAGCTAAGGTGATGTAGTCTTTGACTTTGGGGCTTGAGAACGAAATGGCCCAGGTCCGGTACGTAAGTTGAAATAGATCCCCCTGAGATTTTTCCACGTGAGGATTATGTCATGCCACATCCCTGAGCTCAGAGTGGAGGTTGGAGTGGAGCTCAGAGGCACAGACCATAAAATTAGAAAGGGACCAAACATTTGAGCACAGGAATAGAAACAAAATATGCCCATTATTGCAAGAAAGCAAAATATATTTATAAACATCTCGCTGGTACTGTAGAGGAGGGATAACCTGCACTTTTTTCTGGTGTGCAAGAGTTAGAAGATGGACAGTAACTGCGTAGTGCCCAATTGTGCAAATTTTAGAAGCATAAAACATCATTGATATTATCTTTAGATGCTGGTTTTTTTTTTTTAATTTTGGTGAACTTAATTCTACAAGTTTTCATATGTTCACTGCATCTTTGGTAATTCCTCCACCCCACTTCACGGAAATTTTGTTTCTCTACTGCAAATTCTCATACTATGGGGGTTTTCTGAACACATAACTCCCATGGGAGTGGCTACCAGCATATGCAGCTGGTTCTTACACTGGGCTGGGGTGGTCTTAACACTTGCTAAAAGGATGACTTTGCCTTAATGAGGTTGCCCAGCTAGGGCCTGTGGTTGCACATTCCCATAGAAGACATTGGGCCAAAGGAGCCCTGCTCTGCCACGTAGGTCAGGTTGTGGCTTAAGTATTAGCAAAACCCTCACAGATTGCACAGTCCTTTTACATTTTAAAAGAAAGCCCTGAAATAATGGCATTGCCAAGAATGAAAACAGAATATTATTATATGAGCAAACTATTTCCTTAATATCTATTTCAGGAAAAAAAAAATCTGATCTTCAAATTAAAATTCTCTCCACTAAGTCAAGGTTCTCTTAATTTGATTCCAGATAATATTCGTTAAATGATCCTGGGCTTTTTTGGACAAGTTTTCTTCTTCCTAGCAACAAAATCAAAAGCAAAAATCCAGATGCCCCTATTTGCAGTCCAGGGATTTAATATGACTGAAAACAGCTAAAATTTTGTCCTGTATAGAAAAATCATGCTATAGAAAGGACTGAAATTCTTCTTATTGAATAGATCTCAGAACTCCAGCTTTTCTTACCTTCCCTACCTCATTCTATAATTAAAGCAGAAAGGAAGTAATTTGGATACTCTTAGTTCACAAGTTTGTATCTAAAACATTTAAGTGCCTAGAACTTAAATCAGAACACCCTTTTTCTGCTCTGACCTTAGAGATTTTGTATCTTGCATTAATCATACTGGCTTGTCCATTTTATTTTGAGGAATTACTAATCAATTTAAAAGAGAGAACACGAAACCCCAAACTTAAAACTGTGAGCTAACTTTTTAAATCAACGTGTCTGTAGGGGGCGCCAACGTCTCAGTTATTTTGAGTCAGAGGCTCAGACTTGGCAAGACAGAAACGTTACGGAAAGTGAAAAGCCTGACTGGCTGCTGGTAGGCAATTTAAAACAGGGCCTTTTTAGCAAAGGTAGGCTGGCTTTCTAATCAGAACAAATTGGGAAAGGGAAGGTCAGTGAAGAGCTAGGAGCTCTCCGGGCATTCAGGACACCAGTAGAGACCTTGCCTTTGCCCTGTGGGCCGGCCTGTGGCCCCGTGGAGGGAGGTGTACTACTGCCTGGGAGAATGAGGCTTTCTCACCGCTGAGGAGAAGCCAGGTGAGTCTCCAACCTCAGAAAGGACAGTGGGTAGCGTATGTTGTTTACTAGGGTCATTGTTTTCCTTCGAACACGACTGACCTCAAAAGACGGCAAACCTATCATCTATTCAAAATGAAAAGTGGCCGGGAAGTGGCCTCAGAAGCTACTTGGGTTCTCAGGTGGTGAGGAGGAAGCCACCCTCCAGTTCTGAATTTAAAGAATGCGCCCATCTGTGCCAGGGTCCAGAGTGACTAGCGCTGTAAATACGGAGGAGATGATTAATGGAGTAATTGATACCAAACATTGCAAAAAACACCTTGCAGAGACCTGTTTGGTGCCTGACACTCAGGCCCCCTCGGTCTTATCGCCCTCTCACTGTCCTTTGCCCCTCTAGTATGCTCCCTTACCCAGCTGAAATACTGGGGTCACCGCAAGAGAAAAACAGTCTTTATAATGGAGAGATCTGAGTGTAACTCCCCTAACCAAGTGATCAAATTTAACATCACTAATAGTGGGACCACCTTTCCTAGTCTCTTGATAGGGTGCAACGTGAAGTGCCTGGTCCAACCCGGAAAATATTACAAAAATTAGGCTGAATATAAATGGGCCTTAAGGCCAAATTTTCAGTTTATAAGAAATACAAGGAACAGGGAAATAGGGTTACATGACACCATAATGAAATGAGAGAAATTTGCAATGTGGGATAGTCTATAAGACGACCTGGGTTCTGCAAAGGTCACTGTCTTGGAGGAAAGTGGGAGGATGGCTGTTTCAACTTTCTTGTTCATTTGAACGTTTTCTTTATAAAAAGTTGAAAAAATATTTTATTATCGATCATTAATATTACCCCCTTTCGTGCATCTTCAACTTCTACCCTCTTCTTATTTTGTCATAGTTATCTCAACCCTGGCCAAATCCCACTCAACTTACTCTATTCTTGCACCTGACAGCACCACACATACACATGGGCACATATATGCACAACACACACACACACACACACATTGGTGGGTCTCCATTAAATTCAAGTGGACCCTTAGTGCAGCTGGCAGTTTAACCACCTTTCATAGTGCATTTGCTCTCTGACTCTCTTAGATGATTATTATTTCCCACATCCTCTCTCCTCAAAGGTTCAACTTCCACCCTTCACAGTCTCACTAAAGATTGTATTTCCTATTTTACTAAGAAAAAAGAGACAACTAGAATCTCTGCAAGCTCCAGTCACTAGATCTGGGCCCATACATTCAACTTTCCTTCCAGATACTGTGCATGAACTTCCATCTCCCTAGTCCAGGCCAACTCCACCTGTCACCCAGACCCCCTTCTCACCCAGCACACTCCTCCTTCCTCCTCCGCCAATAGTTTTCTTTTGTAATTCATCATTACCATCACAACACACATCTTGTAATTTCTTCCATCTTAACAAAAACTCCTTGAACCACATATCACTTTCTAGCTCTCTTTTATTTCTCTGCCACCTTTATGGGAAACTCTTGGGGAGAGTCATCTATACCTGCTGCCTCTGGTTCCTCTCCCTGATTCTCTACTACAGTCAGATTTTGCCCCCATCACTCCATTGAATTGCTTGCTAAGGGCACCCATGACCTCTGTTGTTAAATGCAATGCTGAAATCTCACGTGCATTCACATCCAACCATTCTGTCTATTTGGAATGGCCGACAATTCCACCCTCCCTGAGATGCAATCATCACCTGGCTTTCAGACCACCCCACTCTACTGTTTTCCCTTCCCTAGCTGTCCTTGTCAGCCTCCTTTACCAGTTTTTGACTATGGTGGAAGGTCTGAAAGCTCAGACATCCCACTCTGCTGTCCACTAGGCTTGTCAAGTCAAAATATCCACAATGAAATTCTGATTTCTCCCTACCAAACTTGCTCCATCTGCTTGGGAAATAATATCCTTATTCTCCCAGGTATCCAAGGCAGAAACTGCTACCACCATGACCCTCACACAACATCCAATCTGTCAGCACTAATTGGCTTTGTCTTCAAAGTATGCCCAGAGTTTCACTGCATCATCTTATCACCTGTGCTTCTCCCACCTGGACCAGACACCATCATCTCTTGCCTAACTGCTATCTCTGCATTCATCCCTTATGCCCTTAGTACCTATTCTCATCAGAGAAGCTAGACTAATTCTGCTGAAACATGAATGAGTCAGGTATGGTTCTCTTCTGCTCAACCTCTTCAGTAGCCTCCCATTGCATGGAGGGCAAAAGCCAGGGTTCTTACAATGGCCCGCAAGGCTCAATGACTGGATCTCCTATTGTCTCTCTAAGATCACCTCCACAATTCTTCCACTGGCCACAGAGTATCCTTGTTGTTCCTTGAACATTTCAGACAGGCTCTTACCTCAATGCCTTTGTACTTGCTGTACCTTCTTCCTGGAATGCTTTACCTCCAGATATCTGCAGGACTCATTCCCTCACCTCCGTTAGATCTTTATTCAAATGCTGTCTTCTCAGGGAAGCCTGCCTCCACCACCTGTTACAGTTGCACTTCTATACCTGCAACTGGCCCTCTCCTTTTCCCTTCCCTAATTTAGGTCTCTGTATAACACAGATCTACCTGATAATAGTGTAAGCAGCCATCCTGGTTTGCCTGGGACTGTCCCAGTTTTAGCAGTAAGAGTCCCACGTTGTGGGAAGCCGCCTACTCCCAGGCAAAGCAGGACAGTTGGTCATCCTACTGATACGTGTTTTCCTTGTTTATTGTTGGTACAGGGACAATATAACAATATATTTCTCCATAGGGATTTTGGGTGATTCGTTCACTATATCTGGTATATATAAGTTCTCAATAAATGTTTATTTAATGAATCAGTGGAGAGCCAATAATGACTACAGTAAGTTAATATCATCCAGTGCTTAGTATATTTTCAATAAATGTTATATTGAAAGGATAAATGAATTCCCTATAACTTTATTCATGATTAAAACAGATATACAAATAATGCTAATTAGTAAGTTAATTACTAACAGATGTGCCAATAAGACTAACCTAACATGTTAATTGCTAATTCACCCTTTTTTTTTGTATTCATGACAAAAACTAATGTATATGCTGGACATACAGTGTCATGCACAAGTCTGAAGACCGTCATTAATTTAGGCCTTACCTGGCAGGGAATCGGGCATTTACCTGCAGATGGCCGGAGGGACCCGCCCCCAAAGCCCCAGGTTGCTCGGGCAGCACCCGAGCCTCTGATGCCCGCCCGGCGCCCGGAAGCTCTGCAGCCCCCACCACTGCAGGCCTAAACTGGTTGGAAAAGTTGGGCTACAGTTTCTACAGTTAGAATAACTACAGTTCTCAAAACTTTTCAAAAGAAAAAAATCTGACAAACTATTCAAATGAAAACAAGAAGCTTTCTGAGGTCCAATGGGGTCTTTTCAAGAGGTACAGGTAGTTCTGGCAGGGACCTGAAGAGCAGGCAAGGGAAGGAGAGGGAAGGGAAGCAGGCAAGGGAAGGAAACATGTCCTATTTCCAAGGGGAGCTCAGCCCTTCACGACAAAACTGAGTGGCTGGGAGGCAATTAAAGAGAACATGAAGGCTCCAGGCAGTGAAGAGCCTGAGAGGGCAGGAGAGGAAAGCAATGGGAGCTGGGGGAAGGGTGGGACGGGCTGCGTGCACGTCTCCAGGGAACCTCAGCACCTGACCTGGTCAGGGTCGCGAGGTCACTTTCCTACTTAAGACCGTGGAGGGGTCAGTGCCACCCTGCACTGTCATGATTATCCTGCTTCAGGAACTGGCTCTGGGCTTCCAGGAATGTATCTGGGGACCTACGGGGGACTTCTATTCCAGTTCTGGTCCCGTCTCCCATGCATCATTCTTCAGTCCTCTTCTAATCTTACACTACTACCGCCTGAGTTCGATTTAGGGGTAAGAGTGAGACAGAACGTCTCCAGCCCTGCTAGGCTGCTTCCCAAACCCCAGGGAAGGTCCCCCTGCCCTGGAAACTCCTTTCCTTCTCTCCTTTCTCAAGCCTGGTAACACACTGGAGTCACCTGGGAAGTTCTGAACACTACTAATGCCTGCACCCCATCCCCAGAGAGTCTAGAAGCCGGGGTGGGGCTGTGGCACTGGGGGTTTTAAGAGCTCCCTGGGAGACTCGGACGTGCAGCCAGGGTGAGAAGCAGCGCTCTAGATCCTGAACTGCAGGCAGACACCCTTCGGGCTTAATCACCTGTGTGTCTGCCGAGGGCAGTAGGTGACAGGGAAGGCAGGGGCTGCCTTGAACAGGCTGGAAGGCGACTGGCCATGCTGGGGGAGAGAAGAGCAGGAGAAATCGTCCAGCCCCCCAAACCCAAATGACATCAGTCACAGGACATTTTTGAGACCGCTGTCAGTTGCAAAAGTGAGTTAAGTATCGATCTTTAAAATGAGAACATATCAAATCCACTTAAATTTGGCTGATCAGAGCTCAGTAGCCCAAGAGAAGTAAAATCCAAGCATCAGGACAGTCTAGCCACTAAGCAGTGATTCTCACCCTTGAGACTTGGGAAAGCAGCACTGGGCCCGACCCCCGAGTGTCTTACTTGGTGGGCAGGGTGGGACCCGACAATGTGCCTTTCCCCAGGTGTGTCGATGCTGCTGGTTGAGTGACCCCATTTTGAGAACCACTGCATTAGAGTGTTTCACAATGAGCCTAAGGAAATGACATCTCCATGGCAGCTATTTATGCTTAGTTGTGTAAATATGGTCTGCCTTCACTAGCCTTTAAAGTGCTACAACACCAAGCTTAATGAAACAGAAAAAAAAAAGTGAAAATTGAGGTGTTAGATGGGTCCAAAATAACATTATGGGATCGTTTAAAATACTTGGAAGGATAACACATTTCAACCCCCCCCCCCCACCAGCCCCACTCCCTTTTTCCAGGTATTTGGTTCAAAGAATTGGGCTTTGAGGATACCATGATTATTTTATGAAATGCATGTGAGGTTGGCCTGAAAGAAACCAATGTCGTTTCCAGAAACCCTTCACTTACTTCTGGGCAGTGGTCTATGTATTTGAACAAATAATGCTAATAAGCCAGTGAAAGACCCTGATCAATCTTAGTTTGTGGGTAAAAGCTCTGTCAGGGATTGTAAATATAAAAACTCATTAATGAGACAGCGCTGGCAGATAGTTTTGCTAAAAATCTAGTAAAGATAGTTGAAAGCCTAGTGAAATATCCTCTTTGAAATTCTCCATTTTCTATGATCAGTAAGAAAACCAGTATTTCACAAAACTAGCCCTTCACAGTCTATCCCTATTTGGTTAACCCTGGAGTGAAATCAATCTGCTCAAGTTATCCAGAAAATATAACAACGGGAGGGCACCATTTATCTTAATAGGCAGTATTGTTCCTGATTTATTTAAGACTGCTGAAACTGAGACACTGGCTCAGAGCCATAAGTAGGATAGGAGCACGTGAATGGCCTCTTTTCTCTGTCATTTACCCTCCGAGAGGTGCTCAGTAGCCTGGAATTAGAAATGCATTAGCAAACGGGGATAGTCAGAGTTCTTTGTCTCAGGTGTTTTTCATTTTGTTTTGTTTTATAATCCTTACTTGGAGAGAGAAAACCAAAATCTTAGGAAAGAAGAAAAGATAATGCCTCTCCCTAAAGTACCTTGTTTCAAAACCAAATCATCTGGGTTCTAAGTGTCCACATTCACTACTCAGAGAGATTTTGAATCATCTTCCAACTTTCCAGAATTCTTTATCTATGCGTCTCTGGCTTCAGGCCAAGCCCAGTTACTCCACTTGTCTAGTGTTAGGTTTTAAGCGGCGAATTGCTCACCTTTGTTTAAGTTCTACAAGCATGGCCTTAGAAACAAAGATGTCAAGATACTAAAATACGTTAGTCTGTTTTTTTACAGAAAATACCCCAGCCTTGATTTTCAAAATATGTCTGGGATCATGAACAGACTCACTTGCTAATAATGAGTGTTTCCTCTCCGCACACCCAGACTCTCATGAACTCTCCATACATCTTGTTGTAATAGTTGCAGGCGCTGCCGATCCCCATCCACAGGAACCTCCAGTGGGAAAGGAGGGGCCCGATTCCCATGCAGTAGCCGGGACCTAGGAAAGTCATCAGATCACAGCCAACATTGCAGCAACGTCCAAATAAAGCGACCACTTTAGGTTACAGCTGTCGTTCCTTTATACTTTTGCATTATCTAAATGTTCTTTAACATTTTCTGATGTTACTAAAAAAAAAAAAAAAAAGATTTAAAAACAAGGTCAACACAAGGCCACCCCTCCGCAAGTAAAAAACAGTTCAGTGTCTGCACCACACTTGTTCCATTTGGTCCCAGTCGTTCCTGTCTGAATGACCCAGGGTGTGTGTATACAGTTTTCTTGCCACGTTAAATGATGTCAATGAGTTTCAGATGCAGGTCAATCAGTCCATGTAGTTATAAGGGAGGAAACCAGGAGAGGTGACACACTGACGGATCTGGTTGGCTGCCTGGTACTGCATGAAACCTTTTGGTCTGAATGCCTCGCTTGGCAGAATGGGTGAGTTAGAATTAGGTCGTATTTTTGGTGTACTTTAATCTTTTCAACTGAGAGGAACATGATCTGCAAAGACAATGTCCAGACAATACCCATTTCTCCTTTTTTCTTCAAAAAGGACTCAGTTTAAGAATCTTAAGCTAAATCTCACTAGGCAAAAATAGGCCAAGAACTGAGGAAATTAGGCAAGGAGTCTGATCAGTGTCTAGACTAGAGTTTGAGTCCAGGGCTGTCACTTAACTCAAGAGCGGTGGCCACGACCTTATATAGACGGTGGCAGAACAGTAAAGAACAAGAAGGCAGTGAAACACTGGGGCACTTGCTGTTGCTTATATCAGAGAGCAAACTCGATAGCTTGATTTTACCGATGGTGGCAACGCGTCAGATAAAAACCTTTTGGAATGGTTTTTAGAGCTTTATTGTTAAGTAGTTGCTTTTCTAAACCTTTCTCCTTTAATTCCCTTCTGGCAGGGAAATAGTTATGAAGCTGAAATTCACACAACTGTGTGAGATAGTACTCTCACAACATGGGCAAGAGTGGTGTAATAATCTAGACAACCTAAGCTGTGGCTTGAATCATCTAAATTGGATGTTTAGCCCCAAATTTGGCAAACAAGATTCAGTCCTTAGCTTTGCAATAGTTGGGTTGATGTGGACAAGACTGTCAGGTTTTCTCTTCCTTGAAAGTAAAGGTCTTTGTTCATATCTATAGAAGATGGAATGATGAATATAACTAGGTCCCCATAAGGGTCCTGGGCAGGAGACAAGAGTATGTGGGGAAAAGCACACCATCAAACAACTAGAACACAATGCGATTCTTTCCTTTACATGTATATCTGCATATCTATAGTTGGAGTGAAGAATGCTCTAGGAGCAAAGAAACTTTGGTAGGATATTAGGGAAATATTCTGGCTGCAGCTGCGTTAAACGCTCTCTGCTTCTCAGACTTGGGAATGCTTATCTAGGCATGCAGTGATTGCGGGAGCCCCTATCACCCGCTAAGAGGGGCAGTAAATACTTCACGGCACTTTTGTACAGTCTCCATGAAGCCAACAGCTGGGACTCTCACTCACTGTCCTAATCAAGACCCGCTGCATTCCACGCTAGGTAAACACCCGAGAGAAACCTGTGCACATGGATCCTCACAACAGCCTGGTTATGCTGTCCCTCAGTAGTAGAATCGATTTTTAAACCATGAGATGTCCTAGTGACTGCGTACCATCTGAACCATAGCTGCATGCCCCAACGTGGATGAGTCTTACCAGCACAATATTGAGCTAAAGAAGCAAGGGAGAAGAATAAGTAATGTAGAATTCGATTGCTAAGACATTTAAAATCAAGCAAAATGAACCTGTATGTTTAGGGATGGGAAATTAGGTGGCAAAACTATAAAAAAAGGGGGAGTTTGTCATAAAATAGAATTGTTAATTTACCTCTAGGGTTGAGAGAAAGAGGATGTGATTGAAAAGGCGCCAGAGATGTTTCTGGGATGCCGCTAATGACCTATTTCTTGTGCTGGACTGTGATGACACATTTATTTGTGCCCCTTTCTGTGAGACAGCTTTTTAATCAGAAAAAGGGAAATGTGTTGCCATGTCCTTTTCCCAGTGCCCCGCTCCTGGGATGTCGTGCCCGGAGCAGAGAGAGGCAGAGATGTGCCCAGGGCAGGGAGAGGGCCCATTTGGAAGGCTGGGGAGGGCTGTGCATCCTTGGGAAAGGAGAGCTACCAGGAGCCAGGTACCTATGAGTCCTGAACAGAGATCAGTGCACTTGGGGCAATTTCCCAGAGCTAAAACTCACAAAACCCCCAGTAGGAATGACTCTCTTCTCCCCCAGGCTGTCCCCACCTGTCCCTGGCACAAAGTCATCTGCCCGTGTGTGTCATCTTTGCATACCACTCAGCCCCCTGCCCCCCCAGCACCTGACATAGCAGGGCCTCACAGGAAATCCATATTTTGGTTGGAGAAGCTTAGATTTGAGTCCTGGTTTCATCACTTACTAGCTGTGTGACATCTACTCTCTTTAAACCTCAGCGTCTTTATCTGTAAAATAAGCATAAACACACCTATCTCACCTGAGTGCTGTGAGGGTCAAAGTGAAAATGGGTGTGAAACGGCTTTGGAAATTTTAACTTACATAAGGGCTTTTATCCTCATACCATCTTAATTTCCTTTGGCATTCGCTGGCCCTGAGCTTCCCTGAACCTGTGAAACCAAGAACCCAGAGAGCCAGGGATTCGAAGGCACCAGTGAAAGGAGTTGGGAAGTATCGGTCAGCAAGAACCCCCCCATAAGACCAACTCCCTCACCTTGCCTTCCCCAGCCAGGAGCCCCCGGCTCTCTGTCTGGGCCACCAGAGCAGTCTGACCGGACCTCACACTTTCAGAGGGAAAGCATGGAACTGCTTGCTCCCTGGCTAGCAAAATGATCATCTGCCTGGGATCTAGCACTCCCTGGCTGTCCCCTACCCACCAACCCCACCTTCCTTCCAGCTGAGATGCTGACAAGCCATTTCTGTCTCTGGACATTAACCCCTCACATGTAAAATGGGCACACCGAACTCCGTGGTGTCTCACTTGTCAAAAGGGTGTGCCCGGGCAAGGCAGCTAGCCTCTCTGGGGCTCTGTCTCCCGTCTGTCAAATGAAGGGGGTGGGCTCATATCCATGGCTTGCAACCCAGGAGTTAAAAAAAAAAAAATACCGACACGGGGGTCACACTTCAGGTGGGGCTGAGAGACTGAGAACCATGGTACCGTGTAGCCCAAGCAGCCCTGGATGAGAGCAGCATGGCCCAGGCCCAGCAGCGGTGGGCACAGGGAGCCGCCCCTCTGGGCTCTGGATCGAGAGCCTTGGGGAGGCCAGTTCTCACACCTGCTTCCTAAAGGCTGACCTCACTCTAAGGCCCCAGGTAGTTCTCCCACCACGGCAGTAGGAATATCTTGGTGGTGATGGTGGGGTGGGGAGCGCTAGTTTCAAACACTGTCCACCTCACCCCCACCACTCATGGACCCTGTCCTGGGACCCCCCTGGGGAGGCGAAATCCAGTGAGGAGGGGGCACTGGTGGGGAAAGGGTTCATGTTGAAGACCTTGGAAGAGTCTTCCCTCAGACCCCATCAGGGAGTGGAGAGCAAAATTAACTAAGCATCCCATTAAATTGGGCCTTAAAGTATCCTAAAATTCGAGCCTGAATCAGACAGGGAAACAGCAGTTCCCTGGCAATTTCTAAAGAATCCATGGGGGAGCAGTTGGGGTGGGTGGAGGGGAGAAATAGGTGGAGAGGATAGAGGCTGCATTAAATGGACAAAATCTCAATTGTAATATAAGTCACGGGGATGAAAGTACAGCCTAGAGAATATAGTCAGTAATTCTGTAACATATTTCTGTCTTGAGAGAGAGTGTCTACACTATTTGGGGTAGGAACCTAACCATGTAGATAACTGTGGAATCACTATGTTGTGTACTTGAAGCCAATATAATATTGTATATAAGCTGTACTTCCATAAAAAATAAATAAAGAATCCAGACACAGGGCACTTTGCCCCAGCCCCTCACTCCCACTCTAAACCACGCTGTGACGAGGCCCGGCGCACTTACAGTGTGTACTGACCATGCTCTTGAAATAAAGCCACATTGGGTCTCTCGTGGGACTGGGGACAGATGCCTGCCATGAGGAACTTGCCCTGAAAACTAAAGAAACAGCCTGATATTTCTGATAATTCCGAATTTCCCCAATAGTGCGGAGTGGTGGGGAGTTCTGTTGGGATTATCTGGATAATTATACTTTACTTCTGATTGATCCTCAGACCTTGTTGAAGGTTCTATCAGTTATGATGTGCCAGGGGAGCTGTGGTGGTCCCCATGCTTCTTCCACTGCCCAGGTCCCATCCAGCCCCCAGGGTGGCCACACCACCATCACTCCCACCCCAGGCATGAAAGAAAATGGACAGGGAGAGAAAGAGAAGGAATCAGTTCAAGAAAGGGAGAGGGCAGAAGGCATGGATAAGGCAAGTGGGAGGGGGAAGGAAACGAGTACAGAAGGCTTCCAGATGCAATTTTACCTCCAGAACAGAAGTGGAATGAATTTGAATAAAAACAAATAATTAAACAAACAAAACACCTCTAATTCTGCTTTGCTCCAACCCATCTAAATATGCCTTACAGGATGCTTGTGCCAAGTCTACTTTCCCAAAGCAAACTGCAGACTGGAAGGGATTTTCTAAGACATTTAAAAAATGCTTTCATTTAAAATGTGCTGACAATTGGTCTAAAAATCTGCTAACATTGCTTCAGCCATCTCCCTAGGTCTGCTCTTTGTCCTTTTGCAAAATTTCTTTACCCTCATGGACCAAATGCCCAAGTAAACAACTTCCTTAGCTAGGTCACTAAATAACTGACTTACCTGGTATGGAGGGTGTATCCTTGTAATTCCAAACCAAGATTAGAAAGCCGGTGAGCAGCAGGACTGGCATGGTGGCAACTGGCATGACTTCGGACACCATGCTGGTGATGTTATAATGTGCTGGGTTCAGCATTTCCAAAACCATCTTGTGTTCTTTAATCTCAGAGGAAGCAGTTTAAAGTCCTGTGGAAATCAGAGGGGCAGAAAAATTAGAGAATCCCCCACGAGGGACATCTAGGACTCCTCTTCAGAGGACACTGTACTGTAGAGTCTGGCGTGTTGTTTTATAATGTGAGTGGACACCTAGACAAGACAAATTTGTGGTTGCAAGTCAAAACAAGCAAGCCCAAGGGAGGTCTTTTGGCTTGAATGCAGCATTTCTGACCTTGCTAGAGTCTCAGGTTCATTTGGACGCTTGGTCTGATAGAACCTTATCATCTTGCCCTTGTGTGGGTAGAGTGACTGAATTCACAATTGAGAGCCCCACTTCTTACCAAAATACAAGCAAATGAAGCTCGCTTCCGAGGTGGAGTCGTTCCGTGACTTCATCAGCAGATATTGTTGAGGCAGTCTTTTTCCCTTGAGGCCAAATCAATCTGAAATAAAATGCAATCCCCAACCCTCTTCCTTACTCAAAATTGCTTCTACCAAAGAAGCTTCTCCAGCCGCAACATGTTTCTTGGGCATCATTGAAGTGTTCTTATAGTCTCCTATCTGGTTGTCTATTGACTTCAATGTGACTCACTCAGGTTAATTTTTTTCTCTTGGCATTAATGAGGTTTAAAATCTCTCCCACCATGGGCTGGATTAAGCAGTGCCCATGGGGCCAATATCAGAGGTAGTGGGAGAGGAGAATGGGAGAGAAAGAATAAAGGGAGAAGAGAAAGAGAAAGAGTGGGGAAGGAGAAAGAGAACAGAGGCCAGAATAGAATACCACTCAGCAATCCCCCTCCCTAAAGCAGCTACCTCCCTCTCTACAGGACAGTGTGCAGTCCGATTTGCTGGTCCGTCGTGTTTTTCAACCATGTAACATAGAGTCTGTCTTCTCAGTAAGATTTTCTCATACCTATGCTCTCAGAGGAGAGTTTCAGGGATGGTAGTTTGTTGAGAGACCTAGAGTTAATGAACTTGTATAGCACGGGAAGAACAATGCAGTCCCCAGTGCCCGATGCCCGCCCCAAGGCTTACCTCCCCTTGGAGAGGGCCCTTAGTCTCCAGGACTGACAATGGCTCTGAAACAGATTTGGGCTGAGTTTCGTCTAGAAATAAAATTCTAGATTCTTAAACAGGGCTTCTAATTGGATCTCAGGGCTTTGTGAACTCCCCAGAATGTTGCATAAAGTGTAGAACCCGCTCATGTGCACTTTTAGGGGGAAAAAGCCATAACTTCTGTCAGATTCTTAGAGCATATCTAATTATATTTCTCCCCCAATCTATATGAGGTCTTAACTATCCATCAAAGGCATGTTTCTATAAGGAACGTTGGCAAAGATGTGAAGAAAAGGGAGCCTTCTTGCATGTTGGTGGAAATGTCAATTGGTGTAGCCGCTATGGAAATCAGTATGACGGTTCTTCAAAAAATTAAAAAATAGAAATGCTATATGACCCAGTAGTTGCACTTCTGGATATTTATCCCCCAAATCCCCGAATCACTAAATTTGAAAAGTTATACGCTTATCGAAGCATTATTTATAATAGCCAAGATATGGAAGCAACTTAAGTGTCCACTGATAGAAGGATAAAGAAGATGTACATATACACAATAGACCATCACTCAGCCATGAAAAAGAATGAAATCTTGCTATTTGCAGCAAGATGGATGGACCCAGAGGGGATTATGCTAAGTGAAGTGAGTAAGGCAAATACCAAATGATTTCACTTACATGTGGAATGTAAAAAAAGTTAACAAACAAAACAAATAGGCTCTAAATACAAAGAATAAACTGATTTTTGCCATAGAGAAGGGGGATGAGGGATGAAACAGGTGAAGGGGGTAAAGAGGTACAAACTTCCAATTATAAAATAAATAAATACATCATGGGGGATGAAAAGTACAGCATAAGGAATACAGTCAATAATATTCCATCTTTGTATGATGACAGGTGGCAACTACGTTTATCGTGCTGAGCATTTTCTAAAGTATAATTGTCCAATCACTGTGCTGTACGCTTGAGACCAATATAACATGTATCAAGTATACCGCCATGAAAAAAAAAAGACCCATTTCTGGCAACTACAGAAATTTCACAATATGGTTGAATTCATTGCGTTCCTTGATTCATTCTCTTATCCACCATAAACAGTTAAGGGCAAGGCCCTGAAAACACCTGCACGTATGTTGGGCGGTTTTAGAAATGTGTGTATGAGCTGAGACTGAAAATTCAGCGATGTGTCTGTTATCATCGGATCCCTTTGTTAATGAGTAGCTGGTTGAGAATAGGTGAAGTTTTTAGGCTTTTAATTTCCAGAGTGGAATTTCACATCATGCTGAGTAAGCTCCCTGTGACTGTCTGACAGCCAGGACCCTCAAGGTTTCTATGTATATTGATGAAACCTGAAACCAACATTAGAAGCGTAAGCGAAGAAAGTGGTCGCAGCAAAGAGGAGGAAGATGTCCCAGAGGAAGTGAGGTTGGCAAAAACTTCACACTGAAGAAACCCTTAGAGATATTTCACAATGTTGAAAGCACAAAGGATACCATGGTGGAAGCTGGTGCAAGTTTATAAAGGGGTGTGACAGTTCACCGAGGCGTAGAGAAGACGCACCCTCTGTGTTGTAAGCTGCACAAAGAGAAGGTGACAACAGTTCGTTCGAGGACCCTTCATAAGAATTTTTTTTTTTTACAAAGAAAGAGAACACTTCGAGAATCGCAGTGTTTTTAATATTTTTAATTAAAGTGTATTGGTTTAACTAGCTTTTGCATTTCCCTGTACATTTAAGACCCACACTAAGAGAGGTTTTAATGTTTTGACAAAAAATTTAAAGGTCATGGAGCAGTCGCATTGTTTTCTCTTCATTTTTAAGACCGCTTGGCACAGTTCCAGTTTGCAGGGTCACTT
This sequence comes from Phataginus tricuspis, assembly GCA_029783875.1. Classification (NCBI taxonomy): domain Eukaryota; kingdom Metazoa; phylum Chordata; class Mammalia; order Pholidota; family Manidae; genus Phataginus; species Phataginus tricuspis. Next base: position 7,225,403 of record JAQQAC010003584.1, on the reverse strand, counting down.
GCAGGACCCCAGACTACTGCGCGACGTGAGGAGCACCTGTGTGTCTAAGTGTTTAACGGGCCTAAGAGCCTCGTTCCTCATTTTCCTCAAAATTATGTCATAAAGATGCCCAAATGAGTACCATTTAAGGACCCAACAGGAGGTTTTTTTTAATGCTTAAAAGCATTTGCTATCCGGCAGACATTGTTTCAGGCGCTTTACAGATATGAAGCTATTCATCCTCCCAGCGAGCCTGTGAGTAAAGTATCAGGGTCCCCATTTCACAGAGGAGGGGACTGAGGTGGGAGGAATAGCTTTCCCTAGGGCCCCCAGCTTGTCTGTGGCAGCGCCGATACTGGAGTCCATGCGGTCTGTCCCCGGAGCCCATGCTCTTAATCATGCCATTTCGCTGCCTATTATGGAATTCATTTGGTCCCCACAGTTAGGGACGTTTCAATCATTTATGTTTCCAGGCAATTCAGAAAGATTCCCTTTAAAGGAGTCAGCTTTTGAGACCTCTGAATGCCACAGCTGAAGATGTCCTTTGAGATTGTCTGCTCCTGACCCACTGGTTTTCCTGTTCAGTAGAACATCTCGATGGGCCACACAGGTTACACAGAGGCTTTTGAGTGGTGGTACAGCAATGTAGGATTTCATAGGGGTTGCTTATATGTCCCCCGTACCAGAAATCCCCTCCCCTTATCCCCAAACATACATACACACATGGCCCTCAAGTGACATGCACCCTCAAAGGCCATCTCGATGCCTGGGTCTCCAGGCACCTGTTTTCACAGTGGTCCTCACCTTCCCTCGTGGGTGACCTTCCCAGGGTCACCCACGCCGGCCCTGGCGTCAGCAGGGGCTGGGGCCTCCTGACGAACCAGGCCTGTGGTCCTGTGCTGCATGGGCCCACAGGTGTCCTAGCGCCTTTACTTACTGCCCCACAACCGCAGGGTGAGGAAATGGCAGCCCTATACCCAGAGTCCCCAGTCGGAGCCAGAGCAAAGGCCACTGGGAACACGGCAGGGCCTGGAGTCCTGATACCTTGAGGCCAGGACACACTCTGGGCCCCGCGGTGCCAGGAGAGGCTCCCAGATATCCCGAAACAGCCCTAGGCTTGCAGAAGTGCTGTTCAGCCTGGCCAGACCCTACCAATCTTACCTTGCAGCATGTGGGTGACCTGTCCAGTGGGGAGCTGACCCAGACACCCTGGGTCTGAAGGCCAGATGTCAAGCCTGCCCTGCCTGTCATTCTCTCCGGAACAACTGGTCCACCCCTCTTTCATGTCTCCATGCCCAGAAAAATGTGACCCAACCATCTTGTTTCTTCCTACTGCACCTTCTGATTCAGGTCCCCACAGGGGGCTGCCTCCCAGAGCTGCTGCAAGGAGCGAGACCACATGACCTCAGCCTGCAAGGCCTGACAGACAGCGTCTTGGAGGAGGAGGTTCAGACCCTTACTGAATGGTTCCCCAAGTGAATGAGAGTTTCCAGTTGGAGGCAGTGAGGCTTCTGGCTGCAGAGTGTCCTGTCCCGGGGAGGGGCTTTGGAGCGGGACTGGGGGTCTGGGAGGGTGCGAGCCGGGGCAGGGTGAGTGTGATGCCAAGCAGAAAGAAGAACCAGCAAGGTTCAGAAAGAAGGCTGGTGACCTGGGGCTCAGAGAGCCAGGGGACTGTGTGGGGCTGGAGGAGGTGGTAGGGGACACCTGTGCAAAGCCTGTAGGCACCTTAAGATGTTAGAATTATTCCTAAGAGAAATGAGAAAGCACTGAAGGGCTTTAAGCAAGGGGTCCACAAAATCGTGTTTGTGCTTTGAAAGTCCAAATAAGTCTAGCAGCAGTGGGAGAATATGATGTGTGTCGGGGGAGACGGTTGGCATGGGGGAAGGGAGGTCAGCTGGGAGGCTTCCAGACTTTTTCAGATAACAGAGGGAGGTACTGTAGTCTTGGGAGATGGGGATGGAGACAAATGGGCAGATTCGAGAAATACATGGCTTAGTTGCCATGACTGCCATGATTTAAATCCAATGATATAGGGGGAGAAATGTTAAATATGATGCCTAAGTTTCCAGAACATGGACCTGGAGGGGTGATAGGCCATTTTCTGAGCTAGGATCAGTTTTGAGGTGTGGGGAGTTCTTTTGAGATTTAGAAATGTTGACTTTGAGGAATTGTTGGAACATCCCGGTGGGGATACCCAGTCTGTAAATCAGGGGAGAGGCCTGAGCTAGCATGCAGGCTATGGAGGCCACAGAGACTGAGAAGGGCGTCTTGAAGGACACAAAGATTTATGGCAGACTAAAGGAGGATAAATCTTGTAAGACAAGATGAGTTTACCAAATCCTACCATTTGCAACAGCATGGGTGGAGCATGGGAGGGTGTTATGCTCAGTGAAATAAGCCAGGCAGAGAAAGACAAGTACCAAATGATTTCCCTCATTTGTGGAGTATAACAAGGAAGCAAAACTGAAGGAACAGAGCAGCAGCAGACTCAGAGACTCCAGGAAGGGAGTAGCGGTTACCAAAGGGGAGGGGGTGGGGGGGAGGGAGAAGGGGATTAAGGGGCATTATAATTAGCACACACATTGTAGATGGGTCACAGGGAAGGCGGTACAGTGCAGAGAAGACATGCAGTGACTCTGTGGCATCTTACTACACTGATGGGCAGTGACTGCAATGGGGTGGGAGGGGACTTGATAATATGGGTGAATGTAGTAACCACATTGTTTTTCATGCTCAAGTGAAACATTCATAAGGTTATATATCAATGATACCTTAATTTTAAAAAAGTGTGTTACCCATAAACGAAAAAGAAAAGATGAGTTTACAAAGAAGGCGGGGGAGAAGTGGCCCAAGAGCTAGCAGATCAGAAGAGGCTGGTGTTTGCTAAGTGCCAGCATCTCTGAAGAACAAAGAGGCATGTGGCTGGATGTCACAATAATGCCGAGGAAGGTGGAAGCTGGAGTGTGCCCAAAAGGCATGAATCTCTGAAAAGTAATTTTTCCCCAGGTTTTAACCGTTATTATTCCTGTTTTATAAGAGGGGAAACAACACAGAGGTAGTAGAAATGGTTCCTTGAAGAGGGTGGACAAGTCCTGATGGCTACAGCATCGGTTCCACTCTGCTCTGGGATGTTTCTCCATGGGCTCTACATGCATCATGGTTCTGTCATCACGATGACCTGGAATAAGTTCCATGTTTTGCCTCCATATTACAGATGAGGAAACTGAGCCTCAAAGCAAGTGGTAAGGCGAGCTGACGTCAGAGTGTCGAAGCAAGTGGTAAGGCAGGATTTGGCATCCTGGTGGAGCTGAAAGCCCATGCCCCTGATCCCAACGACCCTTTCTGTTTCCTCCCACCACATGCCTGTTTCCTTTCCTGGATGCCACGATACCAGCTTCTCCTTGTTTTCTTTCTACATCTCTGGCCTCTTCATCTTGAAGGTTAGCTTCTTTCTTCCAAATAAAAAACTCACGTCTCCTATTTCCATCTCTTTTCTTTCCATGGCCTCAACTCCTGGCTTCTGCTTCCGCCACACTCACGATATCGAGAGGCCCGAGGTTACCCGTGACCTTCCCCACTGCCCGGCCCACACTTTTCCCTCCACATTTGTTCTCCATCTTGCTCTGTGGCCTTGGACCCATTTTGCCATTCCTCCGTCTTCTATCTGCTTGCCTACAGCTGTGATGGGCTTTTCCTTTCCATCCACTGGCCCTTCTTATGCCCCAGCGCCTGTTCCTAGTCCCTCTGCAGTCCCCAGCCTAAAAGCTCCCTCGAGGCTTTATACTCCTTTTGAGAACTCATCACTTCTCCTGGTGCTGCCCTCCCTGCTGTGGGGGTTCCCTTCTTAGTACTGTCTGCTCTCTCTGACTCCATCGCCACTTAGACGTGAGACATCACTCCACACGCATGTCTGGAACCAAATCCACGGACTTCCTAACCTCCTCCTCCCACCCTAATCTTCTTATTCAATTTCAAAATCTTTTTTTTTTTTTATTATTCAACTGTTTCCCCCTACTTTCCTATCCCTATCCATCCACCATCCCAGTCTAAATATATCCAATCACTAAGTTCTAGGAATAGTTCCTTAAAGTGTATTATCCCTGACCCAAGTTACTTCCCTGGACTTTTACCTTCTGGCCCATCCCCTAAAATTGACTCAACCCTGCTCTCTGCTCATGATCAAAGAAAGCATATTCTCAGGGATTGGTTGAGGGCAAATTCATATCTGCCTTCTAGACTTTTGCCAAAAGTTACCTCAAACTCTTGAATAACCAGTTGTCTCCAAAGGCCCCCATTGTGGAAAATCCACCGGGGATTACTGGTTGACCCTCAACCCACTCTTAGCAGCCCCAGATCTGATGGCTTCAAGGTCTGTACAAGTGAACAAACGAGGAGGTAGACAGGCGTGTGGCACATTACAGAGCATCGCCTCTCTCTCACACTATCAGGCATAATGCCAAACAAAACATCTCCCTGTGGCCCAATCTAGACTCCAGCCCATTTGTAGCCTTAACTTAGTATCTGAGTGCTGCCGTGACCTCCAAGGAGCCGCACGCTGTGACCTAGTTGGGTGCTTTCTGCGGCTGCCTTTGCCTCGCCGTGCTTTGGGGTCAGGCTGCCAGCAGACCCTGATTGATTTTATAAGGTTAGTCACACACAGTTCATTCAAAGAGATGTTTTGTCAAGGACAACAGAGAGAATCGTATTATCCTCTGGAGCTGAGTATATTTTTGTAAGTTTCCTCAAATCCCTTACACAATAAAATGGGACATTATTAAATAAAGTCATCTCCCTCCTTCTGTTCCTCCTCTTAGAAGGCGAGTTCCCCAAGGCTGGGGATTTGTGTCTCCTTCACCACTATGCCCCACTCCTAGAACGGTGTCCAGGCCTTTGTATGGGCTCGGTACAAATGTATTGCCTGAGTCTGCAGTGTTTCCATCTTTGTCCAGATGTCACCCCCCATCGTAAGCCCCCAGGGCCCTTCCTCCAAGACCTTCCCTTTCGGTCTATGTGGCACAGCCCTGCCAGACCTCTTTCAGCACATGAGCTCCCGTGTGAAAGCCCTTCCTCGCCCCCAGCTGACGGCAGGGCTCCCAGATAAGCCCTCCCCTGGCCTTGTTTCCTGGCTCTGTCTACCCACCCTCTGGCTCCTCACCGACCCACAGGCATTCTGCCTGGGAGTTGTTCCCCCTCGTGTCTCCCCAGCCCGTCTGCTCTGCCCCGTGCGCCCCCCCCAGGAGCGGTCTCCTTCCCCGAGCCTTCCTTTACCTGGTATAAATACCCATGCCCCTCTCCCTTTGATGCAGGTCCTAGGACACTTGTACATGGGACGGCCAAGTCACTGTGTAACTCAGACTTGCAGATGGTTTCATTAAAGAGACATTTATTAAGGACCCCATCAGAGCGAGATGCTACATTTGGACTACGTTCAGATAGGAGAGGCGTGAGGCAAGTTCTGGAGAAGGCGCTGTAAGCCAGGACGTGGTGTGAGAGCCACAGGTCTCCAGAATGACAGTTGCCCATGAACTTCTACATCAGGAAAGAAACATGGGGTTATCAGACCTGGAAAGAAACCGAGATATTCTAACAGTGCAGTTCTCTCTTGAGAAATGAACCAGCCACACTAGATCTGGGGAAATAAGGTCATTTGTCAGTGGTTACTGAAAAGTAGGAAAGATTTACCTGTGTGCACCTTCGGTGGTCTGATTTCCAGGCCCTGGCACTGGGGTCATGACACTGGAGGTCTGGTCCTTCTTCCCAGCAAGCTTCCAAGTGAGTCCCTGGCAATTCTTGTTCTGAGGCAGGAGGAACGCTAGAGGCCAACAAGGGAAACCTGGGTGGATAAAGATTTTGTAGCTGGTCTGCCCTCCCCCTTAGGGCACTGCTGGGAGACTCAACCAGTAGCATTCCAGTCACACAGGAAGACTTTGGACAGTACATGGAAGGCAAGTTTCCCCCTTTGGTAAATGCAGAGGCTGCCAAAACTCCCATTTCACATGAGCGCGCAGACCCAAAACTCCTGGGCGTGGGCAGGGCTGCGGCTGTTACCCATCTTTGAGGTCCCATGGCTCTAAGGTATGTTTGTGGAAATGCACCTTTTTTCAGAATAGCTTCCGAGCCAGCGATGAGCAGGCCTGGCTGCCCTTTTACCATAGCTCTCATCTGTGCCCCTCGGAGGGTGCCCCCTTGTCCTTCGGATACCTAATCCGTTGTCTTCCCAAAGGGCTATATCTGATGACCTCTCCCAGGAGAGTTTGTTTTAAAATACCTTCAGCAGTGACTACAGGTCTTGATCCTTACAGGGTTTTCCGGCCATGAGAATAGGGAGGGGTGTGTTCTCTGGCACCGGCCTCCCGCGGGTCCTCAGACCGTATGGTGCAGGGGCTGCCTGATACCCAAATACATCTCCTTATGAGCAGGCTGAGCCTGTCTCGTGGAAGAGGCGCAGAGGGCCAGGCGGGGCATTGCTCCCACGGCAGAAGACATTTCTCTAAGAGGTTTCACATCTCTCCCCCAACTTCACCTTTCAGTTCCGTTTTATAAAACCCAACATTTTGTCTGGCCTCAGGGAGAATGAGGCTGTGGGATTTTTCAGTGCAGTTTTGGCTTTGAACCTGAGGGAGAAGGCAGAAGTGACCGGGTCACAGGCGTGAGATTCGGGGTTGGGGCTGAGGTCGGGTCTCAGCTCCGTGGCTAACCAGCTCTGTGACCCCATTCACCTCCCAGGCATCCCTGATCCTGGGCTGAGGAAGGGACTTCTGCCTCACAACACTGAAGGAAAGATTAAAGGGAACCCCCTGGAGCCCGGCACCCCTGCTGTGGGCTGTCACTCCTCAGGCTTTGAAGTCTCTGTGGCACATGGAGTTGTGTGACTGCACAACTCTGAGGGCAGCCGTGGAGGTCCCAGGTAGGGCTGCTTGGAGCTGCCTTGCTGCCGCCAGGCAGAGAGGCCACAGAACTTCTTTCCTGTAGTGAGATCCGGGCCCTCCCCGAGCCCTGGTATCCAAGATTCGCCACACTGGGGCCCCAGGTGGCCGCGCTCTTGTCAGGGTGCTGACCACCCACCTCCTGTGCAGAACACCCTGCGGCCTCTTCTGTCATTATCGGAAAGCCTCCCAAGCCCACTCCTCTCCGTGGCCCCCGTGGAGACTACCAGGAACACCGTGGGCCTGGGAGGTGCTCAGTAGATGCTGGTGAAGTGAATGAACAGTTAGCAGCTTAAGGTTTTTCGGTCTGGGGTCATCGAAGGATGATGCATTCACATCCCCAGAGGAATGTTTATCGCCTCTACAATTCCAAATGTCAAGTTCCAACAATGCAGCGGCCCACGGCCACCACCCAAATGGTCAGATAACAGCAGCACTACTGGCTGCTCCCTTCAAGCTTATCTGTTGTTTAATGAACAACCTGTGAGGCCACAGAGATAGCCTAGAGCAGGGCCCATCCCTGGCCAGGGAGTCACTGGCTGACCCCAAGTGCTGGGGTTACTTAATCTCTCTGGACGTCTTTTCCTTATCTGTGAAACAAGGGGATTGGGCCGCGGACCCCTTCTAGCTCTGTGCCTGATGGCCGACACTCCCCCCCTTTACCTTAGACCCTCCTCCGGACTCTCCCCGGGGCCTCTGCCCCCTTCACTCTGTTCTTTCCTTCCGCACAATTGCCTTGCGCCACCCCGTGGGGCCTGTAGGCCTGGGTGCCCAGAGCTGAGGTCGGGTGTCGGGGAACCTGGGGTGCACATGACTGGCTTTGGCCATCTTCTCTCGCTCTTCTCATTCTCTTTAGATCCCCAGACCCGTTCTGAGAGTCTCACGTAAGCTGTGGGACCGCACTCTGAAGATGCACACTCAGGAATCAATGTGCAACGCTTTGGGTGCAGTTCTGGGTTCTGGACCCCCTGGCCACGGCCAATCCACAGACTTCAAACTAGCAGCTACCGGGTCCAGTTCCTTTCTCCACCTCCACCTCGGGTTCTCCATGTCCCAGAGACTCTTTCCAGATCAAATCACCTTCACCGACCAGGAGAATGTGATTTTCAGGGTGTAAGTGAATGAAGTTTCCTTTACTCATTCTACATTTCACCTGGACCTCAAATCTACAGGTGAAGCCTCGATAACGTGGTAGATTTTGCAGCCAATGCAACTAGCATAAAGGGAAGTGTAAGGGGCACGTCTGATACCCTGAAATCCCGTCTGTGTCCCACCTCACGTGGACACTGTCCATGGCCACACTTCATCCTCCGTGGGCATCAAGGGTCGTGGGATGTCTGGGCTCCTGCCACGCAGGGCCCCGTTTCATACAGTCTACTGTGTGCACTCCAAAAACTTAATATCTACCATGTCCCAGCCACTGTTACAGGCTCTGGGAATATAGCACTGAACGGAACAAGTCCTTGCCTTCAAGGAGTTAATATGGAAAACACAGTCTCACCTGTTAATATCAGTTAATATTCTCACTTTACTGTTAATATAAGTCAGATCACCAGTATTCAACCACAGGCATAATCAACCATGGGAAGAGAACAGAAGGTGATCATCCCGGCCTGGGTATGGTCCAACGAGCAGGCCTTGGAGGAGGAGGAGGGTTTTGCGTGGCATTGCAGGTTGAGAGAATGGGAAAATAACTGATAGGCGCAACTCAAAAGCTGCTCCTGTTGGCCCCCCCCCCCCCCCGCCAGGCCATTTGCCTTCCTGGGTTCAGATGGACCCCCTATCACTGTGTGCATTTACCGTTACAGCTCTGCCTCAATTTGTTCATCAGAAAAGTGGGGGAAATAGTGTGTCTTGATGTGGCAACTATGAAGGGGAAATGAGATAAAACACGTAGAGCCCTTAGAGTATCTAAGATGTAGTAAGAGCTTGATAAAAGCTGTTACTGTTGTTAGTCTTCAGTGTCCAGGAAGAGCACAGGTAATAAGGGCCAGTCCTGGGAACGGCTGGAGGGAGCAGTCTCCGGACTGGGGCAGTGTCCTCAAGGGTCGAGAAGGAATCCGTGCTTTTGGGCAGGTCACCACACTTCTCTCGGGTGCTCTAAGGGCGATGGGGTTGTCTCTGAACCCCCTTAATGGCTTGGGAGTCAGTGAGTCTATGGCCCTTTTGTCATGTAGTAGCTGGGGATCGCATGAGAGCCACTGAGGTAGCCTGAACAGAGCTGTGGACTCGTTGGTTTGTCTCTAGTACCCCTCCTCACCTACCTTTCCTTTTCTGTGTCATTTCTCCACATTTTCTGTCTACCCGCTTTCTCCTCCCCAGTCAGAGGAAATCATCTCACCAAAATAATTAGTCTCCAGGGGCGAATCCTTCGAGTTGTTCTTCTTCCCGGGGATATTTTCATTTTAACAGGTGCTGGGAGTAGCTCTTTGGAGGGCACAAAAGAAATGCTTGGCACTCTCTCAGCTCTGTGAGAAGCTGCGGTCTAATAGGAGCATAAGCCTAGTACTGTTGCCAAGGACAAAGAGATAGCCTGGAGATGTGGCCAAGGAAGGCACTGGATGAAAGGTGGGGTGTTGAAATGGCGTTGGGATTTTGATGGTGAGGAGAGGCCCTTGTAAACTCTTGGAAATAGGAATGAGTAAGGCAGTTTGGGGATAAGGAGACCGAAGAGGCTGGATTCAGGTTGGGAAGCATTAATATCTACTGATGGGACTGTGAGGAGGGGTGGGGGTGAGGAGGGAGGATATAGGAGAGGCGTGGTTCTTCTAGTTGGCCCCCTGGTTTCTAGTTTGTTCATGAGCTCCTTTGTCAGGAAACTAGCATACACGCACTCACATAGAAGGAAACTAGAGGAAGCTTCGAGAAAGAAAATCCCGTATTGCCTGTGTAGGGGCTAACAGTAGGAGCAGGCATCTTCAGCACAGATTTGTGAGCTTTGTAAAAGTATTTTAAATTTACATCTGCTTTAACTTCCATCTCGTCGTCAATAAGAACTGAATTTGATCATCCGTCTTTTCCACCACTCTTGCCTTCAAATAACCTTTCACTGCTTCTCAAACCAAGACTATCTTCAGTATGTGACTTTTTTATACTGCTGAGAATCCAGGCACTTCTCTTCAGTTCTAAGATATTCTTGGCTAATATTTGACTACTGTGTCCCCTCCACTCCCACCATGTTTATTTCCTAGAACACCAGTAAGGTAAATACTGGGTCTTATGAATCCATCCTTCACCGTTCTTACCTGCTCTTTTGTATTTCTCATCTCTTATCTCTCTGTGCTGCACCTGAGATAACTTCTTGATTCAATCTCCTAGCTCTTCAACTGTCAGTTGGCTTGTCAGTCCATCCATTCAGATTTTTATTTCAAAAGTCAAAATATTAACATCTATTATCTGTTCATTTTTTTTAATGGATGCAATATCCGCTGGTGTCTCTGAGGCTATTAATTAAACATACTCCAGAGTCCTGTTTTGATCTATCAGTAAGCCTGTTTCCTCATATGTAAACTCTTCTGTTTACGCGCTGTGACTCCTTTCCACAGTGCTGCATTCATCAAATATTTGGCGAGTCTTAGTTATGTGCTCATTCTTTGTGGCTGAAATTCCTTGTCCCCAACTTTTGGGGGGAGGAAGAGAAGATGCCAGGTGTTCTGCTGCAGCTTGTAGTCCAATCCGTTTTCAGGAAGAGTGAGGAAGACCTGGCATGTGTCACTAGGCAGAGGATCTTAGCAGTTAGGCTTCTGGGCTTTTGAGCTTTGGCATCTCCAGCGCCAAACCTCTAGACCAATAACTTGAGCCGAGTCCGCACTTCAGCTGCTACTTGGTGAGGGGAAGGAAGAGGTACAGGGACTCCTGAAGCCAGCTCCCCCGTCCGCTTGTCGCCCATGGTCTCCTCCTGTTCTCCTAATCCACTGTCCCCAGGTGTGGAGCCCTCTGGGGTTTTGTCCTGCCTTGTACGGATACTTTTCCAAATATATTTTCATTTGTTTCCCCTATCAGATTGATCCCTTTCCTTTTTTACTTTCAGAATTTCTGGCCCAAGGAGGGTTCCCCTTCTTGTTTTATATTTTAGTTGTGAATGCTAAAAATACTTTTTCTTTCGATTCCAGAGACTTGGGTGACAAAGAAAGGCTGTAGCATGTGCTTCATCCACCATCTCGATCCAGAAATTTACTGGGGGTATTAAAAATAAGGTACCACAGATTTCTGAAAACAGTCTCAAAGAAGGGGCTCTGCTGATACCTTCTTTATATCATTGGGATGACAGTGAGGCCGCCCGGGAGTGTCATCCATTTGGCCATCGGATGTCTGATGTGGTAGTTGCATATCAGTCACATGGCTCTGAGGCCGGGCCCTGCGACAATATAGTAGCATAACTGATGCCAGAGGGGCTCTAGACCTCACCCAAGGAGGGCCCCAGGGTTGGATCGGGTAACACTGGAGGCAGCAGAAGATGAATAATAAAGAGAGCCATACTTGGAGACCAAGAAGAGCAAATACAGGCTAGACGGGGAGGTCAGTGAGGGACGAGACGCAAGCAGAAATGCAGACTCATCAAACAGCTTCCCAGAGAATCGGTGGAATAGAGACCATGGGAGACTGTGGCCAGGTGTCCTCCTTATTCCAGTAAAATAATCAAAATGTCTACGAGTCAGAGGAAACTTCTAGACGGGCAGTGGGGGAATCCTGAAGAAGTGATAGAAACACTTTGAAAAAGGCTCTGAATGATCTGTGACCACTTTGAACTTGGAAGTAAGACATAGTCAGCATTGCCATAGTTTTTATGACATTGTATCGTTAGTGTAGTCGTACCACAGTGGGGAATGATTCCGTTCACTGTTCTGCCCCTTCCCCATACTGTGTGACTCGGGGCAAGTTAATATAGCGCTCTGAGTCTTCAGTTTCCTTGCCAGTAAAATAGAGGTAATAGAAACTTCCTTTACTTGAGGTAACTTAGATGAAATATCTGTATAAGCTGTAAAGTGAGATAATACAGGAGTCAGGCATGATTTGGCCTGAGGGTCCTTCTAACCCTCCTGGAGTTTAGGAGAAAAGCAGAAATGAACAATCTAGCATTCCTTGAAAGAAACAGAAAGCACCTCCAGCCTCAGGTGAGCATTCCAGGGATCCTTGCCAAGGACCTTAACTACCACAGCCGGTGGACCAGACACATTTTCCCAAGCACTCCACTTCTTCTCTGAGGACCTTCTGTCGTAGGTACCGTGTGGCAGGTGATGGGCGTGTGAGGACCTTGGCCAACTGGCCCTGTCCCGAAAGCTCATGAACCAGTGGTGAAGGCAGGCCTTGAACTAGTAAGTATAAAATCGAGACACAGCTTATCAAAGGCAGCATGAAGGGTCCTATGGGCGTGATGCCCCAAATGAGGTCAGCACCCCCTTAAACTGAGACTTAAAGATAGAGGCGTTGGCCGAAGAAATGGCAAAGGCATGACTTATTCCAGAGAGAGGGAACAGTGCGTACAAAAGTGCTGATGCTTAAGAGGACAATGCTTTTACCAAAAGCAGGCAAGCTCCCTCTTTCCAAATTATGCAGGCGTTATTCCAGGAACTGGAGCAGATGTGATTTATGCCCAGGGTCTCTACAAGCGCTGGGCTGTATAGCTCCTCACATGGCTTGGTGACCTGCCAAGGGAGTGGGGTGGGGATCTGGCGTCATGTGCGGGTGGGCTCACCTGAATTGACTTCTACCATTTCTCACCAGAGTCACCCGGGACATGGGACACAAAGAGGGATCCCTGACTACGCAAAAAACCCAATTAAAGTAGCTTAAAGTAATTTTTACTCAACAGAGTATTTAAGAATAGATTTCCTTTTCAGTCCATTATGCTGGCAAGTGGGTGAGGAGGGAGGCTTCCCAGGGTCCCTGCTCCTCAGGACCAGCGTCAGGACTAGATTGGAAGCCCTCAGCCCCAGGGTGGAAACTATACTTGAGGCCCGAGTTCAGCTGAGACAAAATTTATGACTTGCCTGGTCTCGATTCCAAGTTCTATGTGGAAGCTGTTGTCAGTGGTCCTAAGAAGTCAGCTAGGAGGTACAGAGGAAACCTCCCACTTGCTAGGACAATGATGGAGGTGATGAGATGCCCTCTGGACAAGCGCCCTGGAGGGGACAGGCTCTGTAACGCTGGATGGGTAAGGTGCTTGCCAAGGAACGCTTTCACACTCATACCAGGGTGACGGGGGGCAGTCATTTTCTTAGGCTGTGGGAACCATCCTCCTGAAAACTATGGCCCCAGAAATCAGAGTTTCTCAAGTAATTCAGCCGAGTTCTGACTATCCTTTCCCAGTTTTACGGGCGCCCTACCTTTGCTCACATGGAACCAGACCTTCAGAGTTACCGTTTCCCACCGACAGGTCCTTCCAGCGGAAGGCAGTGTATGTGTACCGCCATGGCAGAAGCCAAAGTGGGTTTCAGAAGTATTTCTGTACAGCTTATCAATAGAGAGCACGGGGTCTAGCAATACTCTCTACCCGGCCCCTGTCCCCCGACCTGAAAAATCAAAATGGAAAAAATAAGGATAAAATCTGCCAGCTTAAACCAATCTTTAGGTCTTAGGAAAACCACACAAGATTCCCCAGGAGTGGGTTTAATAACCTATATTTATGAAGCTTCCCTGCTGTGAAAATCAGAGGGCAGCAATGGTTACTCAGCTCAGTTCTCTGACCGGAGGGCTTGGGAATTGGTGAATATATGGGAGGAAGTTACACACCTTGGCATCCACCCCATAAGTCCATCAAGTGAGGGGTGGGAGTAAGGACCCCACATAAATCGTCCCGGGCTCACCTCTGACCTTCTGGTCCAGTAAAGATCACAGACTGTGGCTTACGTGGTAAATCCCCAGTATACCATTTACTAGACCTGTAACCTTGGTTGAGCAAGTTACTTAACCTCCCTGGGCGGCCTCAGGTTCCACTGCTGTGTAGTGGAGATAACAACTACCTCCCGGGGCGGTTATGAGGACTTGACAGCTCATGTCCTTCAACCACCTGATACAGTGGCTAGTATGTGTTCATTCCCCAATAAGCAATAGCTAATGTTAATGGTAAAACAAATACTTTTCAAAGACATGTCAACAAGGAGTAAAAATATTCCACCTAGAACTATGTTTTGGAGAAGAGCTGTAGTCAGGTTGGCACTGGAGATGAGCGCTGGGCAGTGGGTGAGACCCAGGGACTGGTTGGCCCCAGAGGGTCCAACTTTATGCTTGCTGTCCTGGTGCCATTAGTAATAGCACCCCCTTTGCTCTCACAAGCACCCCATTGGACAATACATTTTATGATCCCCTTAATTATATGTGCATCCCAACCATGCTTTCAGCACTAGCCACCCCTTTCTGCCTGCGGCATCAATACTACAGTGGTCACAGCTATTAATGATTCGAATGGCTACCTTTTATTGAATGCCAAGTTTTACCTCGTTACATTACACCTCACAATCAGTCCCATACAGATTTTATTCTCATATTCATCTTACAGGTGAGGCTTGGAGAGATTAAGTAATTTGCCCAAGAGTCCAGACTTCATCAAGAGTTGGGGCTGATGGTCCCAACTTACTACACTTCAGGGCTGGACTTAACAGCAGGCCTCTGTGTGCCCTTCAGTCCGGAGCTGGATAGAGCAGGTAGGGATTCTGGAAGGGTGAGGAGAGCCCCTCTGGAAATTTCCCTTAGCAATGGGACTAGCCTCTCACAATCCTCAGGGCCTGGACCACAGCCGTTTCTGGGAAGGCTGCAGCTCAAAGGACTGTGGGCTCTAGGGTTGGTAGCCAGTGGGAGCGGTGTCTCCATGCTGTGCTGTGAGGAATCCAAACAGGCCTTGGCCACTCAGACACTGTACTCCAGTGTCTGAGCCCAGGGCACCAGGATCAGTCCCAAACATTTTCACTGCAATATTTTCTTCCAAATGTTATTCCAAAATGCTAAGCCATGTAGTAACAATAGCAACACGTGAAGGTCAAGTCCTCTTTCCCTGACTTTTCATGGTGTCTTTTAAAAGATAATAACTCTCAATCTATGGGTGCTAATGCTATTTGTGGATCACAACAGCCATTTTGTGTATGCATATGTGTACATATCAGTGAATGTATACCTGTGCATATATTTATGGGCATGTGTGATCATAATAATATCTAACACCTACTGAGTGCTTACTTTATGCCAGGTACTGTTCTAAGCACTCTGTAGACAGGATTCTCACTGAGTTCTTGTGACAGCTCTAGGAGGGAGGCGCTAACGTTGAAGCCCAGAAACTAGCAGCAGCTTGCCCGGGTTCACCCAGGACTCAGTGGTAGAACAGGACCCAGATCCAGGCGGGGTGGCTCAGAAGTATGCTCAAATCCTCTCTGCTGCCTCTTGCTTTCTTCTCTCTCCTCCTCTGTACTGGGGTAGCTAACATTTTATATGCTACCTACTTCCAAAGGCCTGGCAGCTCCTTGATCAGGTACCAGGCAGGACTCTGGGGCCCTGCCAGGAAATGGGTCTGTATTACCCTCTTTCTAGCTGGAATTGCATGCTTTCCAAATCACAGTTTCTTCTCCACAAAGCTTTCCAGATGTCCCCAGCCCGCAATCACCAATCCTGCCTTTGTTTTCCTTTATTGCCCGTGACCACAGTCAGCACTTGGTGGACATCCTTGGTGATATTTCTAGCATGTCTTTATTCCAATGTAACCTAGGTACTTTTAAGCATGTGGCTTGTTTGATTATACACTATCCTGCCTCTGTTCCCCACCTCTGTTCCCACAGGACCCCTAATAGCCTCTGTGGCACGTTTGTGTGATTTGGAAAAAGCCTCCACTTCTGGGGGATACACTTTGGAAAAGGTGCCCCTTCAGTGGCATTTGGGCTGGATTCCAGGCCCTCCCGCCCCCGTGTCCTCCCCTGACTCCATTCCCCATTGTAACCCAACCCGCACCAGCTTCCTGGTGTCAGCTGAAGAGCTAACTAGGAGGTACTCAATACATATTGATCTGTTGCCTACCTGAATTTCTAAGGTGGGGCCTGTTGAAATTGTTTCAAAGATTTGCAAAAACTAAGAGGACTATAAAAGTGGATTTTTGTCTTTCAAATGTAAATCCAATTTATTCAGTTAGAAGAGTCTGAATCTAAAAGAATAGGACAGCCAGCTCAAGTGGATGACTAAATGTCCAAGGAGCCAAGGTTGGCCACAGCAAATGCTGCTAATGACAAATTTGACAAAAGCTTGAGAAAGTGGCACTGTTAGGAAGCTGTGGCCTAAATACCCATCTCCCCCCGCTCCACCACCATTCACAAGCTGTGGCAGTTCAGGAGAATCACAAAGTCTGTCTCCCAGCCCCAGATTGTGCATCTGTAAAATGGGGCTGACCATCCCTGCCCCACCGGCATTCCGAGGACGGTGTGATCAGTCGAGGAGATAATCATGCCTGGCATTATCATCACCTGCCAAGTAATCACTAAAGCAAACAACAAAAAATTCTTTTTTGCTTGAAAAATAATGGTTTATGCATTACACAAGGATCACTTCCTCGCAGACACTTAAGTTCCAGGATAATTGCAGATTGCTGCAACCTTTTGGCTATGGGCAAGGGAAGATGGTGTAAAGAAAATACCCAGAGAGAGACCACATTTTGTTCAGTTAACTCAGTTTCAAGGGGAATTTTTTGGCATTGAATTGGACACTGCATATAGCTTCTTTTTGTCCGAAGGCAGCTGGCTCCTTTGCTGAGGGAGACTTCCTAAGGCTTTCTTGTAAAGTTGCCACAGGTTGGGGTGAGTGGGCAGCGCTACTGGGGCTGGAGAAACCAGGAGCAGGGCAGTTCTCCAAGCGGCACTAAATCATGGAACGAGCCTTACTAAACAGCTTTAAAAATGAGTCCAAAGGGGGAGGGACGGTGCGGGTGCCAAGGTTGCAGCAGATTGGGAAGCTTGTTAGAGGTGGAGAGAAATGCCAGACAGATGGGGAGAGACCATAGGAAGCCAGGAGGAGTGGGCGGAGAAGGGGCTTAGGACTGTCAATGTGGGCAAAAGACAGGTGATCCATTTCATGAGAAAAAAATTACCTGAATTATGTTTATGATTCATTCATTCATTAACTTTTCTAGAACCCTGAGCTCCAAGTGCAAGGCATGATGTCAGAATTCCAGTATGGGTTGGCAGGGGACAGGTAGGAAGGACACCAGGAGAATATTGTCTCTGCCTTTAAGGAGCTCATGATACAGTTAGAGAGAAAGACATAAATACAAGTAAAAATAGCAAGAGCTTTATGTGATAAACTCCACTGAAAAGGAGCATGCAAATTCTGTGGGTGGAACAGCAAAGGGATTGACTGATCAGAGGAAGGGGACGGGCATCAGAAACTGTCTCCTAAGAGATGGTCCCACTTGTCTTGGGGAAGTGTTGGGGTTCTGCTGGAACGAGGTGGCCGCATGCTCTTGGCAATGGCACAGGATGTGAATTCAGATGTGTTTTGAGTGTTTTCACGGCAGGCATTGCTCCTGAAGGGCTGCTGAAACCTTTGTGAGTTTGGGAAATTTTAGGACAAGCATTAAATGTGAAAAAGTCTGTGCAAGCCATCCAGAGCATATTTGAGTTAAGCCACGTCATAACATGTGTCAAGCGTGACTACAAATGGCCCCTTTTAAAAGCAGGCACACACAGATAGCTTGTGAAGCGGTTAATTGGAATGGGCTGAGCTGGAGTGAGGTCCCCATGAGTTTTCAGGATGCAAGAGTCCTTTAGAAGCTCAGAGTTACTGTCTCAGGCTACTCTGGAGTTAAGAGATTGTACTCTGCAACCAAAGAAAGGAGTAGGCCTGAGTCATCTTCATTCAAGATCCTTATATAAATCTTATCAGAAAAATGAGTAATAAGCATTATTAACATATGCCACCAGAATCTGTTTTTAAAAAAACGAGAAGTTGATTTTGGTTAAGGAAATAAAAACAGTAAATATGCTTCTTTCAACTTAAGGGCTTTTTTTAGTTTGAAGTAGCTATTTAATCACAGATGGCACAATGCCTCGATATAGTCAACTACAGGAGTACTTGTGTTGTAACAAGCGGCAATAATATTGACATTTGAGCAAAGAGCTGTGGGGGTAACAAGGAGGGAAAGTCATTCTCCCTGAGGTCATCAAGGGGTGCTTCACAGAGACCAGGGTGGAGGACTACGATTCAAAGGAGTTAAGTGTGGGGCAGGTCCTTCAAGGCAAAGAACAGCACGCATGGGAGGGTCCACTGGAGAGGATGATGGGGACAGTACAAGAGTCCTCTGATTCTAGGCGGTCTCTCACTACTCACCATCCCGCCCCCAAATTCAACTGCTATTTGAGCTCCGAAAGTCTCGCCTCTTCCTCACTCTCTATTCTCGGTGCCGCCTGCAAGCTAAGGCTTTCATCAGCCCTCCCCTGGAACAAAGTCACACCAATGTCCCTGCCCCGCTCTCCTTCCCCTAATTTTCCTTCCTTACTGCTGATAGCTTTCCAAAGTAACTTGCCACATCACTTCTTCTCTGCATAAAAACATGAAGACCCGCACACCCCTCAATGCTAGTTTTATTTTTATTGATACAGGATCCCCCCATGTTTGGCAAAAGAAAACATCTGGATTTCCTGTTCTGCAAAAAAGAAAAGACAGCTGTACGCTTAATCTGGAGAAAAGGCTGCAGTGACAAGTTCTGAGTATCAGGCAGTCCCGGGAAGGCAGATGTTTGCTTTGTTTAGCAGGAGGCAGAGTGGGGGCCTGAGTCAGCATTGAACCTGGAGCTTACATTTTTGTAGGCTGACCCAATGAATTATGGCAGTGGTGAATAAAGAAGACTGCCCACCCTCATGGAGCTACAGTTCTAGAAGAGGAAACAGTAATGCAGATATCCCCCAAATAAGTACATAATTACAGTTTTGTAATAGAGAAATGTAAGGATTCAGCAAAGATGACACCAAGCTAGAGATGGCATTTAGGGTCTTGGGAGAAGATGAGCTGGCCGAGGGAGAGTGCAGTGTGAGAGGGGTTCCCAAAGAACCCAAGAATTCAGAATTTGGAAGGGTGATGGGGAAAGTACTAGAGTCCTCTCATTCTGGCCAGTCTCTCACTGCCCACCATCCTGCCTCCAAATTCAGCTGTTATCTGAGAGAAATAGATGCTAAGAAACAATAACCAGAAGGGATAAAGAAGATTTAAAAAAAAGCATTTTATCACCAAAGCCAAGAGGAGAATGTGTTTCAAGAAGGAAGAAATGGTTAACTGTATCACATGCTGCTGGGAGGGCAAGTCACCTGAAGGCAGAAAATTTATACTGGATAAAGCAAAGAAGCTATTGTGTCCCCAGCAAGAGCAGTTTCTGCAAAGTGGTGAAGGGGCACCTTTCCCAAAGTGTATCCCCCATACAGGAAAGGAGAAGAGGAGACAGAGTGGAGGCATGCCTATGCATAACCCCTAAAATGCTTGGCCATGTCTGGAGAGTAGGTAGAATGGGGAGGGCTTGAGGAAGGCATGGACTTCAGAGAAGCTTTGCTTGCTTGGCTTTGTTACAGAGGACACTAGCATACATGTGAGGCTGACAGGGAGCATCCTGGTGGTTCTGGGAGAGGCTGACAGTTTGGGAAGGAGAAAATATACCTAATGGAATTGGGTGGAAGGGGATGAGATCCAGGGCCCACGTGGAGGGACTGGCCTGGGCTGGAGGAGGGACGTGTGCCCTGTTGTAATGTACATGGGAGGAGAGGACAGGTGAAATGCAGCCGACTGAGGTGCTCTGCCGAGTGGCTTCTCTGGGAGTAAAGGGGTTGCAAGCACAAAGCTCTGAGAAGAAGAAATTGCAATTGTGAATGTGCAGGAGCTTCTAGAAAAGCCTGGTAGAAGTGCCCAGATGAGGTTGGAGAACATGAAGTTAGACCCATCTCAAAATGTCCAGTTGGGTCAAATTCTCCAGTAATACTGACCTACTCAGGTACAGCTATGAGTAAGTCTCTGGGCTGTTGCCAGGTAAGGACGATGGAGAGGGCACAGTGGATTTAGTAATATTTTTAGGACACAGAGGAAAGAACTATGACCTCTAAGGTGGATACAGAAGGAAGTAATGATAGGAGGAGGTTCATGGACATAGAGAAAGTGGAGGAACCACTGGCTTGGGATCTTGTTGAAGATGGAGAACTTTTGCAGTGAGGAGAAAGACTTGAGCAAACAGCCGGAAGGTGGCAGCGAGAAAAAATTTCAGGTGCAAATTCTGATGATAACAAGGTCCCAGCTGTGCCCATGGGAGTTTGTTGGGGTGGAGGGAAAACATCATTGAGGGTGTGAACTCACCAGCCAGAGTGTTGCTGAGATCAGGTTGACACTTGGCTGCTTAGGGTGATTGGGTGAGGAGGGAGACATGGAGAAAGAATCTAAGCCTTCAGTGGCAAGGGGAGATGGTGAGTGGGTGGAGAGTGAGAACCTCAAGGAAGTTTCAGTTCTTTGGAAAGCAGAAAGGAGTAACAGTCCAGAGGCAGCACACTGGAAGACATCAACCCCAGCTCCCAACCTTGACCTTGGGGGATTTATGATTGAAAGCACATCCTCTACTTGAGAGAGCAGACAGGGAAACAGGGTCCTCAGACATCAGCCCGAGTACAGTAAGAGACGGAGCCTGGGGAAGCAGGGCCCATGAGCTGGTGTCGGGGGAGGACAGGCAGAGACCGTTAGCAGTTCCTGGAATAGCAAGGAGGCACGGGAACACAGTGACGCACCGCTCCATGAAGTCTGCGGTTACTTAATATCTTCAAGTGTGAGTTCAATCAGGATCACCTTTGGATACATTGTAGAGGTCAAGACCACCCAAGTTATGAACGTGCTTTCCAGACCATGGCTTCTGAGCCCTCTTTGTCACTTTGAAGTGCATAGACGATAAATTACACAAAACAGATGTAGGACTGAGTTACCAACCTTACAAAAATAACAAGCACTCAGACATCTGAGTCAATTAAATTTTTTTTATAGTAAGTCCTCTTTCATCTGTCTTTCCAGTCTCCTCCCCTGCCACTTGCCCTACACGCCACCCAGCTACACCGAACTAGTCCTAACCTCCTGAGCACACCACACCCACCCGGGCCTGCGAGATGGTGTGCAGGGTGTTTCTCCATGCAGTCTAAGCCCAGGGCCGGGGGCAGGCTAGCTAGTGTTATCTGGTTACCCCTTTATCTCCTCTCCTCCTGAAGTCAGCTGAGCCTTTTTCATTGCCTCAGGGAAGCAGAATGCAGAAGGAAAAAATATTTTCCTGGCTTTTGAGTTTCAAAATCCAGGCCCTGTAGGGGTAGGCAAGGACTGACCACAATAATGGCTTTGGAAAGGAATGTGTTAGAGCAGCAAGGCTCCATACTTCCCCGTCCCAAAGAGATGAAGTCCCCGCAGGCAGGAGCGAGATGACACACAAAAGCAGAAGCCGAGGCAGGACGTGGTGGATGGAGATGCTTTGGGATCTTGCGTCCTCGCAGGGCTTTCTGCAGGAAGCAGGGCACCAGACTGCCTTGCTGTTGCGCTTCCCTGCCCTAGCTGAAATTCCTGGCATCACCTGCTTCATTTTGGCTTACACTGTGTTGAAATTTGCTTTTGCCTTCATTATTGAAAATTTTGGATATCTTAACATTTTAAAGTCCAGTTTCAGGCCCCTGTTGAGAAAAACTCAAGACGGTCTGGCCAACTGGACTCACATTCCCTTGTGGCAGCACTTCCGCTGTTTTCCCTTTCAGAGGGGCAGGTGTTCTCCACTCCCCTCAGTTATTATGTGCTGATTGCTGTCTCCCTGACCTTAGTAGCTCTTAGATCTGTTCTGCTGCCCAATGAGCTGAAAGCCAGGCTAAAGGCTCGCAAATACGACCAGTCTTGATAAATCTAGTTGTAGTCTCAGAGACAAAGCAAATCTAGTTTCCCCCAACGCTGAGAAAAATTGCGTATTTCCTTTGGGCACAGACACAGTAAGCCTCTGCTCTTTCCCTGAGTCGGCCCAGCTGTGCTGCCCGGACTCAGCTGGGAAGAGACTTCGCTTTCCTTTGGCAAAACCAGCCAACCAACCCCAAACCTGCCAGACCCAACCCTTATCGGCCGGGCTCGGAGAGGAGCAGAGAGAGTATGCGATAGTGCTCTCCCAGGCCACGTTATGCACACAACCCTTTCCTCTTGCTGAAAGCCTCTTGCACATTCGCTGAGAGAGCAGGGCGAACATTGGCATATGCTAAGAGGTCAAACCACGTGTGTCCCCAAGGCCTCACAGAGCATCAGTGACAAGAGCTTGGAACCCAGGCCTCCTCTCTTCCCAACCAGTGTCCTTGAAGATTACCCTGCTTCATTCTGCCTTAGGGAAGGGCTGGATGGGAGGCCTCACATAGGACTGAAGGAAGAGCACCTCCTTACTCCCATAGAGGGAGGTGGACGAGCTTCTGCCAGTCCATTCTCCAACCATGGAGTCAAAGATTAGTCCAAAATTTCTATCACGCCGTGACTCATTTAACGGACCTGTCCAACTTTATGTTTACTTCTAAAGCGGACCTGGATTGTGTGGGGAAAGCTGGAGGCAAAGAACTGGCTGACAAATCAAAAAGAGGTGCCGCCGCTAGTCAAGGCGGTGAAGGCTAAGTCTGCTCTTTTGCTGTGGGCGGATCATTGTCTGACTCGGAGCGCTCATTCTGGAAGGAAAGGAAAGGCCCTGAAAGTGAGCCCCATGCATATGACTACTCTGTGGTCGTCGCTGTTGTCATGGTTACTTTTTTCAACACACCAGATTGGGACTTTCACCCTTATTCCACACTGGAGAGGAAATGGAAGAACAAGGAGGTCAGCATCCAGAAGGACCTCCTGGGCAGGACTGCCCTGCCTCTCCCCGGACACGCGCCCTGCTCTGGGGAGCAAGGTGGGCCCTACGTTCAGGGCTTCTGTCTCCGTCACCCCTGGGCAGGGTGAATTGAACCGAACCTTTTCCCTTTTCCCTGGGGGTGCTTGGAAGCCGGAGGCAGCCCGAGGCGTCCAGCTGCTCTCCTTGTGGCGATCCACCGTTGGAGCGCCCTGGGCAGGCCAAGGGGGGAATGAGTGTGGTGATCTCGGGCGGTCGGGGCTGAGCACAGAACTCGCAGCCCAGCGGCAGAATGAAAATGTGGAGCCCCTTGTTCCAGAGCAGGAAAAAGGACTTTTCCCTTTTCTTCCGTGGTCTTCCTGTCCACTCCTCATAGTGTGTTTTATTTGCCACTGAATGCTGGGCCCCGCGGGTACTGGGATAACTCGTGGGGCCAGTGCAGACCTTCACGGGTGACTCAGCCCCCTGGCTGTGCGCGCAGCCCCCTCCCCACGGCCACGCCCAGGCCACTGCCCTGCGGAGGGCGGCCGCGCTCAGTGGGCGGGGACGGAGGCGGAGCCGGCAGCGGAGAGCCGCCCACAGGCAGAGGCAGCGGACGCCGCCCTGCGGGAGCCGATCGTCCAAGTTCTCCGCGCATGCCCCGTCCCATCAGACTTCGCTCACACAACCCAAATTCAAAGATAAAAATTGTTAAGAATTTCAGAACGGTGCCTGCGGAGCATTAAACCCATAGCGCGACCGCCGTCTGAGCGCCAGGCCCTTGGCGACTGCAGTGGCGACTGCCGGTGCAGCTGGCCTGCCTGCTCCCCTGTCCGAGGGACGGTCCTCCTCGCGTGGGCCCCAGCCCCGCCGGCAGCGGCGCCCACGCGACTTCAGCGCGACAGCGCCTCCCCCTCTTTCCTCCCTCACCCTGAGGGAACGGCAGATACCGAAGAGATAGATGGGAAAGCAAAGTACCAGACTCACTTCTCACTTTCTTCTAGGACATTCCTCATGTCTTCTTATCGTATAGACAGGGTTGCATTAGTAACCTCAGAGCCTGTCTCCTTCCTTCCCTTTAAAACCACTTTATCGAGTCGTAATTGACATACAATAAGCCTCGAATATTTAAAATGTGCAATTTTGAGTTTAACATATATATATATATACACACTTTGGGAAACCATCACCAAAATCAAGACATTTTCATCACCCTTTTGTCATCCACCCTGTCTCCAGACTGAGCTGCTTCCTGTCACTATTGATCAGTTTGCTTTTTCTAGAAGTTTGTATCAGTGTAAGCATACAGTCTACTTATCTGACTTCTTGTACTCAGCACATTGATTTTCAGATTCATTCCTGCTGTTCATTCACTAGCTAATGAACATTTAAGTTGTTCCCCGGTGTTCTGGCTTTTTTTCAAATAAGGCTCCTGTGAACACAAGGACGCAGGAGTGGAATGGCTGCATGGTTGTGTGGTAGGTATATGTTGAACTTCAGAAATTGCCAAATTATCTTTCCAAGTACCATGGCCTTTCCACCAGCAGTGTAGGAGAGTTCCAGTTGCTTCCCATTCTCACTAACATTTGGGATGTGCCAGTCTTTGAATGTTAGCCATTCCAGAGGTATCTGACTGTGATTTTAATTTGCATTTCTCTCATCACTAATGATTTTGAACACTTTTTAGTGAGCTTACTGGCCATTCATATTTCTTCTTTTGCGAAGTGTCTGGTCAAATCTTTGCTGTTTTTAAAAATTGCCCTGTTTTACTGGATTTTAAAGAGTTTTTAAAATATATGTATTCTGGATTCAAGTTCTTTATATGATATAAGTGTTTCAAATGTTTTTTCCTTGTCTGTGGCGTGCTTTATTTTCTTACCATCTATTGAAAAATCACAAGCCTTTTATTTTTAATGAAGCTCACTTATCTAGTTTTTCTTTTCTGGCTCGTGCTTTTGTTGTGTTCTAAGAAAACTTTGCCACTTGAAGGTCACAAAGATTTTTCTCCTGTTTTCTTCTTGAAGTTTAATAGTCTTAGGTTTTACATTTAGGTCTCTGGTCCGTTTTGAGCTAATTTGTGTATGGTGTAAAGGGTTGATGGGGAAGGGGGTGTCCCCTCTCCCTATTTAAGGATATCCAGCCAATCCAGTACCATTTTTTGAAAAGATTCTCCTTTCCCCATATAACTGCCTTGATACCTTTGTTAAAAATTGTCAATACGTATGTGGGAATCCTTCTGGACTCTCTGTTCTGTTCCACTGATCCGTATGCTTATGCTTTACCAATACCAAACTATTTTGATTACTGTAGCTTTACAGTGAGCCTTGATATATAAAGGTACGGTTGGCAAGTTGGAAGATAAGTTTTCCAACTTTTTTCTTTTTAAAAATCACTTTTTCTATTGAATAATGTGGCCACGGAGGTGTGCTGCTCAGATCTTCTTCAAAAGTAACTGCTATTGCGAATATAGTTGACAGCCCCACCCTAAGCATTCACCACCAAGTTCGCAGAAAGGCCCATATCTCTGGGTAGCTCTTAACCAATCACTAAGTATGGTGGGGGTACTAGTGGTAGCTCATTCCATCCAATGCAAGACCCTTCCAACAGGCAGCCTTCAGACACTCCATTCCTAGCCCAAACTCTCTCAGAAGTACACTGGGGTCTCAAGTCCTTTCCACACAATTCTTCCTTCCCCCTGTCCTTACGCAGGTGTCAGACCTGCATTGGGGTCTGACAGCTTCCTTGCCCAATGCTGTTCCCTTCCCTTTTAACCTCCCTAGTCATTTTCCCCTATAAATCCCTTGCATATCTAATCCAGTCTTTCTGCCTGCTCCCGAAAAGTCCCTAATTGACATATTTTGGTTATTCTAGGTCTTTTGCATTTCTCTATAAATTTTAGAAATCATCTTGTGGAATTCTACAAAAAACAAATGAAAGTCTGCTGGAATTTTAATTGGAGTCTGTTGGCTCTGCAGAACAACCACTAACACAGAATTGCCACCTTAGCAATATTGAGTCTTATATCACATATATGATGTATCTCACCATTTATTAGGACTTCAGTTTCTTTCAGAAATGTTTTATCCTTTTGAGTGTAGAGGTCTTAGTCATCTTTTGTTGGACTTATTCCTTAGTATGTTATGTTTTTTGGTACCACTGCATTGGTTTTTAAAGTTTTATTTTTCAGCTGACTGCTACTAGCATATTAAGAATAAAAGTGAATTTTGTATATTAACCTTGTATCCTGAAACCTTGCTAAATTCCTTACTAGTCCCAGTAGTTTTGTGTCTGCTTCCCTCACCTTTTTAAACAAAAATTTTCATGGGACCCCAGTGCTCTGGTGAGGGTGTGGTAGCTATCATCCTGCCAGCTTCTGTCTCCCTCTCGAGAACCCTGCCTACACCTTCAAAACAGCTTTGGGAAATGTCTGAAAAACTCCAAGTAACACAGTGAAATGATCCCCTGTTCTAGGGGACTTGGTATTTACAGAACACCTCTCTCCATTTACACATATTTTATCCTATTTTAGTCTTTATAGGAAAAAAAAAAAGCCTTGTGAGATAAGTAGAATTAGTTCCATTTTAAGGATGAAGAAATAGAGATGAAATCTCCTTGATGTGGCCTCGTAGTAGGTTTCTGTCTGAGGAGGGATTAAAATTTGTCTGTCTGATGACAAAGTCCGGGCTTTTTCCTCCTGCCCCAGCCTGGCTCTCCCTGGGCTGACGCAGGCACACGGCTAGATTTCACAATGGATGTCTGCTGAGGGCCAAGTCTTTAGGCTGGCTGACCTTGCACTCATGCAGCACATGGGCTTGCAGGTCAAGAGGCCTAACTGGGCTCTGATATCTCACCCCCAGCGCCTAACACCCAGTCTGGTTTCCCAGCTTCCTATTCCACCCACACCACTCTTTGAGGGTCTTTGTGACCTCTCTCGTGTCACCCATCTGATGAATTGTTTGCAAGTCTAAGCAATTTTTACTTCTCTGCTGCCTTGGCAGAGACCATCTTGGAACCGTGTGGTCCAGTTTGCTTCAGGCTCTCTTCTAAAGTCTCTGGCCACCTATTTGTCTTCTGTCCTGATTCCTGCCTCTCCTCGTTAATCAGCCAGGGTCACCAGTCTGCAGACTGAAATCTTCTATTTTGCTGCTCTCCACACTCATTCTTAGAGGCACTCTTTCAGACACTGGTTAAGAGTAAGACTCCCTCTCATCAGGTCTGCCAATGGCCTAAAGGTATGTTCTCCAGTTTCCCTGGATTTTCTAGGACAGTCCTACCAGCCCTCCTGTCCCCAGAAAGCCATCAAAAATAGCTTGGAAATCCTAGTAGCATCTCAATGTTTTCCAGACTTTCTCCCTCCTCCCCCCACCCCCAACAATTCTCTTTACTCTCAAAATCCTCTTAGTCCAGTATGTCTTGATTTATACTTTGGGGAACATAGTTAACATTTGCAAGGAAACCTCTCCCCTTGGATGAGCATATTGACAATATCTAAACCTTGTTGAAAATAAGCTCACCATCATTCTACCTGAACAGGTAGCTAAAAAATTCTCTTGACTTCTAAGGGTACCTCCACCCTTTTTGGCTTTCTTTCCTCTTTCCCTTCTCCCATCTCATCACCAAGCCGTGCTCATTGTTTGCTCTAAACTTGTCTTGGGTTGAGTTCTATCCTCTGCAGCTATTACCTGGGTCAGGGCTGCCTCAGTCCATTCTTGACTAGTTCAACGATTTCAAAAGGCTGATCTTCTAGTCTGTAGTATTCCTCAGTCAGGGTCGGCGATACA
The DNA here is from genome assembly GCA_029783875.1 of Phataginus tricuspis. Classification (NCBI taxonomy): domain Eukaryota; kingdom Metazoa; phylum Chordata; class Mammalia; order Pholidota; family Manidae; genus Phataginus; species Phataginus tricuspis. The sequence goes on along the minus strand of JAQQAC010003584.1, from coordinate 7,197,918 downwards.
TGGGCAAAAATCTTTTCCTCTGGCCCTTTTTGCCACAGGTGTCCACAATCTAGTGATACTCGAAAGCCAGGAACCTACATCAGCAGACTTCGTACTGGCTCCCCATATTTTCTAGTCACTAAATCCAAACTCCTTTGTCTGCTTTTTTAAGGTTTTTCTGCCAGTGTCGTGTATCACCAGTTTCATTCCTCAATATAGAACTCCTTCGGCCAAGAAAAGAAATCCAAGCTTTGCCGGCCCTGTTATCTGGCCTGATCATTCTCTCCTCCACGCTTTTGCCCATTTTATTCTGCGTGTCATGAAGGCCAACTTTCTGTCAATCTTCAGTTTTCCCACTCATGGTAAACCCTAACCCTCTCTCTGGAGATTTCTTCTCTAAACCTTCCCAACTTGCAAGATGTATGTTCTAGAGTTAATTTTTTAGAATTCACTTAGTAAGTATCTTACTTGCTATTAAACTAGCTCTGACAGCCAGAAGTTCCCACATTAACGGGAAATGAGTATCATTAGGCTGTGAGCCGCTTCAAGACAAGGCCCATGTCTTACTTAACTTTATATCACCAGCAACCAGTCCAGTGCCAGACACATCATCTAAGGGCAGTAAATAAATACATGTGAGTAAATACCCCTTTGCGGTGCTGCCCCCTTTGGCAGGACCCTGAAGCGCAGGAGTTTCCGCTTCCTCGTCTGGAAAAGAGCACTCAGAATACTGACATCAGAGGCTATAAACGTTAAATAAGGAAACCTATGGAAAGGTCCTAGCGCAGAACGTGGCGCAGAGAGCTCAAGCCATGTGAGTTCACACCTTCCTATTAAGTGTGCAGAATTATGATCAGAATTATAGTCTCCATAGCTGCCCCTGCATATAAGGGTATTTTTGCTAGAGCTTCTTCTAGGGTGGACCAACCTCAAGTGTGGGAGTTATAATCATCTGTAAAAAAAAAAAAAAAACTCTTGGCCCAACAGGAGGAAAATCCACGAGGAATACTGCTTACAGTATACCCTTGGTTATCAATTTCGGGTGTGGGGCTTGGCTGTTGACAGTTGACATGCAGTTATACACCAGTTTCCCTTTTTAAGGGATTCCATAAATGTGTAATCTGAGCACTACGCTTCATAACAGTAGGGACCATTTTTCTCTCCCCTTCTTTACTTTCATACAAGGGAGAAATTATGTGATCAACAGACTGAATAGCCTTTGGATACCCCAGTCTGTTCACTGGAGTCTGCAGATTTATATCCAGCAGGGGGAGTACCATTATTAATCCCGGGGATCTTTTAACTCACTTTCATGGATTTAATCATTTTCATACTTTCGGAGTCACGGTTGTCCCTAAACGGAATTATGTCCTCAGTTTTTCTATCTGTAAAATGGGGGTAATAGTTTGTCCTTTCATCCCTTTCTTAGGTGTTGGCATTTGTTGTGTTATACAGAGGAAGGAGCGCTAGACTGGGAATCAAGAGAGCTGAGCTCTGTCCCGTACTAAGACAAGCTGCATAGATCTTGGGCAGGTCACTTCAACCCAGTTCCCTCACCTCCAAAATGAGAAGTCTAGATCAAGCAATCTCTAAATCAGCTCCCTAATTCAGAATGATATGCTTTTTAAGAAATACAGGGAGTAAAGTGGCCCTCTTCTTCAACCGACAGATGCCAAATGAGAGGAGACTTTCTGTGCAGTATGGTGGGGGGAGGGGTGGCCCATGCTGCCCATGGTGGGTATGTGGTATCTATGCCCTGACCATATACGTTACAGCACCGCACATCAGGCAGGAATTCAAAGAGGGCAGCCACGTCCAGTTGGAGACAAGAGCTCTGGAAGTGAGACATTGGGATTACTTGGATACTTGTGCACAAAAATGATTATTTTTGTACAAAAATAATACAACCTATGACTAGCCTTCTTTTTAGACTTTCGAAGCCATACACCAGCCCTCTGACTTGGCGGTTAGAGGGATTACCCATAGTTCTTTTCTAGCAGAGAGGGATTGGAGAAGGAAATGGAAGGCTGCCTCTTGTACCTGTCGGCGTGTTAGTCCCCCTTCTGGGAGTAAATGCACAGGTAGCAGGTGAAGGGCTGCCCCTGGTATGCACTGATGGGCACGCCCCCTTCAAAGCAGGTCATGTCACCTCCAGCCACAAACCTTTCTGGATTTCCACACCAGACCCTAAAATCTGTATGTGCCTGTGTATACCATACTGCAGGAAAGAGCCGCATGTTTTCCACTCAGAAGACCTGAGTTCAAGTCCCATCTACAAGAAGGGTGCGGGCAAGACTCTTCAAGTCCCAGAGCCAATTGATGCAAGGATCAAAAGACATGGGGAGGTGTAGAGTGCTTGGTTCCAGGGCTGGTCAGCGCTGCTCTGCTTCTCACTGCCCTGCAAGTCTTCTCCTTCCCAATCTGTTTCAGGGAGGTTTTTAAAATAAACCCTCTAAGATTGATCCTTTTGTCATAGATCCCCATGTCATTGAACATATTTGAAGAGAGGGCAACATTAGCCGGAGGCTTTTTTTTTTTTTAATGGCACAACCAGCAAAGCTCTTTTAATGAGTGAAAGAGAAGGCATGAACTCCTGCTAGGCTGGAGGGGTTCCAAGAGAAGGAGCCCTAGCCAGAGGCTTTAGAACCACAGAGGGCAGGGCACTGCCATCCTGCAACTTTGAAGAGACGTCCTGGGGAGAAAGCTCTGCTCTCTGTAGCATCATTTCACCTTCCCCCACCCCAACCATACCTGGGCTCTTTCCAGCCACCTTAATGTGGCGGCATGTCACTTGATGCATTCTGAAACTTGGTTTGGCTTTCTCTCTACCTGTTGTGGTCAGGGATACCTCCTGGGGAGCCCTGTCTCAGGCTCTGTTCTCACAGAAAAAGTACCTCACAGTCCTACCCCACTTCTCTTGGGACATACACCATGGTAAGGAATAGCCACACGTCCTGGGGCCACTGCTGCCTCTGCCCAGCTGCAGGTGTGCCTCCAGTTCATAGCCTGTGGCAGCCATTGAAAATGCAGCATCTGAGCTGCCCACCCAGCACCACTAGGGGCCAGTCAGTCTTCTGTGAAAAGATGCCTGAATCTGCACCACAAGCCCAACTAGTCAGAGCTTTGGCTTTACAAAGACCAGAGGAACTCTTTGAACATCAGTTTTAAATAGTTGCTTGTGCCATTGTGGCCCAAGGAAAGAAAGCACATAGGCTGAGGAGTCAGACTGGCCCTGGGTTTAAACCCCAACGTGGCCATTCCCGGTTTAGCTAGCACCTTGGCAAAGTACTGAAGTTGGTTTACACATGCGTAAATGGAGATGCTCATGCCTTCGCACGGCTGTTGTGAGGTGTAAACAGAACTACATGTTGCAAAGTGCCTAGCCCATAGTGGCTGCGCCACAGGTTTTTTTCTTTCTTCCCGGTCAACAGAGAAAGACTGGGTTATGCCAAACATGACTCACTTAGGAGGGTTAAAATTTTTCTGTTAAAAGTAATCATTGATCAAGTTCCTGCCTGATCATTTCAATTCAGGTATTAAGGTGTCCAAAGTATAATCAGGTGCATTTGCAGCATGGACCTCCCTCCCACACGTAGGACTGTTTGCGAGGTGGTCTGTCACCAGCTGTGAGTCTACCCCGTCCCCCACACACCCTCACCCCCACCAGCCCAACTCCAGCCCAAGGTTTGGAGGAAAACAGTCATCAGGTTTTGCCTAGGATTTTAAGATACCAAATAGGGATTATGATGGAAACTCTCATTCATGACATTAAAACTATCCCTTTTCCTGGGAAGCCCCACTAATGGAGAGTCTCATTTTGATTTCCTGGTTTATGACTGATATTGACAACATTCATGTGTATGTGTGCGTCTCAGAAGCAAGTAATCCCGGCGCAGAAGGAGTGGGCTTAGCCAATAGTGGTCAGTCTATTGGGAGTATTTCACTGTATATTTCAAATCTTGCAATTGTTTCTCCGTCTTGGTCAATTGTCATCCTGGTTGTGAAGACAGCCAAAAGGACAAGCTCTACATGCTATCCCCACCCCCACTTTGTTTCCTTACGCACACATCAAATTCAGACAACAAAGGACACAGTGACTAGATGTGAAAAAAACAAAGAGCCCCGCAGAAACTTAGCTGCCACTTGCAATATAAATATTACCATCTCTTTGCTTATTTTAATTCCCCTTCATATTTAGGAGACTATGGCACACTTAAAATTGGAAGTGTATCCAGGCACAGCCAACACAAATGGCCCCCTATGTATTTATCCAAGTTCCTTAACTTAAAGCCACAGACATGTTTCTACAATGACCGCACTGCAATCAATAGTACATAAAATCTTTAGCTCGAAAGGACAGAGCTTTCAGAATACTTTGGTTTTTTAAGAAGTTTCTGAAATTCAACTTAACATACCCACATTGCTAACTTCCAAGCAAAACAGTCACAAGAAGGAATTCTTTCTGCCTGAAGTTGGTATCAGTTAACAGAAATACGAGTCATAGCAGCTTTTGAAATCAAGTGTAATCGTATCGTACTAAAAAGCGTTTTCTTAGTAGAGCAACCGTAAGTCCCAAATTTTCTGGGATTGTCCTTATTTTGAATGCCAACCCACTGCCAAGTTCTGTATTTAGACAAAGCATCCTGTTTTCTTATTCCGAAAAGATGTCAGCACACCGTTCAATTTAAAGATAAGGGCATATGCAATTCTCGTAAAAAACAGAACATCCCAACTTGTCTTTATTGAAACTACAATTTTCTAACGTCTGTTTAGGTCTGTGATATCTCTATGTAATGTCCTTTCCAAGCTTAATTAGGGAGATTTTTATTTCGCTCTCACAAAACCTCTTTTTATGCAGCTGAGTACCCCAAAGTGAGTTTATAATTACACAGTCTTAATTGAAGGGGTACAGATGAAAAACAATTGCTCCTCATCTCCAACTCCAATTTTCTAGGCAGACATTTAGTCTTAAACTCCTGGGTACCTGAAAAAAAGCAAACAAGGTAGCAATGGCTGGAATTTCTCCTATTTTTATGTTTAGAATGAATCTTTTCTTAACGGCAATGAAAACAGATAGAAAAATGCTTGCTTTTGTGCTATGAAACAGAGAAAAGAAAAACCAGTCCTTGGATATTTGCAGCAAAAGACCATCACTTGCTACTGGAATTGACACTGGATTAAAAAAGCTGAGGTTTCAAAGGCAAATAATTTTGCTACTCTTTCCATATTTTAGCAGTTTAAAAATACACTAGAAAATACACATGCATACAACTGGGGGTGACATTCCACACGCTCCAATTTTGACAGCGTGGAATTTTCCCTTCAAATTAAAACCTGCAGAAATGAACTCAAATAGGGTAGATTGTCTCCCCTCTTTTATCCTCATGTCAATGAAATTTTGAGTGAGCTCCTTTCTGATCACAAAATTCATGTCCAAGTTTGTACAAAAAAATCAAGAAGCAGTTATCTAATACATTCTATTCAAAGTTAGCCAAGACCAACTACTAAGACCTCAAAAATCAACATATTTCAAAGTATTTTGTTCTCTTCAATAGTTGCATGAGTTTTTTTTGTTTTGTTTTGTTTTGTTTTTCAGGAAAATGTGCAAATATCAAGGTTACCTGGGTCTCCTGGTCACTTCAAGTTTTTGGACTCGGAGCTGGTGAGTTTTGCTAATGATGCGCGGCTGTTTAAGAACCGGGTGGCTTTTCTGGCAATCACTCTTTGTGTGCCATCTTTTATAAAGGTGCTTCTTGTTGCTAAGAGATCAGTTGCTTAGAGACCAAATCATTTAAAAAAAATATATATGTCAGGGGCCAACATAAATTATAACCAAATTTTGTCATTTCAGTTTCCCCTCTGAATGTTTGGCTTCTGTAATAGATCGGAACGTACCAAGAGAAGCCAATTACTAATCATAAATAGGAAACTGACCATAAGGAGAAGAAAGGATCTCTGCGTCTGCTCCCATGGATAGAGAGTAATGCCGCGGATTCCCTGGGAGGGAGTTGCGTCACTGTGAGGTTCTCTGAAACTCTGACTCCTCGCAGGGGTCCTAGACGTGTGCTGGGAGTGTTGAGTTACATACACCTGTCCCTGGAAACCTGAGTGCGGTTTGGAGTATGAAAACGTGTGAGGATTACGGAACTACTGTAGTCTTTTCCCAAAGGAAAATTAAAGGAAAACCACTACACCTAAGGAAAATGTAAACGAAGTGATTTTAGCCTTCAGCCAGGTGTTTCATGAGCAAACAATGGTGACTGCTTTCCGTCCAGGTGTGCATGTGCTGGGGGGAGGGGGCTGTATACACATCTGCCTTTTATTTTCTCCCCTGTACTCAGTTATAGCATAAACTCCGAGACAGGAGAAAATACAATTGATTAAGTAGGGAAAGTGTAGCTTTGGGGTGTTCTCTCGCCCCTCTTGGTGGTGACTCTGCCAGTTGAGACCCATTCCCTTCCTATTAACTGTCACCTAAGTATCACCCCTCCCAAGCACATTTGCATTTTAGGAATACATTTGCAAAGGAAAGACTCTTAAATTCCTTTAAGATGCAAAGGAATGTGGCACTGAATTCCTTAGCAGGTAGGATGGGAGATACTTGGGAGCAAAATGAAGTTAGACACACCCCTTCCCTGTACAGCTCTATACAGCTCCTTCCTCCATCCCTCCTTTCTCTTCCCCCTCCATCCTTGGCTGGCCTCTGTGGACCCATCTATGGTGAGAAGCAATCCATCAAATGAGGGATCAAAGACATGAGAATGAAAATCAAGACAAGAGGTAGAAAGAGCAAGATCTTAGATTTTTTTTTTCTTTCTTTACTAGCTTCCCAAGAGTTGCCTTTATAGAAGACTTCATGTCTTTGGCTCACTTGGTATGGCACCTTGGGGTGAACAGTCTGTGTGGGAGAAGGGAGAGCCAGGGCTGGAGGTGGGGTTGGAAGCATCAGGTGGGGTGAAGAGGTCCGGTTCCTATTCACTCATTAGCTCTGGTCACTGTCAGGCTGGCATCCCATCCCACATTCACAAGGGGAATGAAAGACCCATAAGCACTTTCAATCTGTTTAGAGCTATAGAGCAGTAATAATAATAAAAAAAAAAAATTGAAGCCTGTGTAAATGAGATGGGGCTGATTCTCAGCAGAATCTCTTTATGTAACAGGAAACACTGACTCTCCCCAGCCCAAGCCACACGTGAAGTGGACACACAGCATTTCTGGGTCACAGGATAATCTCAGGTATGCCAACTAGGCATACATTCTCCCTTAAAGCCTCTTTCTTTTTCCTAATCCCCCAACTTCTCTTTGTCGCCTATATTTTGAGAGAGAAATGGAGGCAGCAAAGGAAGGGATCTGAGACGGAGGAATCTGGGCTAGGAAAAGGCAAGAGAAAAATTTCTGAGTCAGTACTTAGGAAACGCTGGTTGAATGAGAGAGGGGACCAGGAGGCCGAGGAGGCCATGAACTCGAACTTAAATGCTCCTAGAGGCAGAAAACCACCGTCTACTTTGCTTTCCCAATTGCAAGTACTCTGTACAGGGCTTTTGCATTTAGAACACAATCAAATGTTTTTCTCCAGTTCTAAGTCAAAGGAGAAAAAGAGTAGGAGGGATGGGACTGAGGGGGTTAAACTATTACTGGGAGCTGGGAAGTAGGCCCTATAAACCCCCATGCCGGGTTCCCTCCAAAGGAGCCTCTTCTGTAGACATTTGTATTTTGGACCTCGATCTAAAATAAAAGGCTGCCCTTCTTATCCATCTGTCCTTCCTGGTCTCTCTGCTCCTTTGGCTCTGATTCGGCGGTCCCCTGCCTTGTGGCCATTTGCTTTGGATTCTCAGCTTCTGCCTTTGGGACGTGAGGCCCCACACCTGTCTTTTGGCCACTTCTTGCCTATCAGGAAGTGACGCATGCATCATTCTAGACACGGTCATTGGCAGACTGCAGGCTTCCACCACCTGGGTGGGGGCAGGGAGATGCACTGGTCTGTGAAGGACCCACCCAGTTGTCAATATTGTGTGGCTGAGGGAACCATGTCCTGGATCCATGAGAGCTCTGCCTACAAATATCCCAACTTGAAGCTTTGAAAAACAAACTTTGCACGGATATAACTGTTTGCCCCAATTAATGCGCTCGGCTGGTGTTTTGGGCCCCGTAGTGTGGCAGACCCCACCCTGGCCCCACTGCTCCTAGGAAGTTGCCCAGCCCATGTGAGTTCCAGCTCCCAGTCTTAGGAATGGGGGAACAGCTGGAAGCCCAGAACAGTGAGCTCCTGCCTCCAGATCGGGAGATGCTACACTGGGAGATGTCAAGCCCCCGGTCATCCTCTGCAGAAGTGGCTGCCGCTGCAGGTGCCTTTGGGGAATGCAGTGTCCCCTGATGTCACTCCCAACTGAGCACCCAAAGACCCTGACACCAACTGCTCTCTACTTCCCAGCTCCTGGTAATCCCCCAGGACTTGCCTCTCCTGGCCGCAGAGTGTCCTCAAAACACCACTTCTAGGAAGGCTCACTCAGCCCCATCTTTAGCTAGGAGGTAGGAAGGAGCCACTCCTATCCTGCGAAGGTTCCAAGGTAGTGGGGCCTGCAGCTCTGTCCCTAGTTCTCCAGGAAATTGTTTCAGAATAGGCCAAATGGCCTATAGAGCAGCACGACCTGCTAGGTAGCATGGAGACTGCTTCAAGTGTTTGGCGTCCTCTCCAGAAGGACCTCTGCTGGTGGCTTAGAGCAGCTAGTAGAAGCTCAACCAGTACCAAACAAGGTAGCTTTTTCCAAGCAATCTTACTTTGCCAGATGCCACGTGCTAGGCAGAAAGCTGCTCTTAGAAGCCAGAGCACCAAGAGGCAGCAGAGGAGGGCCTGCCCTGGAGAAGCCACCTTCTGGCCACCCAGCCCAGAGGCTACTGTTAAAAAGCAGGGTTTGGGCAGTGGAGGGCAGCAAAACACAACTGCCTCAAGTCAAACTCTGGAGCAGTGTTGGGAGGCACAAGGTGAGGCAGCAGAGGGTCTTCTCTCCCAGGTGACAGCTACTCATCCCGGCCAGCGGCACTGCGGCCGAGCACACCCTCGTGCTGAAGGGCTCTCTGGACTCTCATGTCTCCACAGGAACTCCACAGGGATTTCTGGAACACGAAGACCTGAGAGACACAGAGACCTGGGTCCATGACAAGCAGGCCTCCACATGCCCGGTTATGATTGGCTTCTGTGTTGCCAATGGGTTTCAGCCCCAGGCAAGTTCACTATGGATTCAATGTGACCAAGGAAATTGACAGCAAAACTGTTCTTGGGGTGAAAGGGTTTATACCCAACTTCATTTCCAGGTGGCAGGTCAGGCACTAGAATCCCGTTCACTCAGAGCGAGTCTGTGTACAGCAAGCCGGTCTCTGCCTCTGGGCCTCTCTGCACAGCCTTCCCACACAGCCGTCCTCTGGGCCTCTCTGCACAGTAGTCCTGCACAGCTGTCCTCTGAGCCTCTGTCCTTGGCACTACCACCACTTCCGCCTCTGCTCTGCTCTCCTGCAGCCTTGCAGCCATACCACCATGTCGCGCCCAGAGCACTGGGGGGAGCTCTTTATATAGAGTCAGCAGCCAGGTATTGCCCACAGGTGTGCAGTGAGCTAGTCAGCCAGGGCCGGGTGAGAATCCCGGCCACAGGAACTCCCATTTTACCCACAGCTTCCCTGACTGCACCTTCTCCTCCTGGTCTTGCCTCCTCCTGTAGTGAGGGAGGCCTTAAGACGTCCCATTTCCTGTTTCTGCGCCGGCATGTTATCACAGCCCTACTCAGCAAACGTGCCTCAAGACACCTTGCTCCCCACCCGGACTGTTCCCCAGCTTGTGGGCTATACATCTCCGAGAATCGCCTAAGGAGTCAGGCCAGACCCAGCAACTCACCAAGGCGAGCAGGGGGTACTTGGTCTTGCGCCTGCCACCAGTAACGGGCCTGACCCGACCATCCAGGAGAATACGCCTGTAACAACTCTCTGCCCCTTCTCTCCTACTGGAATACCCATCCTTTCTCTCCCCCCACCCTTCCCACCCGGCCACGGGAAGAATGGCTTCCCCAGGGCTCTGGTCCTGCCGGCACTCTGGAAGCCAGCCTGCCACTCCAGGAGCTCTAGCAAGCCCCTTCCAGGAAGGCCCCAGAGACGCCTTGCTCTGACATAGTGGAGACCACAACCAAGAGTCTCCCAACCAGCCCTGGGCTCCAGATCCCGCACATGGGTTTAGCTACTCATTTTATCAGTTACCAGACATTCCAGGCAGGGGGCTCTTGGGCTGCAATCTGCGTGGTGATTAACATGACAAAGGAGCACAGCCCAACAAGGGCTGCCGCAGCGCCCAGCTTCACAGCTGTTCTTGGAGGAAGAGCCATGACATTCCTCTCGGGCTGCCTGGCCCTGGCTGGCCCTCTTCACAGCCGGCAATCTGCCTCTAGGCACTGCCTTGCCAGCTCTCAGGTTATTTATATTTATATTAATTATACCCATCTGGTAGTAGTGTAGAAAAAGCCTGGGGAGAGGGGTGCGGAACAAGAGGAGGGTGCAATGTGGAGGAGAATGCAGAAGCAAACGTTGACAAGGGTCCTCTTGAACTTGCAAAGCCATGTGCTTGCTCCTAGGTGCATGCACTAAACACCCACGCCGAACACAATCCCACAGTGACCCACCAACTCTGGAATATTCTAGTTCTCAAGAGAAAACATTGGGGATGTGGGGAAGTTGGGGTTCCTTTGGCCAGGATCCTCACTGAACTTAAACCACCTGAGGATGTAACGGTCCTGTTGCTAGGCTACCGCTTCCACACCTTTAGGTAATAAGCTATTATTGCGCTAGATAGAGAGCTCAGCCCAGGGCTCTAGGGGGAGGCAGAGACGCTAGTGCTCGACCTCCCGCCAGGAGAATAAACCCCTTCATCCCAAAGAAACGTTCTACTGTCGTTTCTTTGGTCACACTGAATCCATAGCGAACTTGCTGAGGCTGAAACCCATTGGCGAGACAGGGATAATTACTGATTGCAACACAATTATAAGCCAACAATTTTGTTTTAGCAAAGTACAATTAAACAGACCAAAACTCTCATAAATCAAACTAGTCTCCATTCTCTTCTCTCCTCTCCAATCCACCTCTGGGTCCGCCTCCCCCTGTGTCTCCCTCCTCTACCTGTATGTTCCTCCCAGCCCCCTCTTATCTGCAGGTAAGTGCCCCCCCTTTCCCACCCCTCTGTACACCACTGCTCAGGCCTGGGACAGACAGACACCTGTAAGTGAGATGGGCTAAGATAAAGACAAGAAGCACTGAAATTAACTGCTCTGTCTTCAGGCACTTACTATTTTTTGGCTGTTTCCCCCCTCAAAGGTTGATTCCTGTCTGAACGACAGTCTTCAACTGGCAGGGCACAAAGTGCTTCTTATTTCACTCAACACATCACATTTCAAAGCCAACTGTGCCCTGATCAGCAGGCGTGTCCACAGTCCACTGTGTACGGGCCCCAGGCCTTTGGTAGTGTACAGAAAAAGATAGTTCCTATGGCCAGGATTCTCACCTGACCGTGGTCAGCTTGCTCACTGCGCATGTGTGGGCAATATGTTATTACTGGCTGTATATAGAGAGCTCTGCCCAGTGCTCTGGGCTGCACGGCTGCAGGGCAGCAGAGGCTGGAGTGGTGGCAGCGCCGAGGACAGAGACCAGGGCAGCTTTGGAGGTGGAGGGGCCTGGGGGCAGAGACTGGCTTGCTGCTGCAGGCTTGCTCTAAGGTGAACGGGATTCTAGTGCTTGACCTGCCACCATGGGAGTAAAGTTGGGTATTAAACCGGGGACAAGAGGTGCTGTTCCAGTCTTGCTGAGGACAATTCCAGCACAGAAAGCTTTCGGTTCATCCTGTCCATTGTTTCCATTCCTGGGGTGGTGTCAATAGAGGGCAGGATTAACAGAAATGGGTCTTGCCACCGCGCGTTCCTCCCACATAACTCATCCAAAAGAAACTGCATAAGACAAAAAATAGGCCTTTAGGGAATGACCTAAAAAATTTGTCAGTCTTCCTTTCCATGCCTAGCCTAGTCTAGCCTTCCCAGTCCCCGACACCAACCCCAGGCAAAATAATGAAAATATACCGTTTAAGAAAAAACATCTGAGGCTTTTCAGCCAAGAAGGAAAGTGGCTTACAAACTGCCATGGGGTTGGCATGACTGTTTCCAAGAGGCCCTGCTAGAGCAGCGTCAACCTGGATGTGGCGTGTTCTCTGGCAAACCCAGGCAGCCCTCTTTGGAAGCAACTGGGAAACTCAGCCCACTTGAACTTGGGACTTTTCCCAGTGCTGCTTCATTGAGGATGCTGTGAGCCCCCTCAGGGTCTCGAGGAGCTGCAGCCCTTCAGAAGGTGCCTGTTCCCACAAGGGCTTTCCAGGCCCCTCTCCTCCTGGGCCCAAATATCTTTGCCCTAGTGCCACCCTGGCCAGGTTTCCACCCCACTCTCAAATGCCCCCTTAGCCCCTCCCACCTGTCATTCAGTTAAAGCCCCCAAGTAATAATTAAATTGACTTCTGATTCTCTCAGTGATTCAGAGCTAAAACTAAACGGAAACAGAAGCACCACCTTCTTGATGTCTGACCCAGAGCAGGTCCAGGTTGCCAGCTGATTTCATTGGCAACTTATGGGAAATTCTGACTGTATGCTTCTTGGAGGTGGGGTGAACTGAAGGTAGAATGTTAAAAAATTCAATGCCTCAGTGAAATAGTCCATGGATGCCTAGGTTTTATATACATGTGTAAGATAGAGTATTATTCGGGTAATTATACACGTAAGCTCAAGGGTGTTTTGGGGGTAATTATACATGTAAGCTCAAGGGTATTATTGGGGTAAATGTAACTAATTGAAGTGCTTTCATGTGATAATTTAAAAGCACCATGAATTAGACAAATCATCTTAAGGCACTGGTGTGGAGAGCCAGATGTGAGAGAAGCGGCAGATGCGAGAGAACAGTCTGGAAGTCAGATCACGGTGGGCGGCACTCACGGAAGTGAGCCTGTGTATACAAGCTATGCAAAGAACTAAAAATGCGCCACTCGTCTGCCATCAGCGGTCAGTGGACCTCTTGATCCCAGCTTTGATTTCTGTGTCCTTCTTGTATCTATCTCTATATTTTTCGCATCTCCCACTGACCCCTCTCAGGTTCAGCTGGCCTGCAGAGTTGGACTCTGCACACTGGAGCCTCCATTTTTCCCTAGCTTATCTCCCCTAAAAAGTCAGGAACCTCTTCCTGTCCCTGGGCTGCTGATACCCGTGGCGCTCAGTAGTTGGGCAGTGAGTTTTGAAAGGACGCTGAACCTGTGTCTCAGGTGCCCATCCCCACCTCCCCTGGTGTGCCTCAGGTCCTGGCAGCTAACTGGGCTCTCCATCCTGGCAGCTAACTGGGCTCTCCATCCTGCCTCCTTCCAAGACCAGTCATGTCTCGAGACAGGAATCTGATTCAAGCAACCAAAGCTCCACCCACTGTCCAAACATGTGGTACCAACTCACTCCCACCCCCCAGTAGTCTACTTTGGGCCTCTGTGCCCCAGAGCTGACCCTTAGTGTTCCACAGCTGCTACTCAAGTCAGATTCCACCCCGTCCACACCCCTTGGGATTGCCCTGCTGAAACCGGGACTCTTGCATTTAAGGCTCCACCACTGGGTGCCCAGCTTCACCTGTGCTCATTTCCGTGTCCTGGGTCGGCTGTGGAGTAAGCACTCCAGCTCCAAGCCCATTCCCCTTTGGCGTAGTCAGCCTGCTGCACAGACAGCGTTCATTTGTCCCCTCTGCTGGCCCTTCTGCTCTTACTCCCACTCACTGCCCTCGCCTTCCATCCCCATTCCTTACTGGAAGCAAAAGCTCTGGTCTGAGCCCCTGGCCCACAAACGTGCCCCCTGTTGAACTCAGACTGTTCTCAGTGGTGACAGCTGCCTCTCTGCCCAGAGTCTGGTCTTTGCCCCTCTGACTGGACACCCCACCTCCATTTCCTGAACCCTTGGTACTGGTCATTTGTTCAGATCAGGACAGAGGATTGCCGTGTCCTTTACCCTCCCAGGTGGACTTGCACTTAGCATCGGGCTCGCTGTTGATGAGAGGGCTCTTCCATCTCCCAGCCTTTTGGGCAACTTTCAACATGATGAAGGGATCTGGAATACAGTGGTGACACCTCCCCCTGCCAACACCCCCTTCCCCCTCCACACACACCTGTATTCCAGCTTTCTTCTTCCACTCTCAGAGGAATGCAAAGTGAACTAAGCAGGAAGGGGTTGTTCTGAAATGGTTTATTGCTATAGAACTGAGGGTTTTAGCTAGTTACACTGTTCATGGAGGGAGAGGGAGGGGGTTCAGGTGTCTGATAATCAGACATGCTGGATCATCTGGAATAGTCCCTCTTTCCTGGTGCTTTGTTCTTTTCAATGAAGGTAATTTATGTTTTATTGACTGAACACACAAATCTTTACAATTCCAATGCCTTGTTAGACTGTATATGCATTTGCAAAAATAATTCTTAAAAAGATTCCTTCTCAAATCATGAATTTGGGAAAAGGGGGCCCCTGGATGAGTGGGTGATCAGGCCACTGCCTGTGTGACTCCCGGCACAATCTGGGCCCACAGCGGCCCCTCCAGGGTGCCCCTGCCCCAGCCTCCGTTTTCCAAGAGTCATGCTCTCCCCAACAGGGCTGTGAACTTGGCTCTGCTTATCGCCATGCTTGGCTTCTTCTCACATGAGGCTGTAGGCCACCATCCTGTGCCTGGCCGGGCGGGTGCCGCGGGGCCTCCGGCAATGCTCTGCAGCAGGTTTGGCAGCGAAGCACTCAGATGCCCACTGTGCCCCTGTTCTCCCCACTCTCCTCCGGCAGCCAGGATCCCTGGGCATCCTCTCCCCACCCCTTGCCAGAAAACTCTCCTGATTCATCTCTTCTCGTAAAAGGGAGGCAAACCCGCCGCCTTCTCTAGAGCTATCTGCACTTTAGGCCTTTGTCCAGTGCATCAAGGAGTGAAAGCTTGTCCTAGTGAAGGGATTTTAACACTGACCCGCAGGGGGCTGGAGTTGCTGGGAAAGGCTCTCTTCCAGAGCTCTAATATCCTGCACACACTGGCAGGGCTGGTGAGGGTCCAGTGAGAAGAGGCCCCAGGGCCTCCCGCATGCCCCTTTCCTACCGCTGAATGTCAGATCCACCGAGTGGACATTCAGACAGCAGGTGTGAAACTGAGGTCGAGGTGCAAAACATCTCTTGAAGGCCATCCTCCCTGACCGGTCCCAGCCTACTGCAGCCCACACTCCCCGAACTCTTGAGTTTCTATTTCCCATTCCTTCTCAGTTTCCTAGGAACCACCTAAAATGAGACAATGTGTTTCCCTTTGCACAGTGCCTGATACATAGTAAGCACTCAGTGAATGTTAGCTATTAATAACACAAAGAATAAACACAGAATGCGGTCCAGGGGATGCCTGCATAGAGGCTGCTAAGAGCCATCAGAGGACTGGGGCTGTGGTGGGCAGCTAGCTATATTCTCAGCATATGGTGGACTTGTCATTTAATGCTTCTGAGCTGGAGGGAGTTTCAGTTCTTTAAAGTGGAAAAAGAATGCCATCTGAACAAACGACAACGTGTTAAGAGTCCCTTATTATTCCTAAATCTACAGGCGAGTGTTTTCCATGCACTGGCTAAATACCATGCCCAGGGCCTAGGACGGAGATGCGTGACCAAAACACCACCCGTCTGTCTTCTGTCTTGGCTGTGAGAATTCCAACGGGGCAGGTGATGTTGAACACTCTCATAGGAACCAACCGAAGAACATGAGGCTAGTGAGGTGTGTTAAACCAATTAAGCAAGCAATGTTTGCAAGACTGTCACCTAAAACCAAGGAGCAAGCAGCTGAGGTTCTGCCTCCAGAGTCTAGAATTCATCTTGCTGCCTTAAGTCCAGGATTACAGTGTTGCTTTCTTCCCTGCCCCTCCCCTGTCATGTTGCTCTGCACAGACGGGATGGGATTTTTGCCTTCATTTCCTGACTCTCTAAATTTCCAGCGGGTCCACTAGCGCCGTCTTTCACTTCTAAACTGCTTCACTGGGGCCGACGCTTTGCTCCTCTGCCGGGACTTGCTCCTTGTCTTGAGGACTAGAGCCCAGCGCCTGGGTGCAGGTGAAGCGCCCGCTTCGCTTTGAGCATCACCAGGGCCCAAAACCGTAGACCCCAAGCTCTGGATTGGGTATCACTGAGTAGGACACCAGCTCTCCTTCCCCCACCGATTCTGTGTCATTTTGGTCCCAGTACGCCTTGTGGTTGAGGCAGCCTAAAGTTTGGCAGAAAACTAGGTTGGCAGAAGATTATAAAAATCCTTGAAAATGAAAGGTATGGAATCAGAGGTGAGGGTACTGAAGGTTTTTAAGCAGAGAATTCCTAAGATCAAGGGGTGTGCTTCAGGCACTAGTGGTGGGTAGGGGAGACTGGGTGGGCAGAGCCTGAAGGCAGAGGGCTGGTTGCATGGACCTACATAATTTCCCCTCAAGGTGGGAAGGAGGGGACCAGTGTGAGAGATGATTCAGAAGAACTGACACGGATTTGGGGAGGTGTAGGAGGAAGGGAAAGTACAACATCAAACACCTAGACGATTGCAAAACCATCTTTCAAAACACTGTCTTCCCTGGCTGGCCCCGGCCTCTATATGCCCACGCTCTCCTAACTGTCCTAACTCCTCAGATTTTCTATTTACTTGAGATTCCTGTTCAGTATCCCAGGGCCCACCTGGGAATGAGGTAAGCCCATTTTAGAGGTAAAAGGTTCCTGCTAATAAGAAATGGGCAAGGGGACCGACATTTAACAAGTACCTATCGCAGACCAAGCATTGGTAGCAGTCATGGAACATGAGAAAGGAAATCTTGATTCAAAGGGTCCATGAAAAGGTATAGAACCAGGATTCTAACCTAGGGATGTGACCCCAACCTCCTTGCCCTTCACACTGCAGATTGTTTCTCTAGAGAAGCCAGGAGGAGCAGCAAAATAGACGGGGAAGACAGTGGCTCTGAACATATCAAGGGGCTGGCAGGACAGGCAGCAGTTAGAAATATGAGGTGTGGAAATAGATCAGGACCAGAAGATATAAATCTGGGCATCAACTCCATAGCCGTCCTAAGGGAAGTGGCCAGGGCTAGTCAGCTCTCCAAAAGGGAAGCTAGGATTCAGGGGAGAACGCTCGGGCTAGAACCCTGTGGGATGCCCTCAGCTTTGGAACCAATGAAGAAGCCGAAAAGAAGCCACGAGAGTCGAAGGAGAACCCGGAGGGGGCCGTTTAACTGGAGTCCAAGGAGGGCAGTGTAAAAACAGGGAAGATAAGCCATCGGCTGACAAATGGTTGGAAAAGCAAGGAAAGTCGAGCGGCTTCAGTAATTAGGAACACCCGTCTGCTCTGGCATCGGCTGGTGGCGGGCAAAGGCACTGTTGGGACAGTAGGGGTGGACGCGTCTTTCAAGAAATTCGGTAGTAAAAGAGGAGAGAACCGGAAAAGGTGGGCAGAGGCACTGGACTTCTTCTTTGGACCAGACTGACAACCAAATTGCGCAGATTTAATCACGCGCCTCTTAATCCCTGCCATGCTCAGAGAGAGAAATCATCCCCAACCAGATTATTGACTGGCCCTGTACAAATCATGCTGTAGTAGCAGCAGTTTTATGACACCACTTTACAACCCCAGGTATCCGTGGGTACTGATTTTGTCATCATCACTGGCGTACATAGTCACTCATACCTCAGAGGCTCTCCAGGAAGGCGCTCTTGTAGGGCACAGAATCTTGGAAATCATCTCGCCCAGCCTTCCTCCACCATGCAGCAGGGTGATTGGCTCAGACTGGCCAGGGGCCTTATAGATCCAAAAAAATCTATGGAAAGCTTTGAGCTCATCTAAACTGGCAAATTATACCTTCGACAGATTTAGCCTGTTCCTTGGCACCCCCCCCCCCCCGTTTCTTCCTCCTTCGAATCAGAGAGGGGGTTGTCCAAGGGAAAGCCAATCCTTGGCCCGGACCCTCAAGTGCGGGGCCAGGTGGGAGCGAAATCAAGCCCCTGCATCCTTCCTGAGCTTTGTGTCCATCCAGATGGGTCACCTTTTTCTAAGTTGCACAAAGGATCGTGGGTGGGGGTGGCGGGGAAGACGTGGCGCCTGTGCCTTTACAGTGGGAGAAGGGCCACGGTCCTCCCTGGTGGGCGGAGCGCAGCCCTCTCCTCAAGAGAAGCCGTTTTCTCTGATGGGGGCCCTTTTGTGGTCATAGGCCTCATCCTCAGACCACAGGCCCTCTGGCCCTCTGCCCGGCACTGAGGGGCATGCTGGGCGTGCTGCCACTGAGGGGCGATCTTGTGTAGAAAGGTCCGCCTCAGGTGGGGCACCGGATAAAATACGGGAAGGGGGCCCAGAGAATCTCTTGAGCTATGGGAACAAGCCTTAGGAGTTTAATGCCTGGTGAAAAATACTGTCACTGCAGAATTTGCACAGATCGTTTTAAACATGAAACTTGTAAGTCTGAGCTATATCCGTCCCTTTGAATGAGCCAACCGAAATCAGACTGCAAGAGGTTAAATCATGTGAAAGACTTTTTTTCTTAAGTGGAACTACATTTAGTCAAGTACCACTTGTGTAAGACATGTCTTCAAATATTATTGCCATTTGCCAGAGAAAATGTGCTTTAATTCCTTGATGCCAAAGAATGTCTGATACATTGTATAATGAACTAGAATAATTGAGCTATTTGTTCATTACAAAGCTCTCTAGCTGAATACTCTGAATTCTTCAGTGGCTGAGTGGGCTTGGAGTGAATTAACAACGTTCTTTTTTTAAAGAAAAAAATAATTCTGAGGTAGGGCACAATATTTACAAAAGAATTTTTTGTGAGGCGCTACTAAATGCTTTTTACTCCCAGAAGGGCCATGCATTATTCTTTGTTGATAATGCCAGGCTGATTCAGAAACAGAAGGGCAAGGGACGCATTAGCCACAGCGTTATGCGGGAGTCCCGACCAGCTTTACCCTGGCTGCTTTTGCCTCAGTTCCTGCCAGGGCTCTTCCTTCACCCACTTCCCCACCCCCGCCTCCGCCACTGCCCCTCTCTGGAGAAGTTCATACCAGATCGCCCTGCCTCCAGGTAGCTGAAGCCCCAACCGCCACCAGGAGCTGGGGAGCCCCATTGGAGTCAATGACCCTACGTGAGAGAGGGCTCCCCACCTCAGAGGCTCTCCAGAAAGGCGCTGTTGTAGGGAACAGAAAGCGAGTTAGGTGAGACTGTGGGAAAGAACAGTGCATCCCCCATTCCAATGGACATGCTTGAGGCGATCTCAGCATCCGCACGTTTTCCTGGGAAGATAAAATGCCAGCCGAGCCAGGGCTGTCTTGTCCAGGTCTGACTGGCTCTGGGGAAAAAGCTCCAGCAGTGGAGGAGTTGGGGGAGTGGAGAGAAGCATGAGAGAAGAGAAGTGACATGGTGTCATGTGGCCAGATCGACCAAGGAAGAGGAAAGGAAGTCTAGGAGCAGGGAGCATTTTGAAGACCACAGACAGGTTGAGTTCAAGGGCAGCCAAGGAAAGGCCCCTGGGTGTCAGGAAGGATTTCTCAGTTTTTCAGTTTCCAGAGAAGTGAGTCTAGAAGCCAGAGGGCAGGGAGGAAAGAGGGGTTTGGAAGGAGAAGGGCAGGACGGAGACCACACATTTCTAGGGCAGGAGGGAGCTGAGCTAGGAGGGGCGACTCTGGGAAGGGGGTATGGTGGGAGAGGCCTTGAAACAACCTGAGGAGCAGAGGAAAAGTGCATCCTTCCTCTGAGACTGGAGGTTTTGAAATAGAGAAGCATGAATGTAGATTTGACAGGCTTCTGTAAATACCCCTTTTATCCAAGTCAAGATGGCACACAAGGTTCACTGTCACTTCTTCGCAGTGTGGACCACTGACCATCAAATGCCACTGTCACCTCTAAACTGGTGACCTGCAGGGCAATCCATGGACCAGTGTCCTATGGTAAACTCAATGAAAAAGGGACAGTGAGGTACTTTTTTCAAAGAGCTAAATTCAGTGTAAAGGACTTCCCTTATGCCGAGACTATATATCCTCCTTTTTTGATATTAAAATGCTTTTGCCGAACATGAGACAATGATCGTAGATCAGAGTTGGGGTTTTTCTCTCCATGTTTTTACTTAGCAAAAGAAAAATGTGCTGTCCCTTGTGGGCACCCTCCCTGCCCCCACCATCATTGATTTTTTATATTCCTGTTTTAAAATAAATTTAGGAACCACTGTCCTGAAACTAATGTTTATATGCCTCCCAAGATACGGTTTTAAAAATTATTTTAAATAAAGTGTTTTTGAGCTCCCGAGGAAACACATTTCTGGTTTGGCTTCCCTAGTTAGGAGTTACCAACGGTGCGTGTATCAGTTGAATCGTGAATTGTTTTCTGTGAGGCCCACCTTAAAGTGGGAAGCCAAGTCTTTCTGAATAAACTGTTTTCAGAGAGACATAAAAGACAAATTTTGTGTACACCTCCTTCCAGAGACACCAATGAACAGGTTTGTGGTGGAAATTGAGATCATCCGGCCCTGGGATCCCAGACCTTTAAGCCTGTAAGGAATTTTTGAATTCATCTTATCATCTAATCTGGATTATTCTGGGTCCCTTTCAAAGGGAGCAGATTTGCCCAAAGCCACCAACTAGTTAATGGCAGAGGCAAGACAAGAGAGAGGCCCAGTCCCCAACCCCCCAGCCAGCCCCCTCCCATCCCTGCTCGCCCCAGCTCAGGATTATGGCAAAGCCTCTTTCCCAACAGGCAAGCCTCAAGACGAACAGGGGCCGTCTTGGCCCAGCGTGGTAGGCCTACCGGGTGGTACGTGGAGTAGAGCACCTTTTTCTCCTTTGTAATAATGGCTGTTGCCTCAAGCATGTCCATTGGAATGGAGGAAGCGTCATTCGTTCCCACAGTCTCCCCTAACTTGCTTTCTGTACCCTACAACAGCGCCTTTCTGGAGAGCCTCTGAGGTGTGAAGCCCTCTGTTATTTCTGGTCGCTGACTCCATGGGGCTCCATGGAGATAAGATGACCTTCACCAGCATGCTCTCCAATGTTTAATGCTTTCCTGATTGTAAGACTCTGAGCTGCTGCGGTAGCCTGGCCTGTCAGTCCCCTGCAACCCAGAGGTCAGTTCCAAGGCCCAGGTTCCCGTGGTCCACCTCAACCCCCATGACTTCAACAGGGCTTTCCTGCAAATGCTGCCTCTGCCTGCTCCCTGCCTCACCTCCCTGTTCAATGCTCGGGTCTCCGGTGAATCAGACCTCTTAGGAGTCCCACTTCTACCGATCAGTACTCAGATTCTCATAGCAGCCTGTGAGGCTGAAAGATCAGGAATTGCAAACGGCACCTCTAGGGCTGGTGGAGACCTAGCAGAGTCCCCTTATACTGAACCTCTAAGGGACATTGTGGGGCAGTCGTGTGGCACCATGGGGACATTAGAATACGAGAGGAGTTGGGCCCCCATGAGGAACGGGGGAGGACTCAGGAAAGCTTCCCAGAGAAGACATTTGAACTGGGTCTTGAAGAATGAGAGGCAGGGAGAGAGGACCGTCCAGGTCCAGCTCCCTGTCCACAGTCATGGAACCCAGCCCCGAGAGCGGCACAGGGGCTAGAGGGGGAATCACATGAAGGTCCAGGGAGGACCCTCCATCCGGGGGCAGCGGCCGTTTAGGGTGGTATGGAATTAAGTGGCCCTTCTTATTTGGGTCTTGCCTCAGCTGGTAGTATAAAGGTATCAGTCTACTGACTATAAATTGAGATTTAATGCCCAAATGCCATTCAAATTCCTCAGCATTTTTGGCTTATCTTTTTTAGGGCTTGTAGGATAAAGATTTTTGGAGCCCATGTCATGAAAAATGAAGTGTAAGAGGTTAATGGTTTAACTGTCGTACTGACCAGTCTGACAAGTCACACTGACATCTCCCTCCCATCTGCACCCTTGGGTGATGATCAGAAGCAAAGACATAACCATTCCGCGGCGCCTGTTATGGTTAAGGTGTTTAAGGAGGAGACATGTCATGAGCTTGTGTTTTAAAAGTTCATGGGTCTCACTGAAATTAAATGAATCCAGACACGTATTCTATCTCTGTGGAAAGAGCAGTCACGTGGGAATCAGGAAAACTTGGTCTCTCACCCTGGCTTAGCTCCGAGAACTAAGTATCTCATCCCCAAGTACAACTCACTTTACTTTCTCATCTGTAAAAGGGAAGCAGTTGCCTAAGGGCGGTAAGAAATGGAATCGATGGTTTGTTAAGGACTCCTCCAGCTCTGCCATTGCTAGGATGAAGTTTAAAGGATTCCTTTATTGAATAGTGGCCCAGAACATTCCCTTCCACAATCATCAAGCTTGCGCTATCATTTGTTTCTGCGTCACTGAATCCTCGCTTTTTCAGGAACGGTCAGCATTGGTAGTTTGTTGACTCAAAATTGCTCAAGGAACGTCCCAGTTTAGGGATGGCTGAGTTAATGTCTGGGGAAGCGAGAAAAAGGAGCTAGGTGTGGGGCAAAAAATCTTCCCTGGAATAATGAATCACTGGTTTTCTTCAAAATAGAAAACAAGGCCTGAGCCGACTGCAAATGTGAGCTTGCCCTCACGGCTAGTGGGGAGCTGGGGAGGGAGGTAACTGGGGCCAGGCCCCCACCTGCCAGTTCCATGTAGGTTTCTTGGAGTCAGCAAGGGCATTTTCTGGCTCCCTCAATCCTCTGCCTTAGAAGCCTCTATAGAGAGGTAAGGAGCCTTTTGCAAAAACAAAGTACTCCTTTCCATGGTTTGTGGAATCTCTGTCTGACAGCAACTGGGTTTCCTGCTATTCCCAGGGCTTCCTTTTGCTTCCTGGTTTACATGGCTTTCTGTTGAGCAGATAACCCACTCATCCACACCCCCAGCCGGGCGAGTCAGCCATAGAAACTGCTGCCCAGCTGACAAATGTTCCGGCCTCCACACCCTGCAGCCAGGCATACTGCCGACCCCAAAGGGGAAAGGCTCTGTCACTCATTCTCATCCCCCAGTTGGCCCGTGGCTACACAGTATCATCCAAGAATTTGGACGTTTCTCTTCCCTCCCCTATTCCCTGCCTCCACATTCTTAGTGGATCTTAGGACAGAGCTCTTCCCAAAGTGGTCTTTGATCAAGTCAGCTGGAGAATGGGAAAGATGGGCCATGTGGTCAGGGTTGTCTTGCCACAGATGTTGAAATCTTACATCTGCAGACCTCATTGTACCTTGGCAAAGACAAGGCCATGAGGAGCCCTTTTGGGCACTTCCCCACAGACAGAAAGAGCAACAAGGAGCCCCTTTTAAAGGAATTTAATGGCTGGAAAATTAAATGCCAGCTTTCTGACTTATCAGGACCTTGGGGCTCAGTAAGCTTCCTTTTCCTTGTAGCTTACACCCAGCAAGGGAAGATAAGATGACCTTCACTAGCATGCTCTCCAAGCTTTTAGAGTTTAGGGCAGTGTCCAGCCAAATGGTCACTGAGCCCAGAAGGGATGTGGACTTCCAACAGCAAGAGGTTCCTGTGGAAGTAGGGATGTTTGAGCTGGGCCAGAGAGGAGAGGTAGGATTGCACCAGGCAGAAATGGAGATGAGAGGGCTTTAGGTTGACACAGCTGCTTCCGTGTGAAGGCAAGAGAGTGCAGAGCCATCTGAGGAGCAGGGAGTGGGGAGAGGCGGTCAGTGAGGCAGGCCAGGCCAAGCCCCACAAGTAAACTCCTCCCATCTGTCAATCAGCCCACCTGGGGGGCCTGAGCCCCAGGTCTTGAGCCCAGTTTGAGTAAAACTCTTCAGTCTTTTCTTAGAAATTCCTCAAGAGGGTTTTGAGGCAGAAGTGACCCCTAAGGAGTCCTTAAAAGGCAACTCCATGATCTCAGCTCAGGGGGCTCTCTCCCAGACTAGGCTTCTCTGGAGTCTTCCGGCACTTTGCTAAGTAAGTTACTGAGTGCTCTAGGCCCGTGCCCCGAACCACAGCGAACACCAGGGCCTCCGAACAGTCCATCAGCTTGTCATTGAAAGCTAAGACTCTCTAGAAATCACATTGGTGTTTTTCACCAGTTTTTATTACGAGATCACCTCCAGGGCAAATGGGTGGGCACACTAAAAAGAGCTTTGAGCCAGTGGGGACGGCGCTGGGTGACGCAGCCCCGTGCCCCCCTGCCTGGAGTCAGGCCCTGCCTCCGCCACGCCTGCCAGGCCTGGAGCTCCGGAACCTCCTGTGCCAGAGCCCTGCAGGGTCCGAGCAGGACCACCACCGGCTTCTCTTCTAGCCCTACACTTGGCATCAGGCTCCTCCTGCTTTTCCCTCCTACAAGGAACAGCCTTTTCCCCAAATTATATCCATCCTCTGTGCTTTTTTAATGTAGCAAAGGATTGGAGATCCCTGTTAGTGCAACTGTTTTTTTTTTTTTTTTTTTTGCTTAAAAATACAATAAGAACATTTCCTTCAAGAAAATCATCACCCCACCCCCACAAAACAGTCAACAGTGTCCGCACCTATAGGACTGAAGGTCAAGTGTGCCAGTGAAATGTGATCCGAGAAGCAGCAGGAGGGAGAAAGAGGCAAGAGAAGTGAAGAGAAAGCTAAGAAAGGAAACTACCTTCCCCGAGGGAGATAATGCTCAGGCTGTGTGGCAGGAAAGCTGCCGGGAGAGCAAACGGGTCCCAAGGAACCCGCCGCATTAAGGATTAGAAGCGTTTCGCTTGAGCGTGGTACGGGCGTAGGAAAGCGGACCTTTCGAGGCAGCTTCCCGGAGGCACACAAGGCTGCAAAGACTGAGCTTGGAGGCCGAAAGAATGCTGATGTGGGGAAATCCCCAAAGGCAATTTGTCGCACTGGACTTCGCATTTGCCCGTCATTTGCGTCCCCCTCTGGGACACCCTGGGGGTATTTGCACTATTCTACGGTAGTTCTTGCCCCACAGGGCAGACAAGTATAAAACTGAGAGAGTGCGCAAAGGTTTCTTTCCAAATTAGGTCAACTAGCCTTCTGTTCCTGAGTTCATGGGAGGCAGAATCCACCTCATTCTGGATGCAGGGGCTACACCTCCAAGGCCAAGCCTCCTCCCACCGAGCTAGAAATATAAAAGGTCAAGCAGAGAATGGACTTCCCTCCCTGCTCCGTAGGGCTCTTCGGATCGCGGGCCCCGGGCCTGCTCGCTGACCCCGCTGCTCTGGCTGACCTGCCATGCCCGCCTGCCTTCCTTATCAAGATATGCTGCTGCTCTCCCTGAGTCTGGGGCTCTTCATCCTTTGACTGGCGAGCCCTGATTTATCCGCCAGCTTCTTTTCCGCAAAGGATCGTTGCATTGCTTTGTCTTTTCAAGGCTAAGCTTACTGCTGGCTAAATGCAGTCCATGTGGAATGACTAGAATTCGGGGGAAATACTGGTTATGTTTGAGCTTAAAAACAGAAGTCTAAAGGGTATGATGTCCCCGAAGATTAAATAAATATCGTTCTTCAAAGTCGTACAAATATTTTTAAAAGTAGGATTTGGGGAATGATTTCCTTGCCGAGAAAGATCCTGTTAGTATCTCCACAAAATGGTGGGGTTTCGATTCTAAAGCAGCAGCAAAGGGAAAAGGAAGAACTGGAGTCGATAATTAAAGTGTAGACTTCTTAAAAACGTTTCCCCTTTTGTCTTGGTATCATCATCATGCCCCTTCCTGACATGTCTACGGTTCTCACCAAGCAACTCCTTCGCCGCTGCATCCCCACCCACCTCCTCTTTCTCACTTCCACCAGACTCTTCAAAAGATTTTCCAAGGTTGTCCTGCTGGCGGACACGAACTAGACATCGACCTGACACTCTGGCAGGCTCGACAGTCCTGAGCGTCATCACGCTTGGGGTCCCATCTCCCATCCTACTATGAAGCGTCAGTGCGCACTTGCGGGCCTTCACTGAGAGACCTCACCTGGGCCCAACGGTGTGTCTCTGGTTCCCCTAAGAAAGCACAGACTCCCAGAGTAACGGGGCTGAGGGGCAGCCTGACCACCCTCAGAAAGCACTTGCACTTGTCATTTCATCGCTGAGTTCTCAGCTTTTAGACGTTGCTCCCTATAAACAGGGGTCTGTTTTCATCTGGACAACATTGGGCAAAATGTCAAAGCAGGCCAAGTGTCATCCCTGGTGTTCTCTTACTGGAGCACGTGCCCAGAGTCGCCTCCTCGGCCTCTCCCTCACCCTTCTCCAGCTACCCCCCTACACATCTCAGTCTCGGACTAAAGGCGTCCATCACCAGAACTAGTACCATCTCTAGTCTCTGCCTGTGGAAAGTTCCCTGTCATATTCCGAGGTCCAGCTCAAATGCCGCCTCCTCTGGCAGGCCTTCCTTGATGTCCAGGCTGCCTCTTTCTCTCTCCTGGTCGTTGAGATAGCCTCTGCTATGGCACTTGGCACTTTCTACCACTAGACAGAAAGCTCCTCGAGGGCAGGATCCATGTCTGACTCATCTCCGGGTCCCCTGCAGGGCCAAGCCCAGCGGGCCCTCTCAGAGGCAGGCAGGAATGGCTAAGGAAGGAGTGAGGCTCTAAACATGGTACGACACGCTCTGCCAGTAGGCTGGAAGGAGTTCTGACTGGAGTCTACCTCTTCCTGAGGCTGGTCTTTCCCCTTCCCTCCCCTTCTCACTCCCAGCCCGTTTCGGAAGGACCTCTCCCGGTCACTGTCTTCAGCCAACTGTCACTGTGGGGCAGGATCCTCTGGTAAGGCTTCAGCTGTTAACAGCTTAGAATGTTGCTGTTCCCAGAAGCCTTTGCACTAAGCAGTGGGGGTGGGGTGGGAGGTAGGGGGAGGGCTGAAGGAGATAAGGGTGAGAACTTTCGCTCCCCAAGGACATGTACTCCTATTAAAAGATTTAGGAATGACAGGCTGGGCAAGGGAGGCATTTGGGGGGTTGGGAGTGCTGTTTCTTGACACCCCTTCAACCATAGCCCCTTAGTATTATGAAGTACTCTCCTCTTATCTGCCTATTCCCTTTTTAAAAAAAAAAATGTATGTCCTGGCACACAGTAATCCTTCAATAAGCAGTAATCATCCTTATTACTGTCAGTACTAATAACATAAACCACATAGACACACGAAACTACACACAGCCCACCCTAAACACATGGGTGCTTGGAGGTGGCAACAAGGAGACTTAGATGGGTTTTATCAGGTGTGTGCTTTTAAAGCACCCGCCTCCCTGGTGGTGGAAACAAGTCTGAGCAAAGACAAGGAGGTGAAAACCAGCTGGTTGTGTGCATGCCAGTGACTGAAGAGAGGGCCCTTCTAGGAGACTGACGAGGCCGGTTGGTTAGAGGGCAGGAGTCAGTGGGAGGGGAGAGAGGCGCCGAGATGGAGAAAGACTTGACGACGCTTTGGGAGGCAGTTGAGTATGTTAGTAGGTCGGTAGGAGGAAATGTCCCCAAGGACTCTGGGGATCTCAGGCTGAGAGCGGAGAGGTGGAGCCTAGGGCCGCAGGGAGTGAATGGATCAGGCAGCAAGTGCGAAGGGAAGGGCAGGCTGCAGCGTGCAGGTGGTGCTCAAATGAGAACGGTGCGGGGGCGGGGGGGTTTTGATGGTATGGTCACAGTGCCGTGGCCCTTCTGAGCTCACCAATTAGAGCAGAAAAGTCTGGAGAAATAAGGCCAGGGGAAAACATATAGGAGGGGGTGGAAGCAGTCGTTAGAAACCTTAAGTGTGCTCTAAGGACAACTTTGTTTAAAATAAATATTGACATTGTATTTACCTACTTAGTGATTCCAAAAATTAACGTTTTTATTCAATATAAATTGGGAGATATATTGTGGGCTCAATAAATGTTGAGTTGAAGTTCCCACTTGGCACTCTCCCTGGCACTGGATTTGTACGAGTGCACCCCTTGCCTTGGGGGTATTGTGGAAACCACACTTTCTCCCTGTTCATCTCCCTTAAGGTGCCAGTCAGGAAGTGAATCGTGCCCAACAAAGTCACTTTTACGGGACTTGTGCTTTTCCTCCACACAGCATCACTAAGCTAATATTTGCCACCAAGTTTTAAAGGAGAACAGCAGTCCTTTCCCAGGAGTAAAACTCTCTCCCTATTTTTTTCTAACCTAAGTCATGTTAGCAGTGGTTTTCAGTGGGTGGTGAGATTATGGGGAATGTTTGTTCTCCTTACATTTTCTGCATTTTCTAAACATGACTTGCATAGTTCTGTTTTGTTTTGAAGAAAGACAGATTGGAAATGATTGGACTTACCACTCTTAGAAGGTCTTCTAAGAGAATCTCTATAAACCCCAGTGACAGGGTAACACTCCTGTGCCCTTTCAGCAGAAAATTCTCAGATTCATGGTCAAGTTTTATTTTTTAAGACATGGATGAGCAGAAACTCTACAAGGTGAGCTGTACAAGGACTGCATTTCAAAATAGTTTACTACTTCTCCAGGGGCGGCTGCTTTTCCATTCAATGTAGACATCACCCATGAGTATGATGTGTATGTTACAGGAAAATGTGATTTTGGACGATTCCTGAGAATAGAATTTAAGGGTATGGCCTATGTCATGACTAGGAGAAACTTAGCAGGGAAAAATGGAGAAAACACTCATTGAGTTAGGGTTGTTTCAAAACCAAATTCAGACGCTCTTTAAAAAGATATATATCCTGGCACACAGTAAACCTTAAAATAAGCAGTAATCGTTCTTACTATTGACATTACTAATAAGAATATAAGCAGCATAGACACATGAAACTACACATAGCCCACCCTAAACACATGGGTGCTTCGAGGTGCATGACTTCATGCATGAAGCGTAAGGAGCTGCTCGCTGCCCTCCATGCTGTCTTCATACCTCCATGCTCTGGGCCAGCTGAGGACACCCCCTGTGTCCCCACATACTCTGCCAGTCTGCTCATGGGTGTTCCATTCACTGAGTCAAACTGTACTGAGCACCTAGTATGTGTCTGAGCTCTGGGATGATGGGAATGGACATGAAAGATCCCTGCCCTCAGGGGATTTACGAGCCAATTGGAGAGCAGCGAGTGCTGGCACAGAGGCCTGTACGGGATCTTAGGGAGCACAGACAGTACCTAATTCTGCTTGGGGAAAGGGAGTGGGGGACGAAGAAGGGAGGAGTGTCACAAAGGAGGCAACACTTGCATCAGCCCACTAGGTACAGGGGGGAGGGTGCTAAGAGGACGAGAGAGGATCTGCGGTGGGGAGTCAGAGGGGAAAGCCAGGCAGCCACCATGAGAGAAGGGCTCAGGAATGACCGAGGGAGTGATCTGGGACCTATTCTACCAAAACACTGAAGGAAGACTGAGCCCCACTGACCTAGGACATGAGGGGTGTAGACGCAGTAGGCAGAATTCTAAGACAGCCCCCAAGATTGCAGCCCCCTGGTGCCCAAGCCAGTACAATCCTCTCCCCTTGAGAATGAGCAGGACTTGTGAATATGATACAGTTTCACTCCTCTGATTATGTTACCTTATAGGGCAAAAGGAATTTTACGCATGCAGTCAAGGTTCCTGCTCAGTTGACTTTGACTTAATTAAAAGGGAGATTATCCTAGGTGGGCCTGAACTAATCGGGTGAACCCTTTAAAAGGCCAGAAGTCAGAGTACTTCCAAACAGCAGGGATGCTCTCCTGCTGGCCTTGGAGAAGCACTCTGCCGTGCTGTGGAGAGGGCCACATGACAGGGAACGGCAGATGGCACCTCGGAGCTAGAACTGAGCTCAACAAGCAGTGAGTGTGGAAGAAAACCCCAAGCCTCAGGTGAGATTGCAGCCCCACCCAACACCTTGATTTTGATCTGGTGAGACCGAGTGGAGGACCCAGCTAACCTCCGCCTGGACTCCAGACCCGCATGAGATAATCAGTTCACGATGTTTTAAGCCCCTCAGTTAGTGGTGATTTCTCACATAGCATAGCAAACTACTGCAGCGGGTTAACTGTGGAGCACAGAGCAGGAGGTAAGATCTAGAGCCCTGTGAGAAGCTGAGAAGCAGAAAGCATCCTGGTCAGCCGAAGCCATTCAGGGAGAGGTGCTGAAATTTAAAGTCAAGCAAAGAAGCGCCGACCCACTAAGGATCCCCAGGGTAGGAATTAAATCCATAAATCTCTGCTTCCCAAGAGGAATGCTCAGGTGAATCGTGCTGGTTGTAGCACTGTGACTTCTGCCCAACAACAGACTGGTAGAATTCAGACAGAGATGAAACTTACATCCTGGGAGGCATCAACAGTGTGATTTAATTAAGCGCAAATACTTCATTTTGTCCCCTGAAACGTGGCAGGATCCTTCCCTGAAATTTAGTCATTTCCTAGCACTTTCAGCTTGTTATTTGCTACCAAAGGCACAAAAAAGACCCCCATTTTGTGGTGTATTCCATTTTTTTTCCCCCAGAATATCGAAAAAATAAGTGTGGCCAGTTTATTTTTCCCTCCAAAGAGCCAATATTTGGTTTCCACTTCTTTTTCTTTTCTTTTCTTTTATATGAAGGTATCATTGATATACACCCTCTCACGCCACCATTTTGAATCCCTGTCCCACTTCTTTTTCTTTTTGAAACTATTTTTGAAGGGTCACACCAGTTTCAAACTGGTGAATCATTTCAATGTCTGAATCATTTAAAGGGTTCAGAGGGACTATTTCTTTAACATTGGAAATGATTAGAGGTTATATAATATGCACAGGAAAGACAAATAGCTTAAAAAGAAAACCCTCTATCTCTTTTTCTCCTACCATCTCCAGGGCCCTAAATCTCCACTGGAAATAAGAAAACATTTTTAATGACAAAGGCATCTTTATATGAAATTTCAAAGCTCCAGTAGATTGTACAATAGGATATTAAGCACCTATTCTGTGAGAAAGAATGGCACAGGGATGCCACATCTATGGGAGGAAGCAAATCACAGTTATATTAAGACTGTTAACAATACAGGATGATTATACAGGGCACGAAGGGTCTAAGCAATCAAAGGTGTAATTGCAGAGGAGGAGGGAATTGCCTAGAGCGCAGGTGGTCAGCCCAGAGCCCATCTTTGAAGGAAGGGTGATCTCCCATTAGGGTGAGGGCTGAGAAGGGGAGGGCTGTCATGAGCAGGAAAAAGCTGTGAAGCTTGGAAAAAAATAAAAGTCTGGGCATACTTGAATAGGAGTATGTAAACTACCTGGGTTGAAGGTGGGATTCACTTCAAAGGAAGTAGGAGAGATGTTTGGAAAAGCAAGCCGCTGTGGATGGATTCGATTACCAAGGCTAGACTTTTCCTATATGCAGTGAAAGGCCACTAAGGTCTTTTGGATCCAACAAAAGCAAGCGTTTCATGAAGATCCATGGTTGGTTGCGTTTGCACTGGTAGCAGGGAGCCTGTTGGGATTTTATGGCGAAAGGTATAGGGACCCAGCCAGGACAGTGGTAGGGGGGGAAAGGAGATGGGGAAATGACATTCAAAATATAATGTGCAGAAAAATCAAAAGGGCATGGTGCCTCTCTAGGGAATCTGTTGACCTCACAAACCTTCAGGTTTCTGCTGGGACCTTGTTTCTCTGGGGTGGAAGAGTGGTCTCAGGCAACCTCCTTTTACTTTGCAGAGAAATATAATAGTATGTGGGCTTACTGTGACATTTTTAGAGGATTAGCTCATGACTAATTGAGAGCTTCAGAGATTAAACATTAGTCACATCTGGAACAGAACATCATAATGGTGTGAAAGGCCACTTGCACTGGAACAAGTATAAGCTGATTTTTAAAGACGTTTGGGGTGCAAACGGGGGACAAGAGATGCTGCTCAAGCCCCCAGTTCCATAGGCTTCCATGTATCTTTCTGTTTAGTCTCCCGCTAATGTGGCCGTGGTTTCCCCGCGGACACAGGGCCTTAGGAGAGGAGACCCTGGAGAATGTGTGTGATTCGCCCTAACGCTGGTCTCATTTCACGCTTGCCGTTTGTTCTTGCCTGCCCTCTTCAGCGGTCACGGACTGGGCAGGCGCCCACTGGGGACTAGTAAAATGAAGGAGATGGAGACCCTAAGGGTAAAAGCGAACATCTACTGAGTACCTACATTGTACCAAATGCACTGCGAGACCAGTGAATATAAAGTGCCCACCGTCAGGGCTCATTCACTGTTCATTTCCTTTCCCCGGCCATGAAATTAGAAAGAGGGTATGAGATGGGGAGAGACTGGGAGCTGTAAGGGAGACTGGCAAGGAGACGTTCCCATCGGAGGAGGAGAAGCTGCACCTCGCGGACCACGTGGAAAGGAGGGGCGCCTTCTGCCTTGACGCCCCCAGCCCTCCTCAGAGGGATGCCTCTCTTACTCTGCTGCTGCTGGTTCCCACCAAACTATCAGTCCTCCAACCCTAACTCCTCCTCTGGGTCAGAGTAAGATGTCCTGGACAATGATCCCTCCATCACTTCACATTTTCTTCCTTTGTTTCCTGGCCAGCTTCTGGATTTTTTATGTTTTAGAGAAGGGGAGGGGTAGTTGCTCTATTATACTCCAAGGAGATGGAAGTTCTGGAGCCCTGGGGTCTGGCTTCCCAGGGGATATCTTCTTCTCTCATGAGCCCCCAGATCCCACTCTCAGGGTCTCTTTTCCCCAAACTCCTCCCCAAAATGACCCTGCCTGTCACACAGAAGACTGCTGTGGCTCTAGTGGTATGAGAAGGGGACATATGCAGGCTCCCAAAGTCTTCAAGGCTGGGGCAGGGGGAAAACAGAACCCATATGCAGGAGACCTAGGTTCTGATCTACATTTCACTTGTTGAGTTCTTAAGGAAATCATGTTGCCCTTGAGTCTCAGTGTCCTTGTCTTACCATATAGGAACCCAAACTCATCACAAAGGCTTGATGTATTGTCTTGAGGATGGTAAGATAACTAATAGAGAGCCCCCTTGCTGACGCATGGCACCTGCTTTTGCTAGCTAAATAGCTGACCCTTTCCCTTCCTCCTGCTTTTTATTTCCATTCTTAGATTCAATGCTCTGGCATTACTTTGATGTAGAAAGAGAATGAAGTGCATTCAAAGAGAAAAGACAGCAGAGGTGGACTGGAGGAATGGTTAATTTTCCTTATGAAGTAGTATCTGCTTAGCAGAGGGACTCAGCCTCTTCCCTCTCTTATTTTAAAATACCAGATTCCATCCTTCTTCCTTTCCAAGTGATACCCTGGACACTCTCTAGTGTCTTCACTTCCCTTCTGAGTTCTGGAGAATTCTCCACGACTATGTTTAGTAGGCAGGAACACTGTTACATGGAGTAATCTTGGCATTTTGTAGAGCTCATGAAACCAAAAGTAGCACCTTGTATACTGTTTTGCAGAAGTGCTTTGCTGTTGGTCCCCTTAGAGGAGAGACATAAAGACGTTTTGTAAAAAGGCAAAGCCCCAGAATCAGCCTGACAAGTGCTCTCCAACAACATGTTGTGGGTCTGGGAGCACATGAGAGGCCTTGAGAAAGATTTCAAGCTTGGCTCCTAAATTTCTAGTCCAAATTCCTGTTATTTCACCAGACTGTGAGCTCCTTAAGGGCGGGGACCATATTTTAGCCATTTTTGTTTCCCCAGGACATAGCACGTAGGGGCATCCAATACACTTTTGTTGAGTGAATATCTACGTCAAATATCTACTTGAATCAGACAGAAAACTTGGACTCCTTGGCCTGGCACCATCAGACCAGGAGACGGAAGATTCCTAAACACAGATTATATCCTTGGGCCTCTGCCCGTGAGTCCCAGAGAGACACCGACCAAAAGAAATGGATTCAAGGGTGTTGCTAGACTTCTGGCTCCAATAAACACAGGAGGCACTCTGCACTCTCTCTCCCACGGATACAACTAAACGCTCTGAACAAATACCCCAAAAAAATCAATTAACTGAAGACTCTAAAAAGTAAGTAAATCCAGGTGAATTAGGGAAAGAAATAAAAACTTGATGAATGACCAGTATGGTGGCAGTTAGTTTCCTAGAATTTTCTCCTGGCTTTGCCACAGGGTGAGCTGATCATGAAACATGAAGCAGTCGCGGACAGCAACGAGGAAAAGGGGGTCCCTGCGAGCCAGAGTTTGTGGGGAAAATCCTTGTTCTTTTTCTTATATGTTTCCTCTCTCAGCTCAGCCTTGAAGCCAGATGCAGCCTGGTAACTGCCCTGCTGCCACAACCATGGCAGCGGCTTGGGCACCTACAAATCCTGATGGGCAAATCTGTTCCTCTGGATAGAGGAACCTCAAAAAGGGGCCCTTGTTATGTGAATAACATGAAAGGAGCCCTCACTGTTTTTTCTCTTGCCGCTTTGCCCTGAGTGCAGACCCTGTGGCATGAAACTTTGCAACATCATCAAGGCTGTAACTGAGAGGAACCATTTCTCTAGCAATGAGACCAGGGAAAGGTGATCCTGGGAGCTGAAGAATGCGAGGGAAATCCTGGAGAGGGAAGAGTGGGTGAAAGGGATTCCATGTATGAACGAACGTTAAGTCCTGGGCTAACCTCCAAGCTCTGAATTGCACATGCAGGGCACAGCCAAACACCACAGCAGAAGCTTCGAAACCTGAAGCAACAGTGGAACAATACCAAAGGGTCTAATATTCATGCCACTGTAGTTCTTTTCTTCTTTTTGTAAATTATAAATTTTTAATCTCAGCCAGATTCTTACTTAAACAGGCTGACTATGTGTTTGACTGAAAGGAAAAATAAAATTAAAGAACATGGGTGAGATGTTAGAATTTAAATCATTCAAATGTGATACCTAAAAAGCAAAACTTATAAGGAATGTCTCTGTAGTTCTTAAGGGACAGAAAAAGATTGGTGTGGAAATTTTTTTTCAAAAATTAATGGCTGACAAATGATTTCCCTCATTTGTGGAGTATAACAATGCAGCAAAACTGAAGGAACAAAAGAGCAGCAGACTCAGAGACTCCCAGAAGGAACTAGTGGTTACCAAAGGGGAGGGACGTGGGAGGGTGGGTGGGGAGGGGTGTGGGAGAAGGGGATTGAGGGGTATTATGTTTAGTACACATGGTGTGGGGGATCACAGGGAAAACAGTGTAGCACAGAGAAGGCAAACAGTGAATCTGTGGCATCTTACTACACTGATGGACAGTGACTGCATTAGGGTATGGGTGGGGACTTGATAATATGGGTAAATGTAGTAACCACATTGTTTTTTCATGTGAAACCTTCATAAGAGTGTATATCAATAATATCTTAGTAATAAAAAAATTTATTATCAAAAAAATTAATGGCTGAACAAAGTTGTGGGATACAAAATTAATACACAGTGTGGCATTCCTGTACACTGACAATGAACTGGCAGAGAGAGAAATCAAGAAAACAATTCCATTCACAGTTGCATCAAAAAGAATAAAATACCTAGGAATAAATCTAACCAAGGAAGTGAAAGACCTATACTCTGAAAACTACAAGACACTCATGAGAGAAATTAAAGAAAATACCAATAAGTGGAAATACATCCTGTGCTCATGGATAGGAAGAATTAATATTGTCAAAATGGCCATCCTGCCTAAAGCAATCTACAGATTCAATGCAATTCCTATCAAAATACCAACAGCATTCTTCAACAAACTAGAGAAAATCATTCTAAAATTCATATGGAATGACAAAAGACCGCAAATAGCCAAAGCAATCCTGAGAAGGAAGAATAAAGCTGGGGGGATTATGCTCCCCAACTTCAAGCTTTATTACAAAGCCACAATAATCAAGACAATTGGTACTGGCACAAGAACAGACCCATAGACCAATGGAACAGACTAGAGAGCCCTGATATAAACCCAACCATATATGGTCAATTAATATATGATAAAGGAGCGATGGACATACAATGGGGAAATGACAGCCTCTTCAACTGCTAGTGTTGGCAAAACTGGACAGCTACATGCAAGAGAATGAAACTGGATTATTGTTTAACCCCATACACAAAAGTAAACTCAAAATGGATCAAAGACCCGAATGTAAGTTATGAAACCATAAAACTCTTAGAAGAAAACATAGGCAAAAATCTCCTGAATATAAGCATGAGCAAACTTCTTCCTGAATGCATCTCCTCGAGCAAGAGAAACAAAAGCAAAAATGAACTCATGGGACTACATCAAACTAAAAAGTTTCTGTTCGGCAAAGGACACCATCAACAGAACAAAAAGGCATCCCACAGTATGGGAGAATATATTTGTAAATGACATATCCAACAAGGGGTTAACATCCAAATATATAAAGAACTTACATGCCTCAATACCCAAAAAGCAAGTAACCTGATTAAAAAATGGGCAGAGGATATGAATAGACAGTTCTCCAAAGAAGAAATTCAGATGGCCAACAGGCACATGAAAAGATGCTCCACATCACTAATCATCAGGGAAATGCAAATTAAAGCCACAATGAGATATCACCTCACACCAGTAAGGATGGCCAGCATTGAAAAGACTAAGAACAACAAATGCTGGCGAGGATGCAGAGAAAGGGGAACCCTCCTACACTGCTGTTGGGAATGTAAGCTAGTTCAACCATTGTGGAAAGCAGTATGGAGGTTCCTCAAAAAACTAAAAATACAAATACCATTTGATCTGGGAATCCCACTCCTTGGAATTTACCCAAAGAATACAACTTCTCAGATTCAAAAAGACATATGCACCCCTATGTTTATTGCAGCACTTTTTACAATAGCCAAGATATGGGAGCAACCTAAGTGTCCATCAGTAGATGAATGGATAAAGAAGAAGTGGTGCATATACACAATGGAATAGTATACAGCCATAAGAAGGAAACAAATCCTACCATTCGCAACAACATGTATGGAGCTGAGGATATTATGCTCAGTGAAATAAGCCAGGCGGACAAAGACAAGTGCCAAATGATTTCCCTCATTTGTGGAGTATAACAGCAAAGCAAAACTGAAGGAACAAAAGAGCAGCAGACTCAGAGACTCCAAAGAGGAACTAGTGGTTACCAAAGGGGAGGGGTGTGGGAGGGCAGGTGGGGAGGGTGGGAGAAGGGGATTGAGGGATAGTATGTTTAGTACACATGGTGTGGGGGAATCACAGGGAAAACAGTGTAGCACAGAGAAGGCAAATAGTGAATCTGTGGCATCTTATTACAGTGATGGACAGTGACTGCATTGGGGTAAGGATGTGGACTTAATAATATGGGTAAATGTAGTAACCACATTGTTTTTTTATGTGAAACCTTCATAAGAGTGTATATCAATAATACCTTAATAAAAAAATGAAAAAAAGAGTGTATATCAATAATATCTTAATTTAAAAAATGGAAAAAACTTAATGGCTGAAGAATTCCCAAATTTAGTGGAAGATATAAATTTACAGATTGAAGTTGCTCAGCGAACCCCAAGCAGAATAAACTTAAGGAAAACTGAACTGAACATGCCACCACTCCCTATCCTCTTACACACGAATGCCCTCCTCCTCATCTTCTTGGACCCTGAAGACATCTAAGTTTTTGACCCTGGGGTAAGGGAAGGAGCATGACTACAAGTCGAGACACCTGGGGATTCATCCCAGCTTATTGACTCAAGTGTGAGACCTAGGGAAAAACAGTTCTCCTGCCGGTGCCTCAAATCCTTATCTGGAAAACTTCAGAGTTGAACTGGATGGTCTTCCAATTCCCTTCCAGCTCTAAATTATCACCCATTATCAGCTCCTATGTGGACTTTTTGTGTTCAAAAATGGTAACATTATTCATCCAAACCTAATGCTATGAAAAAAGAAAACACTTTCCTGTCTTTACATCCTTTGTAATGGTGCAAATGACTGGAATGGAGACACTCACAGAACAGAGCTAAAAGTGGAATTTCATAGCAACCACAGCGGAGGCCAGCTTTCCCCGGCAGCTTCCTAAAGGCCTCCTTCGAGCACCATTGGAAGCCTGGAGTTCATTGAAAAGGAAGGGAAGCTATGCAAAAAACTTTGCACTCTCAGTAAATGCATTTCCAATTTCACTGTGTTTTTCAGAGGCGAGGGAATGGAATGGAATGCCCCCATCACATTGGATTTCTACTTTGACATCAGGTCTGCCAGAATATGTTAAGTCTCCTATGTCTGTAGACACAATAATAACTACCACTTGTACAGCATCTTACAGCTAACAGAGCACTTCTCATTTCATCCTAACCAAATCTCATAACCATCCTCTGAGGTAGGTGATAGCCATCCCTTCCTATTTCCTCAGAGGAAACAGTCTGAGACAGGTTGAGAGATTTGCCCTAGACCTGCACTAAGCCGGAGAAAGTATCAACTCTTCTGGCTTCCAATTCTATCCATTTTCCCCTCCACCAGGAGCCAAGGCCCTGGGGAATGCCAGAACCGAGCTGTTGAGCTGCAGGTACTGGGCAAGGGGCCAGTGACTGTGTTTGAAGGGCAGGCTGTAAATTAGATCGTCTCAGCTCATTCCTCCTGAAAGGAGCACAGCAACTTGAGAGTTGGTTCCAAGACACTGTCCCTCTCCCAGTCTCTTATTTGCCCCTAGTCAGGCTGTTTAGTGTGAAGAGGCTCTCTGGTTTTATACACAGCAAGTTCTACAGCCCTCGACACTACACCTTTGATGGTTCTTTTGAGAATGGCTTTCCTCCCCTTCCTCCAGCCTCCTGTGAAAGTGCTTGGCTTTGAGTCAAGCAGGCTTGGGAATTGGTGGTTCCTTCTTCAGATTTTGCCACTGAGGGCCTTGGAGGACTTTGCTGCTTGGCTCGCACATCTGCTTCCACTCAGCTCTCCTCTCTGCCAAGGAATTTCTGTTCCTTCCCATTCCTGCACATTCATTCAGCCTCCCTCTGCATTGATGTGCCGGGAGGTCATCCTTCCCTCCCTTCATGAGCCATTTTCAGCTCATTTATTCACACACTGTCCCTTCATTTTCAAGAAAAATCCAAAGGAGTCCCTTTGAGTGTGATAATTCTGAGTCATTGCATACTGTCATTTCATAACAAAAAGAAGCCAAAGTGTAGGTGGGTTCATTTTATCTAGCAAGGGAATAGGGCTTCTCTTCTTTGTTTTACCCTTAATGACTCACCCAAACGGAATCAAGTGTGAGTGAGTCGTCTTGGCCTTCCAGCAGGAGGTTGAGGGTGGGGGGAGCAGAGTGTAGGCATCACCCAAGCTGGGGCATGAACCCAAACCCAGGAGCCATGACCATGTGACACGGAGTGGGCAGGACTGAGAAAATAGAGGGGTAGCATGGTGCCATGTGAAGCTTTCAATCATTTCTGGATCTATAAGAGTAGGTTGGGACTGGTGTCCATGTAAATATTTCCCTAAATCGCTGTGCTTTCTTATTTGACGGTTGGAACCCTGATTCAGGAAAGGAGGCGCAACTAGTGAGGTTCAGCCTTGCCTGGCTTAGGAACCTGGAGAGGTAAAGAGAGGAGGCTTCATGTCAGACAGACTTAAGTTTGGATCCTGCTTCTGCAGCTTGCTGGCTATGTGAACTTGTACTTAACCTCCCTGAGTCTGTTTTTTCAGTTGTAAAAACTCAACAGTACTTTTCTGGATACGGTCCTGGTGAGAATAAAATGTAACATCTGTGAGATGCCTAGCACAATGCCTGCCCTCAACTATTATCTCCTGGACTTCTCTGACTCACACACAGGACGTGTAGAACAGCGGACATGCAGGATGTCCTTGGACAGTCATTTAATTTCCCTCAGCTTCTTCTTTGGTAAAATGGGGATAATAACACGTGCTTTGCAAGAGTGTTGTGCGCATTCAGTGCGATATGGGAAAGAGTCCAGCCCTGCAGCAGAGCACTGGAGGCCCTCAGGTGGTGCTACTGGTCAATTAGAGGTTATGACTTTATGCCTTAGAGGTCAGTGTCAGTAACCTTAGAGAGGGGTCCCTGGGAAGATCGCAGCAGTCCTTAGAGTCCATGTCAGAGCCTGGATGCTGGGCCAAAGCGGGAGACACCTGCAGGCTTTGAGCCCAGGGTGCCATCAGCATTCAGGCTAGGGCCAATATCCAGAGGTGTGGATGGAGCAGGGTGCCCAGGCAGGGCATGGTACCTAGGAAGAGATTCGCTCCCCGGGGCCAAAGAGGCTGCTCCACACACCCAGCTACTCTGCTGCGTCTTCCACAGCACTGAGTTCAAGCAGTCCTTAATGGGTCACAGCCTCACTCACAATGCAGGCTGCTAAGCAGGGGTTCTGCAGGGGCCTAGAAATAGTAAAGTAACACTTGGCACAGCAGCTCTGAAGACGGCCATCTGGGTCACTGCCGAAAGCTCAGCCGCATAAAAGCATTCCTCTGAGGAGGGAGGACTTTCTGTCTTCCTCCTGGTGGCAGCTGGGAACTGTGGGGTTTGGGTCATGCTGGGCTGTCTAGCGGTGCACAGACCCCTTGAGCTTTCAACAGGAGTGCCTTGGGGCACAGGAAGAACTCTGTACCACTCTGGGAAAGCAGCGAGATCCATCTCCCCAGCCCCTCCCTTCGGCAAGAGTTTTAGTCGCACCTCCTGAGAACCAGCTCTCCGTGGCTGGCCCAGAAGAGCAAGACCAAACCGCCTGCCAAACAAGCCACGCGCTGTTCTGCCTCAACTCTGACTCGCATCACTGTTCAGCCTGGAATGTCCTCTCCACTCACCAATTATAAGGCCCAGCTGCAATCCCAGCTCTACCAGGGAGCCTTCCAACATCTTTCTCTACCACGGCAATTATCCCTTCCGTGAAACACATGCTCGTGCCACCATTTTCTTTCTGGATACCAGCTCTGATTCTCTGGCTTTGTTTGTTAGTATCTGTCTTTGTTATTTTAATTTTTTTTCTTCCTGAGTGTTGGTTTCCTCCACCCTCCTCGTTCCTTATTTCCGTCTAGTCACACTGGAACGGCACCTCTCAAAGAGATCTCAAATCCATCAACTTCTCTCCTCCTTTCAGCACCATTTCATCACGGCAGCAGCCTCCTGATGGTCTCCCTGCATCTGGACCTGTCCCTCCGAATCATTCTCCACCCTAAGCCCAGAGGACTCTTTCTCAAATACAAATCTGCCTCAAGCCCTTTAATCCCCTGGCTCCAAGATACAACATAAATTCTCCAAAAGGCCCTTGGGAGTCCTTCATTTACTGGTCTTTGCCCAGCTTTCCAGTCACATTTCCCAGCATTCTTTCCCCCATCACCGAAGCCTGCCGCCCTCTGGTCGTGACAAAACCCTCTCAGAGATTCACACACACACTCTTGGACATTCTGCCTGGAACACTCTTCCTTCCCGCCCGCCATGCCCCCCACGGCACTGGCTTGGCCTACACATACTCAGTCGTCAGGTCTCCACTTCAGTGTTACCTCTCCCACTAAACCTTGACTCCCCACAAAGTGCCAGTCTAGGTGATATACCCAGAGTGCTTTGCCCCCTCCCCATGACCAACTTTTAATTCCACTTTGTAGTTGCCTATTGACTGGTCTCTATACTCCACTGGAGTATCAGCAGTTTCAGAGCAGGAACCATATCTGCAGTTTACTATTGTATCCCCAGTGCTGGGCCCAGTGTCTACCTGTAGTAGAAGCTCAAAAAATAAGTTTTTAATGAATGAATACAAAGAAGAATGAATCTATAAATCCAGATCTTCAAGGATAACAACCATTTCCTATGCGTCTCTATCTCCCTTCAGTGCCTCATTCAGGAACCTGTACCTTCTAGGTTCAAAGAAAAGGTGGCAATTTTTTGCTTTCAGCAAAAATCTGTCTTGTCTATTTCTTGATGCTCCCCTCTCTCCAGAATGAAGGCTTTTTGCATTGTGCACTAGCAGGAATGCAGCCGACAGCACAGTGACCTAGAAAGGTCTCCAAAGGTGTTGGACAAGCAGGATCCCCAGCCAGGACTGACAGGCCCGCGAAACGCAAGCTTCCAGAACCTGAGTGGGCCACTCATCAAAGAGGAGCAGGGTTGATGGAGTCCAGAAACAAGTTCTAGCCCTGGCTCCTTCAGTAATCCGCTATGTGACCTCAGGCAAATCACTTAGCCTCTCTGGAGTTCGGTTTCCTTCAACACAATGTGGTCTTAAGGGTAAGGACCAATACTCGACCTCACTTACAGCTCTGAATTATCATTCTGTAAAAAAACATGTCACTACATTCCCACCAGAGGTGAGGGAGAATCAGGCTTTTTCCAACGTAAAGATAAGGATATCTGTATCATTTCAAACAAGGTAAGTGTTTCTGTAATCGTAATCTCGTATGTTATATGAGGCTTTAAACTTGATAGTGAGTTCTCGTATTTTTTAAGTAACTTTGGCAGAGACAACTAAATGTTTATGTCAGTATCCGTTCTTCCCCTCTTCCCTATCAACTTTATGAGAAATGGCAATATAATCAGGTAAAAAACTGTATTCTCCAGCCTCTCTTGCAGCTAGAATGACCATGTGACTAACTTCTAGCCCATAAGATATGAGCAGAAATGTGTGTAACATCCAGGAAGCCTTCTTAAAGGGGGATAATATACCCTTTGCCCTCTCTCTTCCCTTTTCTACTGGCTGAATGAGAATAAGATTCTGAAGCTTGGCAGCCGTAGTGGACCACAAGACGACAGGCTGTAGGGGTGGAGCAGCAAGACAAAAGGAGCATGGGTGCCTGACACCCAGAGCCATCATTTCAGCCCTGGGCTGTCTTCTGTTGAACTTCTTTGCCATACAAGAGAAATAATTTCTATGTTGTTTAAATTACTATTATTTTAGTTTTCCTGTCACATGTAACCAAACCTAATCCTGACTCAGAAAATAATCATCTATTTTATGCAAGCCCCTGTGCTCGATGCTGCAGGGGCTGCAGATGTATATAGAATTTAGACACACAAAGACTTGGGCAAGAAGTTTCTGTCTGGGGATGGAGGAAATGCTAAGAAAGATTTGGCCTGGAAGGGCCATGTGGACATAAAGACGAGTTAAGGGAGGTAAGTCCAGGGACTAGGATGGAAGGAGCTCAAATGCCAGGCTAATAATGAGATGGGACTGGACCTTGTGGCAAACAGAGCAGACAGCCTTGCTCCAATCTACAGATGAAGAAACCTAGGCTTTGGCGGTTGACAGGACTTGTCTCAGCCAGAAAATGGTGGAGCCAGTCTCAGTTCTCCTGACACTTGACCCACTGCCATCCACAGTTCTGTGCCTTTGAAAGAATCTGGAGCAGAAAAAGTAAAAATGGAGGTTTTGTACTTTGACATAGCTGGGGAACTAAACTGTGCCCTTCCATCCCCCCCACCCCTCTAAGAAGAAGCTTCAGGAATTGCCCCATGTCTAGGATCCAGATGTACCTTTAAATGAGAGGATGCTTCCGGGGTGCCCTGCTTAGCTTCCTCCACGAGGCTGCAGTGGCCAGGGTGCTGCTTTGCTGTAGTGAGTGCCCTGTGTCAGGCACAGTACTCTACAGACATTATCAACTTCACTACCCTCCCCAGTCTAACAGTTCTAATGCCACACCTACTTTACAAAGAAGATGAAGAAACAGGCTCTAAGAGATGAAGCCACCATCCCAAGTCATTCAGTTGATGGCAAAGCTGAGGCACAAGGCCACTTTAGTTCAATTCCAAGGACCAGATCTTAGCCCCACATTCTAACGTCTTCCTAATCCCTGCCAGAGCATGGAACGGTCTCCGGTTGGAGTCCTGCTTAGACTCCAAGGATTTACCTCGCTTGATGGGCTGACCAGTGACAGGTTCCAGCTGTGTGCATTTGTCCTTCAGTAAGGAGCGAGCGTCCCATCCCGGAATCACATTACCCACACCCTGCACACGACCCCATGTGGGTAGGGATCTCCGTGGGAGAGGGTAGGCCCGTGGACGCCCAGACCTCCATGGCCTCAGGCCTCCCCTGGCTCAGCCTTGGCTCGTCATGGGGCAGGGATGTCAGAGTCCTCTCATTCTAGGTTCTAGGGTGCACAGATTCCAGAGAACCCTTTCATGGGATCAGGGGCTCTCCATTCTTTTGTCCTTCCTGCGGCTGTCATGGTTAGAACGCATTTGTTACCATCTGCGCTGACATTCACTCAATAAACCACTGGTCCTTGGAACCGCATCTCCTGTCATCACCAGCATTTGTTGGTCATCCAGTGTGCATCGTTCCAGCGTGTCCAATATTCCACTATTAAGCACATAGTCCCCTAAGCTGACCCCACTGGTTTTCTTCTGGAAATTCCACAGGAAACACTCTGAGATGTAGCCTGTAAAGTTGAAGGTGATGGACGGAACCCTGTCCCTCTATATTTATTGCCCAGCTACGAGGAGCCCAGCCCTTTGCCAGACTTTGTCCTGGGTCTCCACCAGTCCACCCCATTCTTGCCTCGTGCAACCTGCATTCCCACTGGCCAAACTATAGCTGTTCCTTTCCAAGCTCAGCCCAAGACGCTCACCCTTATGCCCTCTCCCTTAATCAGGCTGAAGATAGAATATGTTCACCTTATGTTATTATAATTAGATACATTAAGCTTAGCCTAAGTCTAGCAGATTTTAATAGTTATTAATAGAATATTCATCCATTTCTCTGTAAACACTG
This sequence comes from Phataginus tricuspis, assembly GCA_029783875.1. Classification (NCBI taxonomy): domain Eukaryota; kingdom Metazoa; phylum Chordata; class Mammalia; order Pholidota; family Manidae; genus Phataginus; species Phataginus tricuspis. Next base: position 7,153,462 of record JAQQAC010003584.1, on the reverse strand, counting down.
TGATCCATGCCTGTTCTCAGATGCACCACTTAAGCATCTGAAACCAGACATTAAAGGCTAATTTCAATTTGTTTATAACAAAGTTTTCTGAAAATATAAGCAGATTCAGTTGCAGAAGCATATACAATTCTTACAAACACTTTCATGAATTGTAACATGACCAAAATATCTCACTAGAGCTCCTCATTACATCTTGTAGATATTCTTACAGACGGTTCTTACATAACCCTCATAACTGGTCATTGTCACCCAGAAGTGATGTCAGTTGAGCGGCTGGTCCACACCATTACCAAACGCTCACTTCGTCATTGGCTACAGGAGCCTCGTGAAAGTCACGCCCCAGATATTTCACATATACCAACGCTTAGCATTTATACATTCCCCTAGGAAGAATAAGAATGAAAGGACTTTGAAACCTCGCCTAACTATACATGTTTCCGCCATACTTTTACATAGGCAGCCAAAGTGAGGCTGACCTCCAGGCCCAGTTCTCCCTCTTAATCGCTGTGCGATCTCCAGGTGGTCATTTGCACTCTCTAAGCCTCAGGTTTTTCCTTTGTAAAATGGAAATGATAACAACGCTGCCCTACTATGAGGTTCAAATGAGCCATGAATGGGAAAATCTACAGGCCATGAAACAACGCGCAAACATTAGCCATTTTTTCACGCACATTAATTTTTAATCTTCGCAATGCTGGGAGGTAGACCTCATCTTAACCTTTGTGGAGACAAGTCGATAAGCACTGGGAGGCCTGAAGGCTGAACCCACATCTCCCACCCAGTGGCTCTTTCCCCTCTGAGAGAAGACACAGTCCACAGCCCTGTCCTGTGCACCGCTGTGCCATCTGCCCACTGCAAGCCACACACTATTGGACCGTTGGCCTCAGGTCGGGGAGCAAGCCCTGGGCGAAGGGGACCAAGGGAAGGCGGTAGGGGCATGAGCCCTACCCCTACCTGCGGCTGCCTGGCTGCCCCTGAAGGGGTGCGCTTGGCAGGTGCTGTGGAGCACCCGCTTCCGCCTCAGCCCCGGGCAGAGGCAGCACCGAGGAAGGCCGACGGCAGTCTGGGGTGCTGCCTGGAAGAGGCTTCTCCGCCCACTGAGGCAAGAGCCCCCAGACAACAGCAAGCAACAGCTGGGCACGAAACAGCGCATGGTCAGGTGCAAGGTGAGCAGGAAGGGCCGCGACATCCCCAGATGCTCTGTCTGGGGTCGCAGGCAATTCCTGAAGGTCTCTCTGGCCCCACCAAGCCGGAAAGGCACCTCAGTTTGGGGAGACATGTGATCTTCGCCTCCCTCCTGAGGTCCCTCTCAGCCCCACCCTGTCCCGTCCCCAAAGCTGAATCCCGCCCCGTTCTATGAGCTCCCCAAGGTCAGATAGCAGGTGTCCCAGAGCCAAGGGCTCGGGCCTGGTCTGGAGTGGATCCTCAGTGAACTTCTACCAAATGGAACAGACACAAACAGGGCAGATGGGCGGCCCCAGGGCCTCATCCTCTGGCCCCATGGGAGTGTGCAGGCAGCCTGGACCCTCTCCAGAAGCGGGGAGGCCAAGACCCTCCCGGAGACGGGGAGGAAAGGAGAGAAACCCAGCAACATCCTGTGAACTACATGGAAAGAGATGCTGTTTAAAAATGAAATCTGATCAATGAGATTCCTGAGAGCAGCTAAGTGGGAGAGGCGGGAAGAGGGAGCGTCACTCCATGCCCACAGCCCTATCTGGAGTGGCTTTCCCACCACTGCGGAGGTACAGGGCTGCTTCCTGGACTAGAAGCAGATGGAGCGGAGCCCCGTGTGTGCCTCCCTGCCTCATGGTGCACGGAACGAGCCAGTGAGCTTTGAGGGCCCTGACCTGTTCAGGGGAAGGTGCCCTGAATGCCCGGCATAGTATTCCCTCCCTGGTCTCCTGCTGAGTGAACGGAGAGCAAGCAGAGGCTTTCTGGGAATGGGCAGCCCCCACCTGACCTGGAAGCATGGATGGGAATTAATGGAGAGCTACTTTATGCAAACGCCTCTTTTTGTATCCTGTTTGGAGAAAGAAACTGCTTTGGTGTTAGAAGTTTTGTGGAAGACTTTGTGGCCACGGCTCCTGTTAGCCATCCAAACAGTAAAAGCCAACTGAAAACACTCAAATGTCACTCAGTAATACCACCACATTGCTTAAAACTTTATCCTAGGTCCCCTTCAGTCACCATGTTTTAAATTTCTGCAAAAATAGAGAACACTTTGAGAACTTGTCATAATCTAATGCGTGACAAAATGTTTACCCCCTCCCTCCACAACCTCCCCCGGTAGGGTTTTACAAGTACATTGGATTGCGACAACTCTGGGTGAAGCTGACTCACCGGGCGGCCTTGGGCAAGTCCCTGTCCCTCTGGGTCTCAGGTGCTGATTGAAGGACCCCTAAGTTTCTCTCCTGCTGTGGCGCCCCCTTCAGCTCCCTGAGTCTATACCCAGTGATGTCTTAGGAAGCAGGACACTTCCTTGAGTTACAGATCTGCAGGGAACGCCTCCTGCTTCCGGCCGAACTGTCCCTAACCTGCGGCTAACACAGAGTTCTGAACAACCGAGTCTCAAGAACGGCTCCAGGGAATTCAGGGTTTCCTTCTGTACCAGGACAGGCCTCAGCGGGCCCCGTCAGAAGAAGGAAGTCGACTTTCTGCCCTCCTCTTACTTTCTCTCCCAGTGGCCTCCCAGGCCACCTTCCCTGACCTCTCCCCACACCCTTCCCCTTGGCCATCCCCGTCCCAAGAGACCGGCCCTCGGGCGGCCTGCGGGTGCTGGGCCTTCTCCAGCCCGCTCTTTCCCTGCCTTCTGTAGGGGGCTGCCCTTCGGCGGGAATGAGCCAACTGACCAACTCATATTTAACGCTTTGTAAAGAATTAAAATGCAGATGTCCCATAGGAAAAAAAAATCCATGAAGTCCCCTAAGAAACTGATTTTAAGGAGTAGAACGGGAGGCATCAGCGTCACCGCCCAGGAGAGGGAGATGCTCTGCAGCGCGGGCGCCTTGCAGCACCAGATATGTGGACCTGGGGGTGGCCCTGGCTTTTCTTTTAAAACTGTGTGTTCTTGGGAAATCTATTTAACCATTCTGAAACCCGATTCCTATGCCTATAAAATGGTTCTGGAGCGGCCTCTGACCTACTTCCACAAGATAATGTGAAAGTCCTACAAACGGTAAAGCTCGGCACAGACCTCCGTGTCCAGGACACACCCCACCCTAAGTCATCTCCATCCTAGCGCCACCACGCAGAAGCCCTGCAGAGAAGAGAGAGGGAGAGAGGAACACTGGCCAATTCCCTTCCAGCCTTCCCCGCCTCCTAATTACCACAGGGATTCCAAATGTTTTCGTGTGTAGGTCCTTCATTCCCCCCAGGAAAATACTTCAAATCTCTGAAGTCCATAGGTTGAATTTCCCTGCAGGGTTTCTGACACGTTCTGTGGCAGGACAACCGGAGCCTGGCCTGAGGGGCAGAGAGGAGGAGGGTCTGTGTGACAGTTTCTGGATCATGGACAAAACCAGGAAACGTGGGGATCTTGCCTTTTTTTAACCTAAACAAAAATGTGTCCTTTCTGACACTATTCACGGCACCTCTCTCCCCCCTTGAAGACTGGGCACCATGATGACAGGCTTGGCGCTATTTTATCAGGCAGCTCATGGAATGGGACTGTTTCCACATATTCTTCTCAGTCAGAGGACAGGCCTCCAGCCCTTGATAGACACTCCTGATTTAAATGTAGACATTTCTTGTCATTCCCAAGGCAGGTGTTTGATCGATATAAAGTCAGAACCTGCTGGGATGTGTTCTAGCTATTCCTAATTACCATTAGGCTCATATGATAATAATACATTCCCAAAAATGTCTGGGAATTGGTCCAAAAATGCTGTCATAGACATAAGAGCAAATAAAATCTATTTATAGAACACTAGAACATAGTAAAGGAAGAGGCCATCATGTTTATTAAGCTCCTGCCCGGTGAAATCATGCAATGGTGACAAGGTCACGCATTGATCCGAGCTAGGTTAGAACCCCACTGGTCTAATCCAGCTCATGCATAGCTGAGAATGTAACAGCAGTAAAAGAATACAAACTAAAACATAATCGTAAGTCAAAAGAAGGAAAGGCAAAGGCAAAGCTGGTTCAAGACAAAACACTGATTGAAATCAAACTAACAAACAAACACGGAAATCAAGTTTAAATAAGAAAAGGCATCAATGGAAGATGCAAATTTCAGGCAGGCAGAGTCAATGTTAACTGGAAATCCATTTAAATTGTGCACTGATCTGGAGTTTTTCCTGCCAGCTGTAGGGATCCTAGTGGGTGGTAATTCTGAGAAGGAAGTGAGTATCTATTGGGAAAACAAAGGTCAGAGGCATAACAATAACACAAGGCTGGGGCTCGTGTCTGACACAGATTCAAGTCAGAAGTAGAGCTATCACCTCATTTTCAGTGAAAATGACCAGAAAGAATTAACAGAGAAAGAAAACAGCTTTTTCTCCCCTCACTACAAAAGAGAATAACATGTCAGTAACAAGAAAAACCAAGTAATTTAGCGAATTCCTGAGCCCAGATAAATGTTCCCCGTTTGATTGGGGTGGGTGCCCAAACCAGGCTGTTTCAGGGCAAGGCCTCTCTAGTGGTTCCTGGACTCAAGCTGGGGACAGATGCCCCGCGGGTGCTTGCAGCTGGCAGGGTTGAAGAGGCTGTGGGCACTGAGAAAGCTGGGGAGAAAGGTTCCATTGTTAAGGGCTTCCCGCTTAAGGAAAGATCCATCCTCTCTGGCTAGCAGTAGGACAGTAACCATGGGGCTTGCCCCTCACATTAATCCACCCAGTAATGAAGAGGATTCCTGAGCCCCCCGCCCCACCACTTTTCCTGGTTTGATTAGGGTGGGTGTCCAAATCACGATGCTACCAGGCAAGGACCTGTTTTACTGAACACTGTTAGCCCAATGCATAGTTCATCCAGCACCTCCAAGCAGCAGCTTCCAAGGGGCCAGAGGCAAAGCTCTTCCAGGAAAATGAAGGAAGAGGAATGCATCTACAATGTTAACATGTCAGGAACTCCTGGACAACAAGAAATGCGACTTGAACAAAACTAATAGGAACGTGACATGGATCTTACAGTAAAAGCACTTTTGCTTGGGAGAATTCTCAACTCTAATAAAATGTAGAATGTGGCTTAAGTTTAAGTATACCAGCAAATCCCACAGATCTAGACTTTCACTCTGGTTTTTTTTCTTTATCAGAGTTGTCCAAAATCGTGCTAAGCTCCTAAAGAAAGCAACAATGCTGTGTCAGAGGTACATTGTGTCACACATGTACCTGTGACACAGCATTGTCCCCGAGACTCAAAATAGTAAGGCATAAAACTGGATAGCATTGTGTAACAGGAAATGGCCTTCCTCAAGCCCATTGGCCAAAAACACAGAATTGTTGACCTGGAAGAAACCTTAACAGGAGACCCAGGGTTGGGGTAGTCAGAGCAGCTGACAACATGAGGCATCGGGCCTACGAAAGGGAGCCGGGGCAACGAGGGGCCTCACGGTGTAGCTGCTTCTGCCAGGCTGCTTCCTTTAGAGTTCTTTACCCGTTTCAGTGACTCACGCACTTTTCATCTGGAAATATATCGAACTATGAACTGGCTTGTCCATGGCCACAGAGCTAGCTGGTGTAAAAGTCAGGGATCAATCAAGGTCTTTTGAATCCAAATCCAGGAGGCTATTTCCTACCTCCGCTGCATCTCCAACTCCCTTGTATAGATAGATCACTGATCATCCAGAAGTAGGCCACACTTTTTTTGTTTCAGGCAGTCAGTATAAAGGTCTTAATCATCTAGCATCTTGGAAGAATAAACACATCTAACATTTAGAGGTAAAGTAACCTAGAGCTTTGTCCAGCGCTGGACATGGCACCATATGTCAAGCCGGTGACAGCCCAGATCTCTCCCGCTTGCGCTCACCGCTGTTCTCCGTTCCTTCCCCGATCGGGTGCCAGGACTAATTAAATTCCTGACTGAAGCCCCAGGCACCACGAGGGGTTCAGCTGATGAGCTGGCTGAGTAGAAAGCACAAAACAGTTCCCTCCATTTGATTTCCAAAAACACTCAGATTAAATTGGTAGATCCATCTATTATCCCCCCCAAATTATGTATTCATTCATTCATCCATTCATTCGTTTCACTTTCTTTTTTTTCTTTTTTTTTTTATAATTTATTTTGGTATCATTAACCTACAATTACATGTGCAATATTATGGTGATTAAACTCCCCCTTCATCAGCCCCCCCACCACCAACCCCATTACAGTCACTGTCCATCAGTGTAGTGAGATGCTATAGGGTCACTACTTGTCTTCTCTGAGTTGTACAGCCCTCCCCGTGCCCCCCCCAACATTACATCTGCTAATCGTAATGCCCTTTTACCCTCTTATCCCTCCCTTCCCGCCCTTCTTCCCCAGTCCCTTTCCCTTTGGTAACTATTAGTCCGTTCTTGGGTTCTGTGAGTCTGCTGCGGTTTTGTTCCTTCAGTTTTTTCTTTGTTCTTATACTCCACATATGAGTGAAATCATTTGATACTTGTCTTTTTTGCCTTGGCTTATTTCACTGAGCATAATACCCTCTAACTCCATCCATGTTGTTGCAAATGGTAGGATTTGTTTTCTTCTTATGGCTGAATAATATTCCATTGTGTATATATACCACATCTTCTTAATCCATTCATCTACTGATGGACACTTAGGTTGCTTCCATTTCTTGCCTATTGTAAATAGTGCTGCAATAAACATAGGGGTGCATCTGTCTTTTTCAAACTGGGCTGCTGCATTCTTAGGGTAAATTCCTAGGAGTGGGATTCCTGGGTCAAATGGTATTTCTATTTTGAGTTTTTTGAGGAACCTCCATACTGCTTTCCACAGTGGTTGAACTAATTTGCATTCCCACCAGCAGTGTAGGAGGGTTCCCTTTTCTCCACATCCTCACCAACATTTGTTGTTGTTTGTGTTTTGGATATTGGCCATCCTCACTGGTGTGAGGTGATAGCTCATTGTGGCTTTAATCTGCATTTCTCTGATGATTAGCGATGTGGAGCATCTTTTCATGTGCCTGTTGGCCATCTGAATTTCTTCTTTAGAGAAGTGTCTATTCATGTCCTCTGCCCATTTCTTAATTGGATTATTTGCTTTTTGTTTGTTAAGGTGCGTGAGTTCTTTATATATTTTGGATCGTTTCACTTTCTTAATGAGTACCTTAGGACATAAGACACATCAGTCTCTCCCCTTAAGGAATTTAAAGTCCAAACGAAGAGATAAGAAATGAAATCATGAAAAGAAGTGAGGCTGAGCAAGTGTAGGCAGATCAGAAGAGGAGAGAGAGGTTCTTTGAGGTGGAGCCGATCCAGGTGGCCTTCACGGAGGAGGCAGAGCATGTAAGCTCTTGGGAGGAACTAGGCATGAAACTTCATGATCCTTCCATCCCCGGGTTGAACAGAGAAGTTCCTCGGTGGCACTGAAGAGTAGGGCACATCAGCCAGTTGTTTAGGGACTCATTAATTTATGAAGTTTCCTCAAGGTGGAAGATAAGATTCTTGGACACCCACCCTCCTCACTGAACACAGGCCCTTTGGGGCCAGGCTTGGGCCCAACAAACAGATGAGCAATTCCTCAAAGGCACTGGCTTGCTTAGAATAGTGGCTCTCGGCCACAGTAGACCCAATGCACCTTTTTATAACAAATAATTTGTAACTCTCCTTTGCTATGCTTAAATGAAAATCATAGATAATACAATGGCTCACACACAAAATTATCCCTCAAAAATCTGTAATTCCAAAAAAATAAATATAATGCACTCTTTGTGTTATAATTAAGGAACAAAAAAACCTGATTTTATAGTAAAATATTAAGTATTCCAATACATGGAAAAATGTGTACACAACTACACCACAAGACCTAATAAGTAGTTAGATGTCTACACCTATGTGCAGAATCACCGTGAATGCCATAGGTATAAATGCACACAGATTCACCTGCACTTTAAGGGCCACTCAAATGCTGTGATGGGCATTGCCACTCCTGAGATGACTTTCCAGAATGGTGAACAGCTCTCAGTAAAGTCCTGAACAAAATGTACCACCTTCACCCAATTTTGCATTTATGAAAAATTCAGTTTATGTTAAAACTGCAAAAAAAATCCTTCATGTTTATATGCCAAATGGAGTTCAATATTAGACACAGATAATTATAAACAAGGTTTTCACAGACATGAACACCCAGGAAGATGACTGAAAGTCCTGTGTTTCAGTACCTTATGGCATAGACAGCCTTGACCACTGCAGAACATTCGACATCTCTGCTCCCATCCACTAAATGCCAGTGGCACCCCTGGTCCCATCACTGTGACAAACTGTGATTGTGACAAATGCCTCCATAAAATTATCAAAATGATTCTTAGGGAGTTGAATCACCCTTTCTAGGAAGCCTAAGTCAGAGGGTAGGGCCGAGTGTGTGTGTGGGGGTTATGTGTGTCCGCAATAGCGGGCATTCGGGGACACCTGCTCACCCTATTGCCCCCTGAGATGATTCACTTTATGTGTCACCTGGGCCATGGGGTGCCCAGATATTTGGTCAAACATTATTCTGGGTGTTTCTGTGAGCGTTTCCTTGGATGAGATGAACATTTAAATTGATGGACTGGGTAAAGCAGATTGCCTTCCCTAATGTGGGTAAGCCTCATCCAGACCAGTGAAGGACTGCATGGGACAAGAAGGCTGACCCTCCCTCGGGTCACGGAGAGCTCTGCCGCCTGGCCGCCCTGGGCCGAGGCACTGGCTTCTCCCTGCCTCGGCACTGAAAACGAAACATTGGTTCTCCCCAGATCTCATGCCTGCCAGCGTTCAGACTGGAGCCCCACCATCAGATCTCCTAGTTCTCCAGCTTGCCAACTCACCCTGCACATCTTGTCAGCCTCCATAATCACACTGAGCCGATACCTTAAAAAAAAGTGTGTGTGTGCATGTATATATATATATATATAGATCTACATACATTCTCTGTATTTGTTCATATATACATCCTACCGGGTCTGTTTCTCTCCAGACCCCTAACACACTCCCATACAAGTCTGAGCCGCGTCCTCGCCCTAGCCTGCCTCCAGGTGCTGGGCTCCTGGCCATCAGAGCCCTTAGTCCACCCTGACACCCTAAAGCTGTATCAGGAGACTCCAGCTTCAACACATACAACCCCACCCAAACTCAGCATGAACCGAGCAACGGCAAACGGCGAGGGGAGAGAACACCAACAAGAGCTGGGACTTTGGCCCATTTACAGTGTCTGTGTGGATATTTGGACTTGGGACCTCTTATAAAACCAGGAGGGCCTTTGGGGGAAGATAGGAGTCTTAGCAGCGCTCCCCAAGAAATGCAGCAGGAAGGTCAACAAGGCCGGGGCCAAAGAGGGAAATCTCCCAAGGAAGCAGTGGAGAGCCCTCTTTGAGCACAACCTGAGATGCAGAAAGCTTCTCAAGGGAGCACCCTCTCTCACTGGGCAGAAGGGCAAGTGGCCTGGAACCGATTACTCCCCCTTCAGTGAGTGACTCCTGTGATCAGGAAAGAAGGTCTCAGAAACTAGGGTGAGGGTATTCCATTTTACCTCATATTCACTCAGTCATCCCGAGATGTATTGAATGTCTGCTATATGCTAGGCAGGCATTAAGTTCTGAGGATATAATGCTGAGCAAGACGTAGGCCTGTCCTCAAGTGGCTCACAGACTGGCAGGAATATAGGTAAAAAGGCAATTATAAGACGAGAGGATGTACACCAGGCTGGGTAGACACAATAGCAGCTAGCCTTCCCAGGCGGGTGGGGTCAGGGGTGAGGAGGGCCTTGCAGAGGGAACATCAGAGGTAGGTTTTCAAGAATGGATTAAAGTTAGCCGGCTAGAGAAAGGAAACGGGGCAAAAAAGGCCGAGAGATGAGAACTGCAATGGCACGGAGCAAGGAAGGATCAGGCACCCCCCAGAAGCTGGAAGAGGGAATATAAGGCACAGGGTGGAATGATGGGAATATAGCTGGGGGAGGGGAGTGGTATTCAGACCCCGGAGGGCCCTGTATGGGCCACGCCCAAGAGCTTGGTTTTCACTTTGAAGGCAACAGGAAGCCATTGAAATATTTTAAGCCATTGATATTTTACATGATCAGATTCATATCATAAACATATCACTTACACTGAGAACTGAGTTTGAGTGCATAAACTAGCAGGCCAGGAACAGGAGGGGCACGCAGGAAAGTTGCAGTAATTTGGTCGATAATGAGTTGTGATAAGCACCCAAATTAAGGCATAGGTGAGCGAGGAAAGAAGGGGTATAAGGAATATCAAGTAGGAAAGGATCTGCATATATACATGCCCATATATATAGAATTGATCAGTACAATGTGAAAAATATCTTGCTCTCACCAATAAAGCAAAAAAAAAATAAAATGATATGATACTGTCTTCCGTTAACTTGATAGGGGCTTTTGTTTTGTTTTTAGGCAATATAGGAACAGGAGACTTGAGGAAAATCGGGACATATTGGGTGGGGCTTCCAGGTGGAGCCAGACGGTTGGTAGTTGTCCCTGTTCAGCCCAGACCTCAGAAGAGAGGCCCCAGCTGCCGACAGAGTTTGGAAGTCATCATCCATGGCAGGTGATGGACAGAGCTTTGGAAGTGGATGAAATCGCCAAGAGACAGTCTGTAGAGAGAGGATGTAGGGCAAAACCCTGAGGAACATTAGCAGTCAAGGTGAACAGAGGTTGAAGAGTGGTCGAAAGCAGCTGAGAAGGAATGGACAGAAAAGTATGAGGAAAACTAGAAGGAAGTAATATCCTGGAAGCCAAGAGAGGGAGGAATGTCAGAGAGGAGGGAGTGAAGGAAAGCATCAGAGGCTGCAGAGAGGTCACCTAAGGTTGACTTGCAGACTGAAAAGTACGCCTTGTATTTAGCAGACCTATCGTCAGTGACTCGTTTCTTCTGCTTTCTTCATTACTTATTCCATCCCACCTACATTTCTTTGATTAACGAGTCAGCTCAAGTTGCCATTCAATTCTTTTATTTTCCTTGTTGATTCGGGAGCTCTACTCTTTTTTTTTTTTCCTCATTCTACCAGTTGCCTCCTCCTTTTCGTCCCACACAGTCAGACCGATTATGTGAAGATAAGAGTCTAATCCTTTCCCCCAAACTCTCAGGTTTCCTGCTATCCTCCCCCCTCTGCAGGACCACACGTCGAGAAGGCTTTCACTTCCCACTCCCACACCGACCTGAGACCTGTGGACACTGTTACTTCCCCCTTTTCCCCTTCAGTACTTTTAGTTCCTGGCTATTATTAACATTTCCCTTGATATATGTTGCTTCTATTTTAAGCATCTCTATTCCTAGACAGTCTATTACTATCCATCCAAATGTAACCAATTATATACGGTAAGGATCCTTACTCTCCACTATCCTTTTCCTTTTTATCCTCCTTCCATCTTGAAAACTTTAAAGGGATTCATTTAGTGTTTGAATCTTTTTCTCTGATAGAAGATGTGGGTGATATTTCCTTTGAATCCCTGCATATCCTCAAATCTATTCTTTCCCTCTGACAGAGAAGCAATGTCCTGCTACTGGATTCTTAGTAGGCAGTATTTTTTTTTTTCTTAGTAATCTTTACATGATTCACATCAATCTTCTCTGTGTCAAGTCTAATAAAAGAGAACGTTGATGCCCCTATGATTCCTCTTCCTCTATAAGAAGCATGCACTTTCTTTCTGGAAAATTGTAAGATTTACTTTTTATCCTTAGACTTGAGGATTACCAAGCTATGAGTCATTTGTCATGCCCAGAACTTGCCAAAACCTTCCAGTCAACAGACTCAGGATTTCTTTTTTTTTTTTTTAGCTTGGGAAATTTACTTTCTATTACTGAAGTATTACTCTCTTTTTAGTCTATTTAATTTGTCTGCATATCTTGTCTTTTGTTTCCAGAACATCTTTTTGTTCTCTGCTGGAATCTGTAAATCCTGATGTCCTTATTATTTTTAATGTTGTCATTGTTCTCTAGTGGTTTGATTTTATTCAAGCCTCTTCTATGAGTATTGCTAGACTCCTTAGGGATTATGGTAGTGGTTTTTTTATTTTTATTTTGTCTGCTCTCTGGGCCCAGTGCCGGCTACTGGGATACCTTAAGAGGCAGGCAGACCCCAGAGTGGTGGGTATTAGTCACCCTATCAATGTCTCAAGAGGAAGATTCTCATTCCCCAGTTTTCTCACATCTCTCAGTCTCAGAACTACAGATTGAATTCAGTGCACCTATACATCTCCCCTCCCTCTCATCCAGCTGGGTTTGCTAGATGCCAGATACTGGCTTTGTCTTCTGATTACAGAAGAATAGGCAGTTTGGAGACCATGTGCTTATATCCATAGCTTAAAGAAAGCAGCATGGATACCTTCAAGAAGTCATCTAAGAGTGAAGTCAGCAAGATAGTAGAACAGGAAGACCCCCTTTTCCCCCATAAACACACTAATTCAGCAACAATTCATGGGCAAGTTCTTTGTGATAAATCCAGAAACTGACTGAAAGGTTTTCACAAACCCCAGACAAACATGAAACCAGACTCACTGAAGCTGCCAGAATTCCTACCCTCACACAGCACCGTATGATCAGGAAGAGATCCACTGGCTCCCAGGTACTCCCAAGGGATGGAAAGAGTTGGTTCACAATCCAGTAACCCAGCTTTCCGAGGGGGCTTCCCAGAGAACTGGCTTCCATCTTGCCAGTCTTGGAGTTCTAATGGGTCCAACAGGGTCTAGCGGCTGAGGGCAGAAAAGAGACACTGACTTAGACTACTAAATGCCATGGCCCTCCCTCTCTGCTCAGTACAGAGTGAGTGGGCAAAACCCACAGCTGCCTACTTATCCCCAGTGAGGAAAAGAGTTGGCCCAGGCTTCTAATACCACAACTTTTCTAAGAACTTCACAAAGTACAACTTCTGATTTATCTATCTTGGAGTACTGATGTGTCCTGTATTAATTTAGCCACCTGGGGGATAGCGAGAACAGAGACACAGATTTGGTTTGAAAATCACCAGAATACCCATTCCTGGTTCAGCACAGAGCAAGCAGACACAACAAAACAAAACCCAGTCCCCAGATACTGGGGGTGGAGTGGGAGGGGTAAGAGTTGGGCAGAGTGTCCAGTGATCCAACTTTCCTGGGGCCATGCAATAAACTGCCTTCAGTCTCACCTGCCTTGGTGCACTGACAGGACCCAGATACACTGGGTACTCGGGGACTGCCCCAAGAACACAGAAAGTGGTTTGGATTAGCACAAAAGATTGAGAGGCTCCCAAAACATCTCATTAGGCTGATTGGTGGGTTTCTTCTCTTGTTTGAGACCAGTCTGTGAAGACTGGGAGAGGTGGCTGCTTTGTCTAATGCACAGACATCACAGAGTCAAGGAGAAGATGTCACAACAAAGGAACAAGATAAGCCTCCAGAATACTACCTTATATTATCTACTTGACAGAAAACTCAAAATAACTGTCATAAAGATACTCACTGAAGTCGAGAATAATGCATTAACAAAATGACATACTTTTTGAAATCAAAGAGACAGAAAATATTTTGTAAAAGGGCCAAACAAATCATGGAGCGGAATAGCAGAACTGAAAAATTTGCTAAAGAAGTTCAACAACAGACTAGATCAGCAGAAGATCAGTGAACTAGAAGATAAGTCATTAGAAATGATTCACTCCAAGAAGAAAAAAAGGAAAAAAGAATGAAAAAGAGGTACAACATTAGGGAGCTTATGGGACATCACCAAACAGATCAATATTTGTATTATGGGAATCCCTGAAGGAGAAAGCAGAAAAAATACCAGAAAGCTTGTTCAAAGAAATAATGGCTAAACATCTCCCAAATATGAGGAACTAAATGGATATCCAATTCCAAAAAGCCCAAAAAATACCAAATAAGATGAAACACCCCCCCACACACACACACACACACAAAACCCACTCTGAGACACCTTATAATTAAATTGTTCAAAACCAGGGAATTTTTAAAGCAGTAAGAGAAAAGTAACTTGTCACATACAAGGGCATGACCATAAGACTATTCCTCAACAGAAACCTGGCTGACCAGAAGGGAGTGGTATGATATATTCACAGTGCTCAAAGAAAAAAACTGCCAACTAAGAATACCATACCTGGTAAAACTGTCCTTCAAAAATGAAGGAGAAATACTTCCCAGACAAGCAAAAGCTGAGGGAGTTCACCACCACTATACCTCTTTACAAGAAATAGTAAATGAAGTTCTTAATGAAAGGGCACCAAACAGTAGCACAATAGCATAAGAAAGTATGAAATGTGTTGGTGAAGGTAAATATATACATAAATAAAGAATATTGTATTACCATAATGGTGGTGGCTAAATCATTTTTAATCCCAGTATAAATAAGACAATATCACTAAAAATAGCTACAACAAAAAAGTGTTAAAAGATACATGACATGAATAGATGTATGACTGACAGCAATAACATAAAGTGTGTTGGAGAAGCTAAACTAGTTTTTATATGATTGAACAGCTTAAAATACTGTTTTATCAGCTTAAAACAGACTGTTAAAATTGCTAGGTAATTTATGTAAGCCTCGAGGTAACAAAGACACACAAAAAAAATACCTACAGAATTTACATAAAGAAAAAGAAAAAGGAAACAAGAATATCAATGCCAAATAAATCAATAAAACACTAAGGAATACAGCAAGAGTGGAAAAGACAGATGAGAGTACAAGACTGACAGAAAACAATGAACAAAAGGGAATTAGCTATTATGCTCAGTGAAATAAGCCAAGATGAAAAAGACAAATATCAAATGATTTCACTCATATGTGGAGTATAAGAACAAAGAAAAAAACTGAAGGAACAAAACAGCAGCAGACTCACAGAACCCAAGAATGGACTAATAGTTACCAAAGGGAAAAGGGCTGGGGAAGAAGATGGGTGGGAAGGGAGGGATAAGGGGGGAAAAGGGGCATTACGATTAGCAGATGTGACATTGGGGGGGCACAGGGAGGGCTGTACAACTCAGAGAAGACAAGTAGTGATTCTATAGCATCTCACTACGCTGATGGACAGTGACTGTAATGGGGTTGGTGGGGGGCACCTGATGAAGGGGATAGTTTAATAACCATAATATTGCACATGTAATTGTAGATTAATGATACCAAAATTAATTTTTTAAAAAAGGGAATTAGCAAATGCTGCCCTAAAAATAATTACTTCAAATGTAAATGGATTAAACCCTCCAATCAAAAGACATAGAGTGGTGGATTAAAGATGGCAGCATGGGAGGTGAGACACAGGCTTCCTCCTAAAACCGCACATAATATGAAAATATAATTAATACAACTAACCCTGAAAGAGCAACAGGAAAGAGGACAGCGCCAGTCTGCATACACCTGGAGAAGAGCAGACCTCACAGAACAGGGTAACGAAATAAAGCTATGGCCCAGCGGGTCCCAAGCCCTTTCCCCAACCCAACTCACCAGCGGGAGGAAGAGAAACAGAGCAGGGAGGGACTGGAGGCCTGTGACTGCTGAATACCTAACTCCAGAGATCTGCTCTGGGAGCACAAACCTACATTTCATGGTGCTTGCATGATACTCTCGTGATTACGGGGTTGGAAAGCTAAGGCAGGCAAAACATCTCATTTGGAGAGACTAATTCCAGCCACTTGTGGAAAGCAGGGATCCATATCTGGCTGCTCTGGGACAAAAGAAAGGTGGGTAGTCTGAGAGACTTGCTAACAAGGAAGCCCTTAGCAAGAGGGCTGCTACAGGGGCAAGGATTGCACAGAGCTTACTGCTCAGGAGAAAGGACAGGTAGACAAAATTCTCTGGGTGCACTCTGTCCAGCATGTTGGGAGCTTTGTCATATAGCCTCTCATATTTAATGAGGAAAAAGAAATCTTCCTCCTTAGAAGATCTTCAGGTGCTCCAGCTCCCTGCCTGGTAATAAAGCTCCAGGGACCCCCTCCATGATACGCAGCCTACTGTGCCTTTCTCCTGGCCAGCCCCACCTGGCTCGCAAACCAGGAAACCCTACCCTGGCGTTAGCCCAGCCAGAGGGAAGATCTGTCTAAAGCAACTACAAACACAAAGCATAGAAGCTTATGCCAGTGTGCTCAGCCCACTGGTTCAGGCAGTGGAGACAGGCATAGTAGCCAGGAACCAGGAAACAGTTCTTTCCTCCCCCCAGGCACCAATACCACTCCCTTGTGACCCGCAACATAGCTTCAGGGGCTGTGCAGCTCCAGGGAGTAGAGATTCTGGGCACTAGAGGGCGCCATATACAAATATGAAATGCCAAAGGAACCTGGTTCAGAGTAAAATTATTAATACCACTCCTAAGAAAGATTTAAATAACATTGACCTCATGACTCTTCCTGAAAGGGAGTTCAAAATAAAAATCATTAACATGCTCATGGAGGTATGGAAAGATATACAAGAACTCAGAAATGAATTCCGGTCAGAGATCCAATCATTGAAGAGTACAATGGAGGGTATTAAAGGCAGATTGTATATGGTGGAGGAGACGATAAATGAAATAGAAACTAGAGAAGAGGAATACAAAGAAGCTGAGGCACAGAGAGAAGAAAGGATCTCTAAGAATGAGAGAATATTGAGAGAACTGTGTGACCAATCCAAACGGAACAATATTCGCATTATAGGGGTACCAGAAGAAGAAGAGAGAGAAAAAGGGATAGAAAGTGTCTTTGAGGAGGTAATTGCTGAAAACTTCCCCAATCTGGGGGAGGAGATAGTCTCTCAGGCCATGGAGGTGCACAGATCTCCCAACACAAGGGACCCAAGGAAGACAACACCAAGACATATAGTAATTAAAATGACAAAGATCAAGGATAAGGACAGACTATTAAAAGCAGCCAGAGAGAGAAATAAGATCACATTCAAAGGAAAGCCCATCAGGCTATCATCAGACTTCTCAACAGAAACCTTACAGGCCAGAAGGAAGTGGCATGATGTATTTAATGCAATGAAGCAGAAGGACCTTAAACCAAGAATACTTTATCTGGCAAGGTTATCATTTAAATTTGAAGGAGGGATTAAACAATTTCCAGATAAGCAAAAGCTGAGAGAATTTACCTCCCACAAATGTCTCTACAGTGTATTTTGGAGGGACTGCTATAGATGGAAGTGTTCCGAAGGTTTAATAGCTGTCACCAGACGTAATAAAACCACAGTAAAGAAAGTAGAACAACTAATTACTAAACAAATGCAAAATTAAATTAACTATCCCCAAAGTCAATCAAGGGATAGACAAACAATACAGAATATGATACCTAATATATAAAGAATGGAGGAGTAAGAAAAAAAAGAACCTTTAGATTGTGTTTGTAATAGCATATTAAGTGAGTTAAGTTAGACTCTTAGATAATAAGGAAGTTAACCTTGAACCTTTGGTAACCATGAATCTAAAGCCTGCAATGCCAATAAGTACATACTTATCAATAATCACCCTAAATGTAAATGGGCTAGATGCACCAATCAAAAGACATAGAGTCACTGAATGGATAAAAAAACAAGACCCATCTATATGCTGCCTACAAGATACTCACTTCAAACCCAAAGACATACACAGACTAAAAGTGAAGGGATGGAAAAAGATATTTCATGCAACTAATAGGGAGAAAAAAGCATGAGTTGCAGTACTTGTATCAGACAAAGTAGACTTCAAAACAAAGAGAGTCACAAGAGATAAAGAAGGACACTACATAATTATAAAAGGGTCAATCCAAAAAGAAGATATAACCAGTATAAATATCTATGCACCAACACAGGAGCACCTACATATGTAACAAATACTAACAGAATTAAAAGGGGAAATATAATGAAATGCATTCATTCTAAGAGACTTCAACACTCCACTCACTCTGAAGGACAGATCAACCAGATAGAAAATAAGTAAAGAGACAGAGGCACTGAACAACACACTAGAACAGATGGACCTAACAGATATCTACAGAACTCTACACCCAAAAGCAGCAGAATACACATTCTTCTCAAGTGCACATGGAACATTTTCAAGAATAGATCATATACTAGGACACAAAAAGTGTCTTGGTAAATTAAAAAAGATTGAAATTGTACCAACCAGTTTCTCAGACCACAAAGGTATGAAACTAGAAATAAATTACACAAAGAAAATGAAAAAGCCCACAAACACATGGAGGCTTCCCAACATGCTCCTAAATAATCAATGGATCAAAGACCAAATAATAACAGAGGTCAAGCAATATATGGAGACAAATGACAACAATAATTGAACACTGTAAAATCTGTGGGATGCAGTGAAGGCCATGCTAAGAGGGAAATATATTGCAATACAAGCCTACCTCAGTAAAGAAGAACAATCCCAAATGAACAGTCTAAACTCATAATTAATGAAACTAGGAAAAGAGGAACAAATGAGGCCCAAAGTCAGTAGAAGGAGGGACATAATAAAGATTAGAGCAGAAATAAATAAAATCGAGAAGAATAAAACAATACAAAGAATCAATGAAAGCAAGAGCTGGTTCTCTGAGAAAATAAACAAAATAGATAAACCCCTAGCCAGACATATAAGAAAAAAAGAGTCTACTCACGTAAATGAATCAGAAATGAAAAAGGAAAAATCACTATGGACACCACAAAAATACAAAGAATTATTAGACAATACTATGAAAAATCATATTCCAACAAACTGGATAACCTAGAAGAAATGGACAACTTTCTAGAAAAATACAACCTTCCAAGGCTAACCCAGAAAGAAATAGAAAATCTGAACAGACCAATTACCAGCAATGAAATTGAACTAGTAATCAAAAACCTACCTAAGAACAAAATGCCTGGACCAGATGGCTTCACCACTGAATTTTATCAAACATTTAGTGAAGACCTAATAACCAACCTCCTTAAAGTTTTCCAAAGAGTAGAAGAATAGGGAATACTTACAAACTCATTCTATGAGGCCAGCATCACTCTAATACCAAAACCAGGCAAAGACACCACAAAAAAGAAAATTACAGACCAATATCCCTGGTGAACACAGATGCAAAAATACTCAACAAAATATTAGCAAACTGAATTCAAAAACACAACAAAAAGATCATCCATCATGATCAAGTGGGATTTATTCCATGGATGCAAGGATGGTACATTTGAATATCCATCAACATCATCCACCACATCAACAAAAAGAAGGACAAAAACCACATGATCATCTCCATAGATGCTGTAAAAGCATTTAACAAAATTCAACATCCATTCATGATAAAATCTCTCAACAAAATGGGTATAGAGGGCAAGTACCTCAATAATAATAAAGGCCATATATGACAAACCCATAGCCAATATTATACTTAACAGCGAGAAGCTGAAAGCTTTTCCTTTAAGATCGGGAACAAAACAAGGATGCCCACCCTCCCCACTTTTATTCAACATAGTACTGGAGATCCTAGCCACGGCAATCAGACAACACAAATAAATAAAAGGCATCCATATTGGCAGGGAAGAAGTCAAACTGTCCCTGTTTGCAGATGACATAATATTGTACATAAAAAACCCTAAAGAATCCACTCCAAGAGGGGTGTGGGAGGGTGGGTGGGGAGGGAGGGAGAAGGGGATTGAGGGTATTATGTTTAGTACACATGGTGTGGGGGCCACAGGGAAAACAGTGTAGCACAGAGAAGGCAAATAGTGAATCTGTGGTATCTTACTACACTGAAGGACAGTGACTGCATTGGGGTAAGGGTGGAGAAAAAAAAGAATCCACTGCAAAACTACTAGATGTAATATCTGAATTCAGCAAAGTTGCAGGATACAAAATTAATACGCAGAAATCTGTGGCATTCCTATACACTAACAATGAACTAGCAGAGAGAGAAATCAGGAAAACAATTCCATTCACAGTTGCATCAAAAAGAATAAAATACCTAGGAATAAACCTAACCAAGGAAGTGAAAGACCTATACTCTGAAAACTACAAGACACTCATGAGAAAAATTAAAGAGGATACCAATAAATGTAAACACATCCCCTGCTCATGGATAGGAAGAATTGATATTGTCAAAATGGCCATCCTGCCTAAAGCAATCTACAGATTCAATGCGATTCCTATTAAAATACCAACAGCATTCTTCAGTGAACTAGAGAAAATCGTTCTAAACTTCATATGGAACCACAAAAGACCCTGAATAGCCAAAGCAATCCTGAGAAGGAAGAATAAAGCTGGGGGGATTATGCTCCCCAACTTCAAGCTCTACTACAAAGCCACAGTAATCAAGACAATTTGGTACTGGCACAAGAACAGACACATAGACCTATGGAACAGACTAGAGAGCCCTGGTATAAACCCAACCATATATGGTCAATTAATATATGATAAAGGAGCCATGGACATACAATGGGGAAATGACAGCCTCTTCAATAGCTGGTGTTGGCAAAACTGGACAGCTACATGCAAGAGAATGAAACTGGATTATTGTTTAACCCCATGCACAAAAGTAAACTCAAAATGGATCAAGGACCTGAATGTAAGTCATGAAACCATAAAACTCTTAGAAAAAAACATTGGCAAAAATTTCCTGAATATAAGCATGAGCAACTTCTTCCTGAATGCATCTCCTCAAGGAAGGGAAACAAAAGCAAAAATGAACTCATGGGACTACATCAAACTAAAAAGTTTCTGTTCGGCAAACCATCAACAGAACAAAAAGGCATCCCACAGTATGGGAGAATATATTTGTAAATGACATATCTGACAAGGGGTTAACATCTAAAATATATAAAGAACTTACATGCCTCAACACCCAAAAAGCAAATAACCCAATTAAAAAATGGGCAGAGGATATGAATAGACAGTTCTCCAAAGAAGAAATTCAGATGGCCAACAGATGCATGAAAAGATGCTCCACATCACTAATCATCAGGGAAATGCAAATTAAAACAACAATGAGCTATCACCTCACACCAGTAAGGATGGCCAGCATCAAAAAAACTAAGAACAACAAATGCTGGCGAGGATGTGGAGAAAGGGGAACCCTCCTACACTGCTGGTGGGAATGTAAGCTAGTTCAGCTATTGTGGAAGGCAATATGGAGGTTCCTCAAAAATCTAAAAATACAAATACCATTTGACCCGGGGATCCCACTCCTTGGAATTTTCCCAAAGAACACAACTTCTCAGATTCAAAAAGACATATGCACACCTATGTTTATTGCAGCACTTTTAACAATAGCCAAGATATGGAAGCAACCTAAATGTAGCAACCATCAGTAGATGAATGGATAAAGAAGAAGTGGTGCATATACACAATGGAATACTATTCAGCCATAAGAAAGAAACAAATCCTATCATTTGCAACAACATGGATAGAGCTGGAGGATATTATGCTCAGTGAAATAAGCCAGGCAGAGAAAGACAAGTGCCAAATGATTTCCCTCACTTCTGAAGTATAACAACGAAGCAAAACTGAAGGAACAAAATAGCAGCAGACTCAGAGACTCCAAGAAGGAACTAGTGGTTACCAAAGGGGAGGGGTGTGGGAGGGCGGGTGGGGAGGGTGGAAGAAGGGGATTGAGGGGTGTTATGTTTAGTACACATGGTGTGGGGGATCAAGGGGAAAACAGCGTAGCACAGAGAAGGCAAACAGTGAATCTGTGGCATCTTACTATGCTGATGGACAGTGACTGCATTGGGGTATGCAGGACACGATAATACAGGTAAATGTAGTAACCACATTATTTTTTCACATGGAACCTTCATAAGAGTGTATATCAATAATACCTTTATAAGAAAAAAAGACATAGAGTGGTTGGATGGATAAGAAAACAAGACCCAACTCTATGTTGTCTACAAAAACCTCATTATAGGACACACATAGGCTGAAGTGAAGGTTTGGAAAAAGATATTCCATACAAATGGTAACCAAGAGAAATCAGAAGTGGTTATACCACATAAAATAAACTTTAGGTCAAAAACTATCTCAAGAGACAAAGAAGGATATTATATAAGGATAAAAAGGACCAATCTACCAGGAAGATATAATTATCCTTTCAACATTAGAACACCTCAATATATATAAAACAGACATTGACAGAAATGAAGGGTGAAACAGATAGCAATACAACAGTAGGAGACTTCAATGATGGATAGAACATTCAGACAGAAGATCCATAGGAAACACAGGATTTGAACAACACTGCAGAACAAATTAATCTAACAGACATATACCAAAAATTCTATCCAATAGCAGAAGAACATTCTTCTCAAGTACACATGGGACTTGCTCCAGGGTAGATCACATGGTAGATCACAAAACAAGTCTTAACAAATTTAAGGAAACTGGAATCATACCAAGAATCTTTTCTGACCACAGTGGAATGAAACTAGAAATAAATACCAGAAGGAAAACTAGGAAATTCACAAATATGTGGGAATTAAAGAACACAGTCTTAAACAACAACAATTAGTTCAAAGAAGAAATCAACAAGGAAACTAGAAAATATCTCAAGGCAAAGAAAAACACAATATACCAAAACTTGTCAGATGTAGCAAAAGAAACATCAAGAGGCATGTTTATGAGATAAATGCCTACACTAAAAAAGAAGAAATGTTTCAAATAAACAATCTAACTTTACACCTCAGGAAGCTAGAAAAAGAACAAACTAAACCCAAAGTAGCAAAAGGAAGAAAATAACAAAGATTAGAGCAGATATAAATACAACAGAGAATAGGAAATCAGTAGGAAAAAAAACAGTGAAACTAAGGTTGTTTCTTTGAACAAGATAGACAAAATTAATAAACCCTTCACTAAACTAAGAAAAAAAGAAGACTCAAAATCAGTAATAAAGAGATGTTACCACTGAAGCCACAGAAGTAAAAAGAATCATAAGAGACTACTATGAACAATCATAAACCAACATGGATACCTGCAAGAAATGGATAAATTCCTAGAAACATACAACTTACCAAAACTGAATCATGAAAATATAGAAAATTGTAACGGGCCTATAGTATACAGATTGAATTAGTATTCAAAATCCTCTTAACAACAACAACAAAAAAATACCAGGAACAGATAGCTTCTCTACCAAACATTTAATGAAGAATTAATGCCAATATTTCTCAAACTCTTCCAAAAGATTGAAAAGGAAGGAACACCTTCCGCACTCATTTTATTAGGCCAGCATTACCCTGATACTAAAAGTAGACAAATACACTAAAAAAAAAACTACAGGCCAATCAATATCCCTGATATTTATAGATGCAAAAATCCTCAACAAAAAACTAGTAAATTGAATCCAACAGCACATTTTTTAAAAAGTGTATGCCATGACCAATTGGAATTTATCCCTGGTATGCAAGGATGATATGCCACATTAACAGAATAAACGCTAAAAATCACACACTCATCTCAATGGATGCAAAAAAAAAAAAGCTTTTGAGAAATTTCAACACCCTTCCATGATAAAAATCTCTCAACAAATTAGAAATAGAAGGAAAGTCCTCAGTATAATAAAGGCCATATATGAGAAGCCAACAACTAACATATTAATGGTGAAGAACTAAAAGTTTTTCCTAAATGATCAAGAACAAGGCTAGGATGCCTACTTTTACCGCTTTTATTCAACATAGCACTAGAAGTCCTAGCTAGAGCAAATAGGATTTAAGAAAACAAATATAAGGCATCCAAAATCAGAAAGGAAGAAATAAAATTGTCCCTGTTTGCAGACAACATGATCTTATATATAGAAAACAGTAAAGACTCCATAAAAACTATTAGAATTAATAAATTCAGTAAAAGTTGCAAGACACAAAATCAACATATAAAAATCACTTGTGTTTCTATACACTACCAACAAACTCCCTGAGAAGGAATATAGGAAACCAATCACATTTACAATTGCACTAAAATGAATATAAAATACATTACTTAGGAATAAACTTAGCTAAAGAGGTGAAAGACATTCTGAAAACTATAAAACATTGGTGAAAGAAGTAAAAGAAAACAAACAAATGGAAAGACATCTTATGGCCATGGATTGGAAGACTTAACGTTATTTAAATGTCCGTATGATCCAAAGTTGTCTACAGATTCAGAGAAATCCCTATCGAAATACCAATGTCAGTTTTTATAGAAATAGAAAAAACAATTCTAGAACTCATATCGAACCATGAATAGACAAATCAATCTTGAGAAAGAACAAAAAACCTGGAGGCATCACATTTCCTGATTTCAACATATATTGCAAAGCTACAGCAATCAAAACAGTATGGTACTGACATAAAGACACCCATATAGACCAATACAACAGAAATAAATCCACACATAGATGATCAACTGATCTTTTGACAAGGTTGCCAAAAATACACAATGAGAAAATGATCTTTTCCAATAAGTGGTCTCTTCAATAAATGGTGGAAAGAAAACTGGATATAAATATGCAGTAGAATGAAATTGGGCCCCTATTTTACACCAATGCACAAAAATCAACTCAAGCTCAATTAAAGACTTAGAGGTAAGACCTAAACTGTAAAACTCCTAGAAGAAAACATAGTGGAAAAAGCTTCATGACATTGCTTAGTAATGATTTCATGGATATGACACCAAAAGCACAGGCAGGAAAAGCAAAAATAGGTGGAACTACATCAAACTAAAAAGCTTCCACACAGAAAAAAAAAAAATCAACAGAGTGAAAAGGCAACATATGGAATGGGAGAAAATATTTGCAAACCATGTAGCTTATAAGGGAGTAATCTTGAAAATGTATAAGGAACTCCTATAACTCAATAGCAAAAAAATCTAATAACCCAATTATTATGGGCCAAGGATAGGTTAAAGACTTGAATAGACATTTCTCCAAAGAGGACATACAAAGGGCCAACAAGTATATGAAAAAATGGCCAACATCATTAATCATCAGGAAAATGCAGTCAGAACCACTATGAAACATCACCTCACACCTGTCAGGATGGCTATTAGCAAGAAAAAAAAAGACAAGTGTTGGTGAGATTGTGGAGAAATTGGAGGCCTTTTATGCTGTTGGTGGGACTGTAAAATGGTGCTGCTACTATGAAAAATGGCTTTTTTAATTAAAAAATTTTTTTAAGTTTTCTCAAAAAATTCAAAGTAGAACTATTATACGATCCAGCAATCCCGCTTCTAAGTATTTATCCAAAACAGTTGAAATCAGGATCTTGAAGAGACACTTATGTCCTTATGTTCATTGAAGCACTATTCACAATAACCCAAATGTTCATCAACAGATGAATAGAAAAAGAATATGTGGTATACACATACAATGGAATATTATTTAGCCTTTAAAAAGAAAGGAATTCTGCAGTATAAGACAACATGGATGAGCCTTGAGGACATAATGCTAAGTAAAATAAGCCTGTCATAGAAAGACACATACTGTATGATTTCACTTAAATGAGGGATTGAGATGTAATGAGTTATAAGAAATACATATTTGGTCATTCATATGACCAAATATATATTTCCCAGGTGTATTTGGTGTTCATCCACAGCTCCTAAAAAGACTTCAGAGCCTTGAGGGTGAAATAGGTGTCTTGTGTCATGTTGATAAGAGATTTTGGACCCCACCCAAGGGCAAGGACTGGAGGGTGAATCAGCCAATGGCCAGTGATTTACTCAATCATGACTGTGCAATGAGGCCCTCACAGAAACCCAGGAAAAGAGCATATTGGCCTCTTGGGTCCTGCTTCTCTGACGGAGAGAGCTTCCATGCTTGGGGAGCTAGCAAGCTTCCATGTGCCACTGAGCCAGGCCCCAAGCTCCACAAGGATAGAAGCTCCTTTATTTGGGACCTCGCTCTACGTATCTCTTCATCTGGCTGTTAACTTGTATGCTTTATGGTATCCTTTATTAAACTGCTGAACTAAATGTTTTCTTGGGTTCTGTGAGCTGCTCTAACAAATTAATCAAACCTAAGGGGGAAGTTGTTGGAACCTCCAATCCTGTAGCCAGTTGGTAAGAAGCACAGGGACTTGTGACCTGAGTCTGGAGTGGAGAGTGGAGGGCAGTCTTGTAGGATGGAGCCCTTAACCTGAGGAATCTGGTGTGTCTCTGGGCAGATAGCATCAGAATTGAGTTGGGTCCTTGGATACCCTGCTGGTGTTTGAGAATTACTTGGTGGTGTGTATGGGAATACCTCCCCTGTCCCCCAAACACACAATGAAATTGGGTCCAGGAACCCAAAAGGAGTTGTATTCCTCCTGTGTATGAAAAATTCAGGTATCTAAGAGAATCAAATTCACAAACTCAACGACTGGTATAGTGGTTGCCAGGGACTGGGGTGAGGGGAAACTGTGGAGTTGCTAATCAAAGGACATAATGTTTTAGTTAGGCAAGATAAGGAACTTCTAGAGATCTTCTGTACAGCATTGTAGCTACAGTCAACAATACCACATTGTATACTTAAAAATTTGTTGAGGGTAAATCTCATGTTAAGTGTTCTTACCACAATAAAATAAAAATTTTTAAAGAAAAAAAAGGGAAAATGATACACAATAATAATTCATTCCTAACAGTTTTGTGAGATTGTAAAAGAAAAGAAAAGAGAGAAAGAAAGAGGGGGAGGGAGGGAGGAAGGGACAAACGGATGAAGGGAGGGAGGGAGGAAGAAATGGTAAGAGAAATAGAGCCACAGTTGTGTGCATCTCTAAAAAAGAAAAAGAAAACAATTCAGTTCAAGGTCTGTGGTCTGACCTGCATTCCCTCTGGCTGGGCGCAGTCCTCCAGTCCCCTGGCTCTGCACATGAGCACCATCTCCCGACTTGATATTTGCAGGAATCCCTTTTGATCTCCCTCACTTACCTGCTGGAGAGGTTAGCATCTAATCAAATCTTGTTTGTTACTCTGGTTTCTGACTCCAAGTTGGAAAGATCTTGGTCTCTCAGACCCCAAATTCACCTTTCTTTCTGGTTCCATATTCATCTCTGAGATGCAGAGATGACAGTTCCCCTACCTGGTCTCCAGGAAATCATTGCTTTCTCTGGACCCTTCATAAAATGCCAGACTGGGGACTGATTTCCTCTCTTCTTGCCTAGTTTACACATTTTAGCGCTTAGTACTTGCCCCGCCTTTGTTTTTAAGCCTTGGAACCAAGAGACACTCTAAGCCCTTGTCCATTTCATCCGTTTGAATCCTTTCCCTGCTCTACTTTTCCACTTCTAGCCATCATCTTGAGCACTCCTGACTGACCCAAAATTTGGGCCACAAAGTTCCCACCTTTAATGCAGAGTGCATGGACGAATGCTGGTGAGGTTTCAATAGTACAACTTTGCGCAACCTTCAGGAGCCTTGCTTTCTCATCTGTGAAATGGGTTATAAGACCTGCTCTGATCACAGGCTTATTAAAGGGCTCACATGACATTAAGAAAGTACTTTGAGAACTGAAGTGCTCTAAAAATATAAGGCTTTGTTGTCCTTTCAAAAACAGTGGTTCAAGTTTCTTAAATGGGACTTTGCAGAATTAGCTTACTTCCACGGATTGAGTCCTTTCAAAGCCACTCGAGCTTTCCTTATTTTCTTTCAGTTTCTAAAAAAAATCACTTTTTTATTTACTGAAAGGCCATCACTCCAGGTGAAAAAGGGCTTCTCTCCATGTTCCAATATGGTTACAATTTAAAATCTACTAAAATTGGAATTTACAGACCTATTACTGACACTAATTCGGTGGTTGATGTGGTAGACATGAAGATGTGCCCCCCGTCTCCCCTCAAGGAAAGACTTGCTGCCCGGTTGCAGGGAGTGAGGTCAGGGTATGCCTCAGCTTCAAGAGCCCACTAGCCGAAGGCCACACCTTTCCTGGGGGAGCCCACATCTTCCCCTGTGACTGAGTGAGACTAGGGGGGAAACCCAGCCATTCTGGCCTGACACAGGACACCATGACA
Organism: Phataginus tricuspis; assembly: GCA_029783875.1. NCBI lineage: Eukaryota > Metazoa > Chordata > Mammalia > Pholidota > Manidae > Phataginus > Phataginus tricuspis. The sequence continues at coordinate 7,125,477 of JAQQAC010003584.1, read as the reverse complement.
CAATACTCAGTACAGAGCTCCCAGTCAGTTGCTGTGGCTTTGCTGGACTGCACTGAATTGGACTTCTCCTTCTGCCCAATCCTGCTTCCTCTCTCTTTCCTTCACAGATGCCAATTCCTAATGAACATCTTGCACCCAAAATTCCATTTCAGCATCTGTTTCAAAGAACCCAACCTGTGACAACTGGCTTCGATCGATATACAGGGAGGGCAGGATGAGGTGAGGGGAAGGCATATGTATATTGCAAGCAGAGGAAAGAAGGGAAGGACAGAAAAACAAGAGGGGTGTTTGAAATAGCACTCCTGTACAATCAGGACAGCTCCACGTCTACCAATGACTAAGTGAATCAAAGTTCTAAGATAGCAACTCTAATAGGTGGAACTCTGTCATTACCTGCCTAGTCTTAGACCAAAATCTCAAAAGGGAAGCAGTATCATCTATACTTACTCCCAACCCTAGAGCTAAGCTGATTTGGTGCTCTCATCTTGAAGCACCCAAGGCTGACATCTCATTAAATGTAAATAACCTTCTGGGTATTATACAAAAAACCCAGCTAGTATCAAGATTAGCCAAATCATATAAATGTTAATCACGGCTATGGCTATTTTTTTCAACTATCTTTAAATGTGCAGTGAAAGAGAAAGTGGCATTTTGTAGAACTCAATATTTTCTTATTTCATCCGGAAAGGTGCATTTAAAGGCTGATTTAGTCTGGTGCATGTCAGAGATCATGCATAGTTTCTGTAGTAACAGAAGCCACTGCAAATCCTGTCAACCAAGAGTAACCTTTGAAAATGAAAATCTGTCATCCACCAACCCTATGTTCCTTTCTCCCAACACACACAAGCACACACACACACACACAGACACACACTTAAAACCCCTCACTGGGATTCAAGATGGCAGTGTGAGAGGTGAGACAGAGAACTCCTCCAAAAACCACAAATAGTATGAAAATATAGTTAATTAATACAACTAACCCTAAAACAGCGACAGAAAAGAAGGCTGAACCAGACTGCACACAGACCTCATGAACAGAGCAGACCTCACAAAGCAGGGTAACGTACCAAAGCCTTGATCCGGCAGGACCCAGGCCCTTCCCCCACCCCAATTCATGGTGGGAGGAAGAGAAACAGAGTGGGGGAGGGGATGGAAGCCTGGGACTGCTGAGCACCAAGCCCCGGAGGTCTGCTTTGTGAGGGGAAGCCTATATTGTGTGGTCCTCTGGAGGATGGGGAGCTCGGACAGGCAGAGTGTTTGAGAGACTGAGATTCTGGCTGTTTGTGGAGAATGGGATCCACATCCAGCTGCTCTGGTACAAAGGAAAGGCAGGCAGTCTGAGAGGCTTCCTAGCAGCCAGAGAGCTATTGATGGGGCAGGGTTTGCACGGAGCTTGCTGTGCGGGAGAAGGGAGAGCTGGACAAGGTTGTCTGAGCGCGCTCTGCAGAGCAGGTTGGGAAATTTGAGGAGCTTCAGGTGCTCCATCCCCCTGGCTGGCTGCTCAGCTATGAGGCTGAGGCCCCCCACTGTGACACACAGCCTGCTGAGCCTTCCTCCTGGCCTGACAGCACCGCTCACCAAACCAGCACTCACTGCACTGGTGTCAGGCCAGCCAGAGGGAGGCCCCGCCTACAACACCTAGAGATGCAAAGCAGAGACTTACACCTGTGTGCTCAGTTCACTGACTCTGACACTGGAGACAGGCACTGCAGATGGGAATCAGGAAACAGATATTTCCTCCCCACACGCACCAGCTCTGCTCCCCTATGACTCCCAACCTCACTCTAGGGGCTGAGCAGCTCCAGAGACTGGAGCTTATGGGCACTAGAGGGCACCACATAGAAACATCAAAAGAACCTGTTTCAGACCAAAATCTCACAAACCCCAGAAAAAGGGCCAAATGAAACTGAACTCACCAATATTTCTGAAAGAGAGTTCAAAATAAAAATCATAAACATGCTTATGGAGGTACAGAAAAATATTCAAGAACTCAGGAATGAATTTAAGATGGAGATTCAATCATTAAGAAATTCCATATCTGAAATGAAACATACAATGGAGGGATTTAAAAGCAGATTAGATGTAGTAGAAGAGACGGCAAATTAAATAGAAATTAAAGTAGAGGAATACAAAGAAGCTGAGGCACAGAGAGAAAAAAGAAACTCTAAGAATGAAAGAATACTGACAGAACAGTGTGACCAATCCAAATGGAACAACATTCGCATTATAGGGGTACCAGAAGAAGAAGAGAGAGAAAAAGGGATAGAAAGTGTCATTGAGGAGGTAATTGCTTAAAACTTCCCCAATCTGGGGAAGGAGATAGTCTCTCAAGCCATGGAGGTGCACAGATCTCCCAACACAAGGGACCAAAGGAAGACAACATCAAGACATATAATAATTAAAATGGCAAAGATCAAGGATAAAGACAAACTTTTGAAAACAGCTAGAGAGAGAAAAAAGATCACAAAGGAAAACCCATCAGGCTATCATCAGATTTCTCAACAGAAACCTTTCAGGCCTGAAGGGAGTGGCATGATATATTTAATGCAATAAAGCAGAAGGGCCTTGAACCAAGAATACTCTACCTGGCAAGGTTATCATTTAAATTTGAAGGAGAGATTCAACAATTTTCAGGTAAGCAAAAGCTGAGAGAATTTACCTCCCACAAACCACCTCTACAGTGCATTTTGGAGGGACTCCTATAGATGGAAGTATTCCTAAGACTAAATAGATGTAATCTAAGGGGAGAAAGGGGAACTCTTCTACACTGCTGGTGGGAATGTAAATTAGTTCAACCATTGTGGAAAGCAGTATGGAGGTTCCTCAAAAAACTCAATATAGAAATACCATTTGACCCAGGAATTCCACTCCTAGGAATTTACCCTAAGAATGCAGGAGCCCAGTTTGAAAAAGACATGTGCACCCCTATGTTTATTGCACCACTATTTACAATAGCCAAGATATGGAAGCAACCTAAGTGCCCATCAGTAGATGAATGGATAAAGAAGATGTGGTACATATACACAATGGAATATTATTCAGCCACAAGAAGAAAACAAATCCAGATATTTGCAACAACATGGATGGAGCTAGAGGGTATTATGCTCAGTGAAATAAGCCAGGTGGAGAAAGACAAGTACCAAATGATTTCACTCATATGTGGAGTACAAGAACAAAGGGAAAACTGAAGGAAGAAAACAGCAGCAGACTCACAGAACCCAAGAATGGACTAATAGTTACCAAAGGGAAGGAGACTGGGGAGGATGGGTGGGAAGGGAGGGATAAGGGGGGAAAAGGGGCATTACGATTAGCAGACGTAAGGTAGGGGGGGTGGGGAGGTCACGGAAAAGACAGTATAACTCAGAGAAGGCAAGTAGTGATTCTATACCATCTTACTACGCTGATGGACAGTGACTGTAATGGGGTATGTGGTGGGGACTTGATAATAGGGGGGGGTCTAGAAACCATAATGTTGTTCAAGTAATTGTACATTAACGATACCAAAAAAAAAATAACCCTCACTGACTTCCCATTGGTCTTACAATAAAAACTCAACCCTGCAGGTCCCAAACGCAGAGTCCTCTCCCCTAACGCAGCCTGCAGCCTCCCTCCCTTGCCCTCCCTGCTCTCAGCGATCGCTGTGCGGCAGCCACGGCCACCTTCCTCCGGCCCCTGGCATAGAGCCCCCACGTGCTGTCCCTCGGCCTGCTCTCCTACCCGCACCTTCCCCGAGTCAATGGTCGCTCGTCTTCGTGTTGCAGCCCAAGTGCCGTCAGTTCCTCAGGGAAGCCTTCTCTCACCCTACAGCCCGCATCCGGAGCAGTTCCCCAGTGATGTGATTTCTCAGAATCACACTCCTTTCCTTCAGGGCACCTGTCTCATCGCCTCATTTAGAATTATACCCTCATGTCTGTGATTACTTGGTTAGTATCTGTCTCCCTACTTAGATCATAGGCTTCAGGAAGGCAGGAATGGTGCCTGGCTTTGCTCTCCACCCTATTCCTGGCTCCTAGGACAGTTCCTAGGAGATAGTAAACACCCAGATTGTTGAATGAATGGATAGAGGAATGAATGTGTCAATGAACCAAGAGAAAGAACTGCTGACTTTGGTTGGGTGAACTGAAGTTTCTTGGGGTTACAATGCAGAAATGGGGGGTTAAAACCAGAGGCAGTTGGGTGGAAGATGTACATGGTAGCAACTGTTACAGAGAGTTTCTCCCTAACCACTGCAGGAAGAAGGGTGGGGGTGGGGAGGCAGCAAAGTGCCACCCGAAGTCCCAGCGCAGCTGCCAGCCTCATCACAGAGGACCCAAAAGCCAAGCCCCAGGCCTTTGAGTAAATGAAAATTAGTCCCTTCACCATCAGGAAGTGATTGTGGAATTAATCATTCATTAATCATTAATCAATTAATACTGTGGAATTTAAAATTTGTGTGTATTCTTGAATTGGATTTTCTTTGGGGCCCCAACGTTAACCAGCTGGAATCATTTTTAAGGACCATTCAATTTAGCCTTTGGAAATGAAGTATCTGCCTTTTAATGGAAAAACTACTTATCATTGTAAAGAGAACACACAGTGTTCTTGACTTATTCGGTCTCCAGGAGAGGAAAGTCAGATATCTCCCCATGTCCTCACTGTATCTTGAACTCCTTCTGTCAACAAAACAGGCCAGATTAATAACTAATTTTTTTTTTTAATAATAAGCAGGCCTATCCTGAGAAATACTAGGCAGGGAAGTCCACATAGATGTATCTGTCCCTCAAGAAGTTGCAGGACGATTAGGCTGAAGCCAGAGATTGAAGGTTTCCAATAACCAATCTCAAAACCACTATACTCAAAGAAGCCAAGTTTACAATGCATTCAAAAGTTCTGTTCCTCAAAAAGCATCAACAAAGGGTGATTAGCTATAAATTGGTTAATTAATCAAATATTCCTACTTGGCACGAGCTCCTGCTGTGAGGGACACAGTGAAGAGAGGTCCTTTCCTTAAGCGTACTGTAACCTGGCTACAGAGCTGGAAGAACTAAGATGTTGGTCAACAGCAGAAGGCACCGTGTGGGTGTCTGAGCATTTGCTATATACCAAGTGCTTTACATATATTTTCTCATTGAATCATCTCAACCTATGAAATATATATGCTTAGAGTCTCCATGGAAAAGTTGAGTAACACACCCAAAGTCACAAAGTTAAAAGGTGGTTTCAAACTCAGAGCTCTCTGATTCCGAAGCCCATGCTCATAACCTCTGAGTCCTGGGACTTGCAGAGTTCAGGAGGGAGAGCTTGCGGCTGGCATGGAGGGCAAAGCTTGACGAGGAAGGGGGCTCTGAGCTGAGCCTTCAACAGGGGCAGCTCTGAAGGACAAAAGTCCTGTCTGGAGCTGTTTGGAGGGAAGGTGCACAGAGAGGACCGAGGAGGAAGGGGGAAGAGACCTGGGCAAGGCCAAATGCTTGGACACAGCCATCTTAGGGTGAGGGATGGTGAAGATATCTGCTTTGTGTCAACATGCCCCATGCTTCTCCTTTCTTGTAAAACACCACTTTCCCACACAGAGAGACTTGGAGAGAGAACTGGGAGAAGAATCAGGCAGAAGAGGAATCTGCCTTTTCCTTTACCCTCTTTCTGTCTCTCTCTTGGCCCCACTGCAGCATCTCAGGGACTCCACCCATCCAGCCCACAGTCTACATCACAAGCCTTTGAGTTCTGCATCCCAGGAAAGGCAGCATCTTGGCCTGAGGCTGTCAGATAAAGTGTGGCTGGCTGCAAGTAGATCTGTAGTCCACTCCTTCTACTGGCTATCAGCTCTGAGCCACAGGGATTGCCTGGGGGGGGTCAGGTGACACTCACTGTCTCCACCATGGGACAGGCAGCCTTCCAAGGAAGGTGGGCCAGTTCTAGGGCATAAGCCGCTTATTCTTAAGCCCTACCACCACTACACACTACACACACTACACTACATAGACATGCCCTCAGTGTAAAACCTTACATTCATTCATTTTTGTTCACTCACTCATTCAACAGGTAGTCACTGACTGGCTATTTCAAGCTGGGGGACTACGCTAGGTGTTGGGTGAGACAGGGTCAAGTGAGATGTGGCCTCTAACCCCAGGAGCTGTATACTTTGCTGTTGACTGTGGACATTAGTGACTGATGGTTGGGCAACAGTAATTATAATGAATATTAGGATAAAGAAAAGTTAACGAGGCTCCGTGGGACTCCAACTACTCACACTGCAAGCTGCTTGCCTAGTTCATTTCTGTACCTTCAACTGTGCCTGACACGCCCTAGGTACTCAGGAGGTTTTTAGTGAACTAAATGAAGATCTTACAGCGGCTGACTCCCGACTCTGTCTCTCTGTGGCTTCTCCCGTCAATCTTAAACCTGACAATCAGCAACCTAAGCCCGGGTGAAAGGAGATAAGGTTACACAGCAATTCTCCAAATAGATAAGAGTAATGTCAGAGTTGGGAGGAAGTGGACCAAATCGTATCATCTCCATCTGTTCCTAGACATCATGTCACCATCCCTGGAGATCTTCAGGAACCACCCCACCCTTCAGGCTTTTCTAATCCCACCTCATCCTGGATGCTCTTCTAAGAAGATGCAAGTTGGCCAATGTCCTAAATAAAACTCAGGAATCCAGGCTGTCAACATAAAACCTTGAGAGCTCCAGCTGGCTTGATGGCAAGGAGAGCCGCCTCCTCTGGTGAGATAATAAGATAGTGGAAACAGCGATCTTGGCTTCCGGCTGGGGCCTTCCCATACCTCCTGTAGGCCTTGGAGCCCCAGGAGGCAGAGCCGTTCTGTGCAAGCTGAGAAGGCAGGGAGCGAGGTGGCCCTCTGAGGAGACTGAGAAGTGACTCTGCATTTGGGGGACAGTGGCCCTTCAGGAAAGGGAGAGGGTTGTGAAGAGGTAACTAGGAGGCCTAAGGCTACTGCCCCCTCAAGCACGGCAGGCTACATAAGGTCCAGAAGGCGCCTGACCAGAGCCCCGGCCCTGCAGCCAGAAAGCACCTGAGGGTCAGTCCCGTGGGGGTGGGGGGTGCATACTGGCGGTGGCCGAATGGGGTCAGAACCACATCTCCTGGTTTCCATTTGGGGTTTTTTATTTCTCATTACCCTGCTCTCTCCCAGGTATGGGTCTCACGGGTGAGTTCTCGACCTGTCACATCCTATCACAAGTCTCCCTTCCCTGGTGACTCCTGCTTGCCAGGCAGGGCTAGGCTTTTCTGGTTCTGATGGGTGGACTTTTTAACCCTGCAAAGCCATTGTCTCCCTATGTATCCATCCTGCTCCTTGGAAAGGCCTGGTGGGGTCTTCGGCGGCCACACGGGGCCCCGTGACTACGGGGAGGAGAGGCCCCGGCCCAGCCGCAGACCTCCGGGGGCAGTGGGCGCTGCCTTGGTATCTGAGCCTGCTGACCCCTCACCAGAGAGATCAGCGAGGGCGGCGGAGGAGGTGGAATCCGGCCACTTCTCGGGCCAGACGAATTCCTGCTCTCCCCCTCGGTCTGGCCCTCGCTCTGCCTGTCTGGGCCAGGGCAGTGCCCAGGGGCAGGGCAGCGGGGGAAGAAAGGGAGAGGCGGTTGGGCTGGTTTGCTTGGCCGGGCACCGGGAGCGTGAGCCCTGCCCGCCCCCGCTCCGCAGTCAGTCTCCACCGGCTCCTCTTCTCTCTGCCGGCCTGTCCCACCGGGCTGCTCGGGCGCCACCAGTGCTGCCCCCGACCCGCCCCGCCAGCCAGGCCAAAGGGCGGCGTGACTCACGGCGCTGCCACCAGCCCACGGCCGGCCCGTGGCGTATAAAGGCTGCCCGGGCGGGGGACGCCGGGCGCTGGAGCTCGAGGGGAGCAGAGCATGGCCCGAGGCGTGGAGCGGAGCCGCGGGGGTGCGGGCTGGGGGCTGCGCGGCGCCCTGGCGGCCGTGGCGCTGCTCTCGGCGCTCAACGCCGCGGCCACCGTGTTCGTGCTGTGCCAGTGGCGCGGGCTGAGCGCGGCGCTGCGGGCGCTGGAGGATCAGCGCGGCCGCGAGCAGCGCGAGGACGGCGCCCTGCGCTCCTTCCTGGCCGAGCTGAGCCGCGCGCCGCGCGGGGCGCCCGCCCCGGCCCCGGCCCCCGTGAGCGCCGCGCGCAGCAAGCGCAGCCACGCCGGGGAGGCTGCGCCGCACCTCCGCACCGAGAGCCACGACATGATGATGCTGATGACCTACTCCATGGTGCCGGTAGGCGGGGGCTCGGCTCCCCGTGGCGCCCCGCCGGGGTGGGCGGCGGGCAGTGTGGAAAGAGAGCCCTGTCCTTCCCTGGCCGGATGGCGAGGTGCTGTGGAGAGCGGACCCGGGGTGTAAGTCCGCCGGGGGACGTCACCGTGGCAAGCAGTTTAGCCCTCCGGGGTCAGTTTCCTTATCTGTTAAGTGGGGTTGGGGTGAAGGGGTGAGCCTTCCACCTCTTACGTCATTGAGTCTACAGGGAAATGTGGGGCATCGGCCATGTTTTTAAGAGCCTACTTTCCTTCCCAACTTTGGACAAAAGTTGTCACTTTTTGGTGTGAAGGGAGCCGCAGTGGACACTGGGCATCGCCTGTGCACCTCACTGGGGCCCTCTGAGAGCACCGAAAGGTATTTCTGAAAGAGCGCAGGCTTCTTCAATAATGGGATTTTTTTCCTGGCAAAATCTAGCAGTCCTGCTTTTCACCAGGCCTTCACCTATCCCCAAGAGATTGCTGAGTTAATTGTCTTGGTTTAAGTGAAGACAATCAGCCCTAATTTTACCGCCTCCTGGGACCTTGATGCTGAGAAAGTTGCTCGTGGACCTAAAGTGGTTCCAAACAGGAGACATTAATATACGGCAATTTTCTTAAAATTCAGTGTCAAAGCTGAGTTTCTAAATAGCGGCTCCATGGAGTCTAAGGAAGGCCAGAAATTGCCAGTGTGTGCACTCAGGGGACCATGTGCAGCTGGGGAGAATCCATAGCCTTTCATTAGACTTTCAGAAGGACTCCATTGCATTCCCCCCAAAATATTTGAGAAACACTGCCCTAACGATAATCTTTAAAGCAAATCCTCAAAAATCTTTTTTCCAGTTTTAAGTTTCTTTGCTTTTCTGATTTTTAACTCAATAAATATCTAACAATTACATTTAGATCACATTGCAGTTCCCCAGTCCATTATCTACTACAACCACAACAATCTTATTTCACTTTATAATTACCAAGATTTCAGTTCTGTCGCTTCAAGTCAAGTGTGAGCCATACTTCAGAATCCTCAGTGTTTTGAAGATAAATCCACTTAAAGCTTCTCTTATAGAAGCTTTTAAAATATCTTGCAGGAGCTGAAATGCATTTTTAAACTATGTGGAGGTACTACACATTGCAAACACATCTTTTAAGAGACATCAGTTTTTCTACACCTGGCTTCATTTTTTACCCAGGTTATCATTCAAAAATCTGGGCCCAAGCAAAAATTTCAAAAAAGACCTCTGTGAAATGAAGAAATGTCTTGAGGGAAATTAGCTCTTTCACTGGGCTCTCTACTCTGCATTTTGAGGCTTTTTTGAAACCCTCCAAGAAGGGTACATCTGAGCGTCAACATTTTATATTTTTAATCCTGCTTTTAAGGTAGAAGCTTATGTATCCAAACCGCAGCCTGTTCAGTCACTAAACAAGAAAGGGGAGAGACCCATTATTGTGTCAATCTAAAAGCTAGGTCTAACTATCACTGCCCACTCGGTTACAGTTCAAAGAATAGGAACACCGCATTTGTTAGGGCTGAGAAGCACTTGCAGATTATCACCAGCTCATCCCCAATTTGCAATGGGTGTGCTTTGACCTTTTAGAGTCATTGAAGGAATTTCCATACAGGCTGGAAGAAAGCAGCTGCCAGATTGCTGGCTTTCCTCTTGGGAGTAGTTCTCAAACAGTAAGCTTAGGGATCACCTGGGTGCACCCTAAAAATGCAGATTCCAGGGCCCTGCACTCAGATTTTTAATCTCCAGAATCTGCTTTCTTAAGGTCTTGCCGATTTCAGCCCTAGGTAAATTCACTATGAATTCAGTGAGACCAAAAAATGACAATGGAATGAACATTCCTGGGATGAAAGGGTTTATACCCGGTTTTATTCTCCTGGTGGTAGGTCAAGCACTAGAATCATGTCTACATCCAGCAGTCTGCAGGTCTGTAATCCTCCTCTGTCTCTGCCTCGGCAATACAGTCAATAATAGCTTATTTTCTACGGGTGTAGAAGCATTAGTCTAGCAGTAGGCCAATCGCATCATCAAGTAGTTTAGGGTCAGGTGAGGAGGATCCTGGCCATAGGAACGTCCATTTTCCCCACATGCCCAGTCCCCAACCCTTCCATCCCTTGGTGAGTTTGATGCAGATGGTCCTCCACTTTGAGAAATGCTTCTCGACCACTGCTTCTCTAACTTTCATGTGCACACGAATATCTTGGGGATCTTGTTAAAATGCAGATTCTGATTCAGAAGGTCTAAGGTGGGGTCTGAAATTCTGCATTTCTAACAAGTGCCCACTGATACCAAAGCTGCTGGTCTGAGGACCACACTTGGAGTAGTAGTTCTAGAGCAGTGATTGCATCTTGAAACCATATGAGGAGTTTTAAGCATGACTGATACCTAGGTCTCACCCCCAGAAGTTCTGAATTAATTATTGGGGTGCAACCTGGGGGTGGGTGCCCACTTACCCACAGAAAGGATCTGGGCATGGCTTCCTGCGTTAAGCATCTCACTCTTACTGGTTCCTCACGAGGTGTGTCTGCTCCAGGCAGAGGAACCAATTTTACTACTGAAAAGCCTTTTACTTTATCGTAGAAATATTCTTACCATTCACCTTTGCAAGCTTTTCTCATCTTTACTATGTTTTTCTCAGAGAATTATTTACCTGAGGGAACAATTTTTAAAGGAACCATCACAAGGCATCTCTAGGGGAAAAGTTAGTAAGAGAACTATGAAGTATACAGCATGGAGGTTGGTGTGCACGCTTCTGTGGAGGAAGTCTGCACTTTCCACTGCCCTTTCATAGAGCACTAATGGGTCTTGAATGAGGGTGAGATCAGGGGTCCCCCACTGAGGTCTCATGTCCTTAGACATCTAGGAAGAAAGAAAGAAGCTGTATTCAGACTAATGTCAGCATTTCAGAGAAGCCTTCGAAAATGGCTCATTTATCCAAGATGAGGCTCCTCAAATTAACTGATCTTTCCGAGTTCTGTGTTTCTGGCTCAGAGTACACCAGCTCAGCATGGTAATTCTGGTTAGCACATCCTGACCAGAAACTGACTGGCAGCTGTAAATGAGTTTGTTAAAAGGCAACATAACTAATTATTACTGAAGCACACTTAGTTTGGTACTGGCTGAACACATTAAATCTTTAAATGAAAGGGGGTACATCAAAGAAAAGTAATAAAAAGGGCCCTGGGTACTACTGAGCTAGACCAGGAATGGGAACCCATCTGCCGGGAACTCCCGCAGGAGATGCTGCTTCGTTTTAGTCTCCACTGCCATCCCTGCCCCACTTCTCCTTCCTCAGCTGCTCTCCCATCCCATTCTTCAGATCTCACCTGTATTGATATTCCGGTAGCTTCATCATCCTGCCCAAAATCTGGGTTCAAGCACCCAAGCAGGAAAAAGGTTGTACTTCACACAATGTGTGCCTTGACAAACTCTGAGTGGATCAAAGATTTACAGTTTTTAAGAATGTAATGTAAGAAACTAAAATTACTAGGAGACAATATGGGTAAAATCAGTTTTAATCTTAGAATGGGAGAGACGTTTCTTTCAAACTATTACTCAAAAGCCAGAGCAAACAAACAAACAATAAATAAATAAAACTACACTTAGTGTAAATACAACAAAACCAAAAAAGATGTCTGCATGGCAAACAACAACCAGGACACATGCACGCACGTACCATAAACAAAGATAAAAGATAAATGACAAACTGGAAAAGAATTTTCAGCTGTGTATCAGGTCATAGATACACAGCTTATCTTCTGAATATATATATAACATTCTAGAAACTGACAGGAAAAAAAATCAAGAATTTAATAAGAAAATCAGCAACAGAAACAGGAATCCAATAGAACAATAGAGCAGACCAAGAAAAGAAATAGAAATGTCTCAAACATGTGGGGAAAGATCTCTTGCAAATCACAGCCACCCTGAAACAGAATTACCTGTCAGAATGACAAAACTAAAACATTTGACAACACTTCTTTTGGGGAAGCTGAAGGGAAATGTATGCTCTTGAACTCCTGTTTGGAGTGCAAGGTGGTACAACCAGAGGGAAGGGGCAATTTGGTAATACCTAAAAAGGTCAAGAGCATATTTATCCTCTGGCCCAGCAATTGTGGGAATTTATCCTGCACAACAGACTTAATCACCTGTGAAATGACATATGTACATCATTCAACCCAGAATGTGTATGAAAGTGGAAGGCTAACAACCTGTGTCCATCAATACAGAACTAATTAAACTGGCCTATCCACCCACTGGGATACTAGGCAGCTGTGAAACAAGAATGAGGAAGTTCTCTGTATACTGCTATTGGATCAATTCATGCCTATTAAGTGAAGAAAGCAAGAAAACTATATGTATTGTATTACTTGTGTAAGGAGGAAAGGGAAAAATAAGTGAAGAAGCTAACAAAAGTAGTTACTTAGGGACGGTGGGATAAGGTAGGATAGAGCCTTTCACTGTATAGCTTTGTACATTATGTTGACTTTTGGACCATGTGATTGTGTTACTCTTATTGTGAGTGAAAAGGCCATGAGCACAGCCTACATGGCACCTGGCACCAAGCTGGAGGGCAATAGAGCACGGTAGGGACTGAGGTTCATGGGCTCTGTCTAAAGGGGAGGCTCTTGCTGATTGCTGCTGTACAAGAGCAGGAGCCCAGTGAGCCTGATCTTTGATTTTTCCAAGAGAAGTAAAAAAAAAAAAAAAAAAAAAAATTAATATAATATCTCCTGGATTTTAAATATTGACAAAAATTAAAAAAAAAATTTTTTTAATTGTCTGACAGGGTGTTGGCCAAACAACGCTCACATGTCAGAGGCTATGGTAGGACTTCCAAGCTTAGGTTACAGCAGTCTCATCTTAGAATCATGAATGGTTTTAACAAAAATGGCTTTATGGGGGCCCCCACAGCCCCTCCTCCCCACTTATTTCCCAGCCTGATTCTGAAAGGATAATAGTAACTGTGCCGTTGTTATTGTTATTTTTGGTTGAGTGGAGGTGGTTTTCTGCATTTGGTTTGGGTTGGGTATGTTTGTTTTTTTGGCTGTTTCTGAACATCAACTCCGCCTTTGGCAGATGGAGATTTTCCGGTCACTGTGGCTTTTCGGAAGCATATGCTGCAATGCTGAGGTTGTTAGATCTCAAGGAGGAGATTCCAGGAGATTCCAGCTATGTTGAGCAGTAATGCATCAGTGTAACAGAGCTTTTCATGATGACTGCTATGAGGTCAATATATATGGATTTATACATTATCTTGTTTATACAGGAAAAACTGTATTACCTGTAGTTGCAGATCCTGTTTGCATGGATGCTATATTTCCTTGAAGGCCCTAAGCTGGCTGTGCTGGGATTTACCTCTTTTCCACCCTTTTACTGGGTCACTTCCAGATGGTGTAAAAGCTGAGGATTTAGACCAGGGATCCACAAACTATAGCCAATGGCCAAATCAAGCTTACTACTTGTTTTTTGTGCAGCCCATGGAGTAAGAATGATTTTTACATTTGTGGTTAGGGAAAAACATCAAAAGAAGAAGAATATTTCATAACACAGGAACATTATATGAAATTCAAATTTCAGTAACCACAAATAAAATTTTGTTGGAATACAACCATGCCCACTTGTTTACACATTGTCTGGGGCTATTTTCACATGATAGCAGCATATTTGAGTAGTTGTAACACAGACCATATGGCCCACGAAGCCTAAAACATTTTCTTCTTGTTCTTTTACAAAACCAACCTTTCATTCAGACTGAGGCTCTACTGGAGCAGAGAGGCACTAGGGTTGTTCCTTTGGAAAACCCAAGCTACTAAATCAGGGTCGTTTTAGCGTGGGGTTAACCTAGGTTTTAACACCTTCCCCAAAGAGACAGACTCCAGGACAGAGCTGACCGGGAAGTGCAGTTCTACCCTAAGGAAGGTTGCCAGGCTGTCGGCCACCAAATCTTGCTCCTTCTAGGCTGGCTTCCCAAGTTAAGAGTAGTCCGTGTCAGGGCAGCTTTAGCCAGCCGTTAACCCCATATCTAGGCCTTGTTTCAAACCCCATCTGTTCTCTTCAGCTGAAGGGGAGAGACTGACACCCCCCTAGGTCCTGCAGCCTGGAGTGGGCCAGGATGAGAGATGAGAGGCCTGATACAACTGAACAAAAAAGGACGTCCCTGTATCAGCCCACACGCAGAGCCTGAGAAGTGGGTTTCTGTGCCTTCCTCATGACACCATGTGCACATGAGCAACTGGAATGGCACACCTTACACTGTGGTTGGTTTGCATGTCAGAAGCCGTCTCCAGGTGGGAGTTAAGGGTTAGGAGTGAACTTGAAGCTACAGCTCTGCTAAGACTGTGTCTGCTGTTGGTATTGTGAACACACCCGTCAGCCTGATTTGTGTATCAGGTCGTGATAGTATATTAAGGAAGACAGGAGAGAGCTGGCTCCTTAGCTACGTCCTTTGGACACTTTCTTTGTCAACACATATTTACACACATGCAAAAAAGCACACCCAAAACATTCAATGTGGACATATAGTTGCCATGATTATCTAGGGACATATGTAAGAAACAGGTGGGTCAAGACTGAGCATCGGGACCCACAAGAACGGTTGTGTTGACCACATGAATGGCATTAAACCATTTGGACCTGTTTCCAGGTCCTGGAGTTATTAAACAGCCCCTAGTCTCTTCCTGGCCAAGGCAGCAGAGGGGAGGGCCGCAGGAGCAAGCTAGCTGAGTCTTTACAACCTGAGCAGGATGGACCTCCTAGGGCCTGGCCTGCTAAATTGTCCACTCTCATCTTTATCTGCTGTTTCCTGCCTTTCCTTCAGCCTTCACCACCACTACGCCAGGGATGAAATGGGTTTAGAATTCAAAGCCATGTGTCTCCCCAGAAAAGCGCCAGCAGAATCCACCAGCCCAGCCCATCGTTTAGTGGCACCACCCCCTAGCCCAGTCAGTGGAGACCCTGAGGCAGAGGGCCCTTTCTGGGTGATTCCAGAACAACCTCTCAGACCATGGGTCCTCCAGTGCCAAGGGGCTGCTCATCCTGCCCAGCGCCTCTCTCTCAGCATCTCCTGTGGCTCCACGAGATGCCACTGCGGGCCTGCCCTTCACTTGAACTACCTGGCATTCCTGCTTGACTAAGAGACTCTCTCTCTCTGCTGCCCCCTTGAGGTGTACCATGCTGTTAAGCAGTATGGACCTGGGAGTCAGGCAGATTGACATGCTGGGCTCACAGCCTGGTAGCTGAGTGACCTTGGGCAAGTCCTTTAACTTCTCCAAGCCTCAGTTTCCTCACCAGTAAGATGGGGAGAGCAGTGTGCACCTCATGGGTTGTTAGGAGGGAAATGATGGAGGTGCAATGCAGTGCCTGGGATACTCAGGTTCCCAGTAAGTGTTTTCATTTTTGCTTTTATTAAGACCAGTCAGCATGACTTTATCGTTAGTCCTTTTTGCTCCATGCTCTCAGCATCTTGTTTCTAGGTTTACTCTTTACCTCTGATTCCTTCAGAATGCCAGGTTGTCTGTTGATAGGTCCTTCTATCAGCTGCTGCTTCAGGATAAAATCTGACCTCTTGAAGTCTAGATGGGTATCACACCGACCCAATTCATCCTGCACTGGGAACAAAACAGAGTTAGCCTTGATACGGCAACTGGGCTTAACAGTTCAGGATATCCTGGGTTCACACCCCTTCTATATGGCCACTGACGACAAGGTTTGATACCCACTGAGAGAGAGTCATCTGTACCCCCTTTCTGACTGGCTCAGCTGCTGTTAACGTCTGTTGACTCCTATTGGTGGCAATCCAGAAAAACAGTCGTGGATACTTTCATTTGAGAAATTCACAAAATGTGAGTGGAAGGTGGAGCAAAAACAACTTTTAAGAAAGGAGAACAATTTACTTCTTAGGGTCTCATGTTCTCCAGGATATGGTTAGCTATGTGGAAAGTATCAGGACAGTCTTCAGATCTGATAAAACATTTATCTCGGAGAAAAAAAAAAAGATACTTTTTTTTTTCTACATTCCTCAGACTCCCCTCCCTCCCTCCCTCCCCCAAACAGAAATCCTTGCCCAAATCTAGTTGACATTCAAGCTTAATTTACATGCATTTTATCTACAGACTAAAGGTCATGTTGTGTGAAACAAGCTGAAGCTTTTAGGCTGTGATTCTGCTACAGAGGGAGCATTTTTCAGCCCATCAGTTGCTTTTATGTAGCACTTTGGGTTTTAACAGCTTTGTTTTAAGTATATATAATTTTCTTCTAGTTTAAAATTCAAGACACAATTTTCTTTATTGAAAGGCAGAGTTAAAACAACAAGGCTAACTAAAGATCATTTAAAATGCAATTTGTGAAGTTTGTTCTGAATGCAATAAAGTAACCCCCTCCCTTGCTACTCAGAAATAGATTTCTTATACTCACCAAAGTACTGGGAATTTGGGAGACCCTGCCTGGGCTGTATGTAAAAACTGGCAAGTACTTGGGAATGCATTATGGATAACTGCCCCAAGCCAAAATGATGAGCTGGCGACTGTAAAATAATTCCCTAGTTTTTCAGCAATTTAGTGGGTGAGTATTGGAGTCTGGAATCCTTTTCACTCAAAGATGGAAAATGCTGTCCCCTCATAGGCAGCATTTGAGGGTCTTGGAATCAATCCCTGTGAATGCAAAAACCTTTAAAGTGAGCTATGTGATAAGCCCCAGTGAAGCCAAGAGAGAAAATCAATCCTCACCAGAGTGAGGAAGTAAGGTTTCATGCGGGAGACAGAACTTGAAATGGGCAACTTGGGGTTGCTGAGATTTGGGGAGGCAAGTGCGAGTCATAACTTGAGCCAAGGTCTAGGGACTGAAATGAAAACGGTACAAAACTGGAAGAGAAGAAGCTTTCTCGCACTGGGGAGTTTGGGCTGCGGAGAAGGGATCTGAGGTTGGCCAGATAAGAGACAAACTCGAATTTCCACTTCCAAGAAGCTGAGAATGAATCTGATGGGCCATTGGGTGCATTAGAGGCTCTTTTTACTGGTCGGAGTCACAAAGAGAGTGGCCTTATAGGACTGGGCTGGTGGTGCCGTGCAGGAAAGACCAGGTAGAGGGGAGACCACATGAAAGCTAGGAAGTTACAGTATTGCTTTCGTCCACACAAGAAATGATTCATGTCTGACTAAGGTGGTGGCATCAGAAATGGAAAGAAAATATGTATCTTAGAAATATGAAGAGAGGAGAATGAACTGAACTTGGTAACAAGTTAGATGTAAGAAAGAAAAAGCCATTTGGCCCACACCGAAGGATGGTGGCTTCATAGACAGAATTCGGAAATGCTGAAGTACCTCAGTTCAGAAGTGAGGACGACGCTGAATTTGTCTCGAGACTGAACATGAGATGGAAAGAGAGGAATAAAAGAGGGAAGGAAAACTGAAGAATGAGAGTATTTAAGGAATGGAAAATATCCTGCTTCTAAGAACTGTTTTCTGCATAAGAGAGGTCTTTATAAGCCTAGAAAGTAAAAGGCAGACCCCAAAACCTTTATAAAGAGCCCTGGACTCAGACAACTTGATGAGTCCTGGCTCCCCTAGTAGCTGTGTGAACGCTGCAGGTTCCTCAGTTTCTCTTGTTTCACGCCTCAGTTCCCTCATCTGTAGAAGACAATGGTAGCGGTATCTACCACAGGTGTTACCATAACGATGCAGTTCAATAATCCACGGAAAGTCCTTAGCATGGTGCCTAGAACTCAGTGTGTGTCTGCTTGTTATGACTGATATTTCAGTATTTCTTAAATGTTTCCTTTCTGTGCTGTATGGAATTTTAAGGCCTTGCAAAAAAACAGTCCCGGTTCAATCAACAGAACTTGCTGTAGAAAGGGCAGATTCCAGGACGACGCTGAAGTTCGCCATCTTGGGTGACTGGGAAACACACAGGCCTCTAGAGTCAGTGCTGTTTCCCAGGTAGTGATTAGCGGGTCCCAAGGAGAGAATGTATTTTGGGTGTCAATTTAGGGAACTTAATTATATACTAAGCGTAACTTGCAAGTATTTTTACTCACGTCCAACATGAACTCATGCATTGATTCTTTCGTTGACCAAATCTTTCTGAATCCCATAGGAAGAGAATGTCTGTCAGAACAATGGTCCCATCCAACCAGTGTCCCGATACCAGTAGCATCCACCATTGTTTTGGGAATGAGCATCTCACCCTTCAGGACCACCTCCACATGTTTCCTGGAGTAACCCCTGGTAGCAACTCCCTGCACTGAGGGAGGCGGAGCTGAGCAGACCATGGGTTGACAAAAATATCTTCACAAATGTTTTTTCTTTTTTTATAATTTATTTTGGTATCATTAATCTACAATTACATGTGCAATACTATGGTTATTAAACTACCCCCTTCATCAGGTCCCCCCCACCAGCCCCATTACAGTCACTGTCTCAGCATATTCACAAATGTTTTTGCTATTTACAAACAATGCCACAGGAAGTGTTTTGGGATAATAGCTTAATTATTTGTCCATTCCCCAACATCAGGCAAGTTTCTTAACTATGGTTTATGTATGCTTTTCTGACTATTAGGCAAGGATAAAAAGGCTTAGAAAAAATGAGAAGTTATCTGAAGATGCTTGTTGAAGGGAACAATGTGAACACAAAATGTTATAGTTAACAGTTAGGGAAAGATGATTCCAGCAGCACTCCAGCTCCAGAGAACTCCATTAGAGGCCTGAGGGAGACAAGTGATTCTCAGCTCACTTCAAAACACTCATCTCTTCCTCCTCTAACTCCCTTTGCACTTATTTGTCTCTATCACGTAAGTGAAACTTTGTTTGTGTACAGTTTTGGTCTCTAATTTGTCACCTTTAGTTACCTTGCCTCTTAAATACATTTCACTGCTCTTTGCTGTGACTCTGGTGAGGTATTTGATGAACACCTCTTCCCTGATGAGCTCATCCATACTCAACAAGTGCAAATCTAAGCTAAGCTATATGCCAGTTCCTGAATCTGGTTTCTTGCCATGCTAAGCATTTTGAGCCTTGTTTTTTCTTTAAGTCCTTCCTCAGAATTCATGCTACACCATGAATAGACGATGGTGTCAGGTATTGGTCAGACTGATATACAGACCTGCACTAACTGTTAGTGAGTCACTCATTCATTCAACATGTAGTTACTGAGCACTTACTATGTCCCAGGCACCATTGTGGGTACACAAGAAACAGTATGAACAAAATATGCAAATCTTCATCCTCTTGAACTTTATGTTCTTGGGGGAAGGGGCAGACAAAAAAACAAAGTAAATAAATAAATTATCTACCACATTAGAAGTTGATAGCTGCTATGGAGAACAATGAAACAGCCATGAGGACTAGGGAGAGGAAGGGGGACGATGCAATTGTAAGTCATGTGGGTGGGGGAGGCCTCCCAGAGAAGGTGACAGTTGAAATAGCGGAGAAGCTGAGCATGGGAATATTCATTACTTGGACAAAGGGAAGATCTAACCAAGAGCCTATCTACTCCTTATTAAATCTAGACATTTTTTTTAGCTCTTTTATAAACAACCAAATTAAATCAATTAACTGTATTGCAAGACTTTTGTGCACAGAGATTTTGTCTTACCTTTATAAGCACAGAACCTTGTCAAGTGTTTCCTGATGAATAAATACTTCTAAATCAGTTAGAAATATCTTGGAAAGCTTAAAAGAAATTTTTAGCAACTCAGTAATATGTAAGTCAATATACCAGATGCCAAGTGCCTATTGTGGGAAGTGTGGGTCCACACTGTGGGTGACGAGGGAGAAGAAGAAAGGAGCCCCCAGGAATTTATTGGCTAGTGGGAAGGAAGAGACAAGTCTCAAACACTATGACGCAGAGAGTAGGATCCTAACCGAAGTAAGAATAAAATCCAGTGGGCAATCAGGAAAGATTTTAAGAGGGAGTTGGCATTTGGGCCAAGCCAAGATGGATGGGCAGGACTTTAGAGGCAAGGACTAGGAGGAGGAAAGAAGGCTCTCAAGCAGTAGGTGGTTCATTTTAGCTCAAGCGTGATACAGGTAGACATAAGGATGTCTGAAACGTCTTTGCCTTTGTCACTGAAAATTATTTTAAGTCTAGATTTGAAAATGTTTTCCTTCGGTACTTTAAAGATATTACCTCACTGTCTTCTCACTTGCACTGTTTCCAATCAGAAACCTGCTACTATCCTTGTCCTCATTCCTCTACATGGATTGTGTCTTTTTTTTCCTCTGGCTGCCTCTAAGATTTTCCCTTTATTGCATGTTTTAAGCAGTTTATTATGATGTGCCTTAGCATCATTTTATGCATGCTTATTGTGTGTGGATTTTATTGAGCTTGTTGGAGATCCAGGTTTATAGTTTTCATTAAATTTTGGAAAGTTTTCTGCCATTATTTCTTCAAATATTTTTCTGCCCTCCTTGCCAGGTAGGTACTCTAATTACAATGCATTAGGTTATTTGAAATTGCCCCACAGCTCACCGATGATCTGTCCACTTTTTAAGTTTTTTTCTCCATGTGTTTCATTTTGGCTAGTTTTTATTGCTGTGTCTTCAAGTTCATTCATCTCTGCTCTGCAATGCCTAATCTGCTCTTAGTTCCATTCACTGTATTTTTCATCTCAGATGTTCTAATTTTCATTTCAAGAAGTTTGAATTGAATGTTTTTTATATTTTTTATGTTTCTATTTAATATGTTCAATCTCTCCTCTAGCTCTTTGAGCATTTGTAATGCAGTTAAAATAGTATTTTTATTGTCTTTGTCTACTAATTCCTTCATTTATGCTATTTCTGGGTGGGTTTCAACTGATTTTTTTTTCTCATTATGGATTGTGTTTCCCTGTTTCTTTGCTGGTCTGGTAATTTTCAAATGGATGCCAACATTGTGATTTTTACCTTCTTTTGGGTGCCAAACTCAATTAGGCACCCTTTAATTACCAAGAAGAAGCAATACACAGCCTTGGGTAAATTCCACATGTCTAATCATCCCAGAAGCAACATATTCCAACCTACTGTCTGTTTAGCACTCAAATAATAAATCAGAGGAAAAACAAAAAGAACAGAAAATAATCCAGTTTGAATACAGGATGCTCAGGAAGGGAAGTGACCATTTCCCTTTCCTGCTGAGGAACGGAGAATTTACTCATTCACAGCTTTTTATGGTGGAAGGCTGCAGGCTTTGCATTAAGGTTATAAAAATAAGCAAGATACATACTTCCCCTGCCCTCAAATGCTTAATGGAGAACAAACAAGTAACCACACAATGACCTAAGTGCCTTGATGGGTAAAGTGTGGGATGCTGTGTGACTACATATGAACACCTCCAACCTGGGACAGAAGGACGACTTTGGGTACCAACTATGCTACAGCCAGGATGATACATGACGTAGGAGAATGACTAGGAGTTGTATAACCGTTTTGTGATTGTTAGTGTCCATTATAGTAAATATAAAAATACAGAAAGGTATGAAGACTAATTTTTAAATTATTTTGCAAGTTAATAAGTTAATGTGGCATGGTGGCCTATGGAACAGTTACCCTGGTCCTTTTTGTTTTGCTGTGTTTTTAACTGCTGAAAAGTCATCAGGAGTAGAACAAAAATAGCCCCACCTCTTAGTCAGGGCTCTGTTCTCAAGATCTAAGCTCAAAGGGAGTTTTCTGGGAGAGGGGGAAAAAGAGAAATTACAGAACCTGGAAGATATTGGAACAGGCCCTTGTTTTTGATGGTACATAGTAGAACTTCTCAAAGTATGGGCAGGGGCCATCTGCATCAGAAAGCCCTGGGAGCATCTGTTTAAAATGCTGATGTCTGGGCTCTACACTGGATCTCCTGAGTCAGAATCAATGGATATTGACCCTGGAGATCTGTGTGTAAACTGCCCTCTAGGTGATTCTAATACAGTCAAAATTGGAGAATCACTGGCTTGGAATCAAAACAGATTGGGTGAGAGAAGGGATTAGAGGCTTGGTAGTTTAAGGTTTAAAAGAGGAGGGCCTGACCCTAGGAGAGGTTGGATGGCTAACACCAGGGAAGGTGTTGCAGGTATTTTATGGTGAGGGTGCATGTTCTTCATATGTTTACTGGTGATTTGAAATTCTTCACTGTGCAAGATTTTTCCATCACGTTTTAGCTCATTTTTTAATTGTTTTTAAAATCTTTTTCTTACTAATTTATAAATATCCTTATTAAAAAGAAAGGTTATTAACTTTTTGTGTATTGTGCATGTTCTAATACTTTCCCTTAATAATCATTATAACATTTATTGAGAACTTACAATTTGTCAGGTGCTGTGCTAAGAGCTTTAGATTTGTATGTCAAAGAGGTCCTTATCCTGATAATAACCCTGTGTGGTAGTCACTATTTTCATCATTATAACTATATCCACTTTACAAACAGGTCACTGAGCTTAGAGAAGTTAATCATTCTGTCTGAGGTCACAGAGCCAGTGAGTACAGGAATTGGAATTCAGACCAGATGGAACTGTGTCTGACATCAAAGCTAATGTTCTTTACACTGCACCTTCAGCGTTGGGTGTTACCTGCCTTTTAATTTTGTTTATAGGGTTTTGGGAGGGGGCATTGAAAATTTTTCATTTTAATGTAGTCAAATCTATAAAGCCTCTCATTTATGGTTCTTCTTTTGCTCTTATGTTTAGAACGTTCTACCCTACCTCAAGATCTCAAGGTACAATAGCCACCTGTGTTTTTTCATAGTTACATACAATTTTATCTGAAAACTATTCCATTACATTTTAAAAAATATTTTAAAAATAATAAAAATAAACAATTTTATCTGAAATCTATTCCATTACATTTAAATAAAATACATTGTGTTTAAAATATACAGAGATTTAAAAAAAAAGCCTTTCCTCTTTAAGAAACAGCTGGGCAGAATAAGTTGTAACCTTACTGGATTTGAAAATAGGCAATTCACTACAACACCACTTCTTAAAGTATGGGCAAGGATTTAAGATTAGTAACTTGACTTTTAGCTACTATTTTCTCTTTTTTTATGGCTGGGTGAGAACTGTCTTAGGATGAGATGCAGTATAAGTAGATATGATAATCACATTGTCTCCATATTTGTGTCTGTCTCTGACCTTGGAAAGAAAGAAAGGTGTAAGCACAGGAGATGCTGGGAGAGCGTGTTCTGAGCTGCCCCAGATGGGCCCAGCATTTGTAGTTCTGGAGCTTGGTCAGCCTGTCGGTGTGAGCATAGTCCCTGCTGCCAGCAGCTCTCATCCAACCAGTCAACAGGAGGAAAAGCTAAAGGACCAGCCATTCCTGAGAGGCAGCCACTAGAACTGCCCACAGGACAAGGCTGAGAGCCAGGGGCTTGGTGCCTGGTGGGAGAGGGAGAGGTTCGGGAAGGGGTTATAATGACCAATGGAAGCATACAATTAGCGGACAGAAGGTGGTTATATTAGGGCACTTGCTGATTTGTGTCTGGCTATTTCGGTAAGTCCTACTCCATTTATATTTTGAAGCTAGTAATTAGACTTTAGTTAAATACTTTTATTAAAATAGTGTGAATTGATGATTTTCTGAAAGGAGAGTCAACCGACTTACAGCAAATCTTGAAACAGTATCTTTATATAACACCAGTATGAACATATAGTTGTTTTCAGAATGACTCCCTCATCCCTCCTCATAGCTGCCCCCTGGGGTAAGTACTGTCATTAGTCCTTTTTTTATCAAGAGGCTGGGGAGCTTGTACAGAGTCCTGTGTGGTCAACAGGAGACAATAGTCATCCACTGCCACTGTTTGACCTGGGTTCAGAGCTGAAGAAACCTCAGTGCACACCTAGGGGAGGACACGCTCCATCAAGGATTCCCATTGTGCATTTTCATAGGTCCCTAGTGTTAATAAGTGTGACGCTGGGTTGTCCCCCACGGCCCTAATACCAGCTGAAAAGTAATTTTGCATAAGACATTGGGCGAGGGTGTTTGCTGGAGCCAACCCTTCCAGCTGGGATTGTTGAGGAGGCCTGAGCCCAGCCCAGGCTGCTTCCACTCCTATGACTCCCCGGCCTTTGCATTCAACAGGTCTGGCCAAGGTTTGTAGGTGGACTCCAAGCCAACACTTGCTAATTATTTGTTCAGCATTTTATTAGAGAATCTGAACAATGAGGTGGGGCGAGAAGGAGGGCTATGGGAGGCTGCACTGTCTCCAGCAATTCAGTTCAGCCCCGAGGTCCCTACTACGCAAAAGAAATGCCTTACGATAAGTATTCCAACCCATTCCCTGGAGGGCAGGCTGACCTCCACCCCAACTCTAAACCACTTAGCAAAGCAAGAGGAGCTAATGATTATCATGTTTGCCGCATGGCCTTGCATTTTTATTGATGTTTGAGATTCCTTGACATGTCAGCATCCCGGTATCTGCCTGGTTGACCCAGCACTAACAAACTGGGTGCAGAGCTTATGTAGGTGCTCCTATCAAGAGCGTGAAAGATTTGTGTTAATACCCTACACACTAGGGCACATCGATTATTTCTGGCATTGCTGTGATGTTGATGTGGGTGGGGACAGCCATATCTTGGGGACCCTGTAACTCTGTGGGGGATTACACCTTCCCAGCCCAGGGCAAAACACCTTTGAAACCGAAATCAATCAAAGGGAGAAGTAAAGTGGGAAAAACCCGTTTACTACTTACAAGCAGTCATCCACTTTTGCTTGCCCGTCTCCCGCAACCCAGCTGCAAAAAGGGGCCCCACCCAATCTCTCCAGCCTAGATATGCCCTCCCTCCCCCTTGCTCCCCCTTATAATTACCTATTGATATGGAGATGGACTACTTCTCTCCACCCCTTGGAAACACCTATTGATATGGAGATGCACTAAGGCCAGGTGAGAGATTCTGGAAATGTTGCAGTTTTATCCACAGCCCACCCTCCAGAAATCTTACCTCACAATCTACTCGCTCCCCATCTTCCACAACGGCCCCCATGCAAGGAAACTGGAGCACTGTGACCAGACTAATAACTTACAATAACAACAGCAATAACATCATGATAATTCTCAAGACAGAGGATTCAGCAAAATTCAAAGTCCTGTGCAGATTTAGTCCATAGCTCGCCCATTTCACAGGTGGTCAGTAGGTGAACAGGTAGGGAGTTCAGAGCAATCATCACACCACAGCTGCAGCCAGGGGGCCAGTCAAGGCCTCACAGACTGTAGAAGAAAATAGCCTTAAGGGCAGTAAGATACATGTTTTAATGACAGCAGCATAGGCACACCTTGTCCATCAGGTAGGATGCATGCAAGAGAGTGGTCTTGTGATACAACAGTGGCAGGAATGCGGTGTCATCCTGGTCTAGCACACCAGACTTTCACCCCCCGCCCTGTTTGAGTTACAGCTGGATCAATATATAGGGCTACAGGAGGTACATGCACTGGCCATAAAGATAGAACAGAATTTCTCTGTAAGATGCTCTTATCTCCCGGACACTTTGGGTATACTGCCATGATCTCTGGGGGCCACCCTGCTGTTACTCCAGGAACACACAGGAGGCCAGCTTCCAGACCTTTTCTCAAGGTGCCAGGAGGGCCAGCCATCGCTGGTCTATGTGTCAAAATGTCCAGGACCATGTCCACTCAACAGAGCCTCCAGGGTTTAGCATGGTTGGTGCTGGCAGCAAGATGTTGCTCTGCTGGCCATACCCTGGCTTCAATAAATCCTCTTTAGTTTTCACATACAGCTGTATAGGAGAGGCAGCAATGTGTATTAGCATATCCACAGGGCTCAGGGCTCCTTTTCAGGGCTTCTCATTCAAATGCCTTAGCACTGTCCATAAGGGAACTGACCAGCCCCTTAGACTATTGGTGTCCAACTTCAGGCAAGATTTCAACAAGCGTTATACCTCTCTGTCATGCCTGCCCTAGTAGGGTTATATGTACATGAAACTTCCACTTTATTCCTCCTAATTGCTGCACCCATTCTTGTAATAATGTCCAGTAAAGTGGGTACCTTGATCACTCTCAACGCCTGCTGCTGGCCATAGGCTGCAAAGAGATGCTCTAGGCCCCTTTTGGTGGTTTGCTGATGTGCATGATGTGCAGGAAAAGCAACCAACAGGTCAGTAACTGTGTCCATGCCATGACACAAGTCATGGCATACCTATATCCTTGTGATATTGGGCAGAGGCCCAATATATATATAGTCTATCTGCCACCTGACAAGGGGTTTTGTCCCCTTTGCTATTGTCCTGTGTTGCTGCAAGACTCAATGTAAGTCCCTCTTAGAGCACACAAGGCACTCCTTCTGGGCTCTTCTGACTTCATCAAATGTCAACAGCAAGCCCCACTGAAGGGCTACAGCCCACATTGTCTTTTGTCCCACGTGCAGCAAATGCTGATGTAACCATTGGGCCACATCAGAGGCAGGCTTTCTTTCTCGCCAACGCGCCCGGGCCAGTGTGTCTGCTTCATCATTCCCTGGGGATGCCAAAGGCAAATGGCCAGTTACATGATATACAGTAACAGTCTTAGTCTGACCAGAGGTCTCTAGGTCTTGCCACAACTCTTGCTTCCAAAAGGGCTGGTGACCAACCATCCAGTTGGCATGGTATCATGTCTGTAGCCACAGGGTCAAGCTCGACAGCACAGCTGTCAGTGCAGACAACTATAGGGGAGGGCTCCTGGGTGATCACGAGCCATACTGCCCACAACTCAGCCCATTGGCTGCTCTTCCCCTCTCTGTCCTCTATCCATGTTGTGTTGGTCTTAGGTTGGAAAGTCATAGCCCTCCACCTCAGGGGCTGCTTACAACTGCAGCCATCTGTATACCAAGCATCTTCAGGTATAGGGGCTTTTCCCTCCTGATAAGGACTCTTGGATACCAATGGCTCAAAAGTAAGAAGAAAGTTCTTCTTGCTTTCCACTGGTGTACGTCACTGGCCCCAATAAGCGTTGGAGTTCTCCACTTGAGGGGCTATTGGATAGGGCGCTACGCTGCTGTAAATAGGCACCCCATTTGGTCAGCGTAGGGATCTGTGCCAGTCTCACACCCATCCTGTGATGGGATAGGTGGTTATTACCTCAGTCAGAGCTGTTCCAGTGATGGGCTCTGTAGCCAGCAAGGCATGGTACACAGAAGCCGGTTGCTTCTCTATCAAGATATACTGGACCTATGCTCCTTTACATAGTTGTGACCAGAATCCAGTAGGTTGGCATGTCCAAGCCTTGGCCAAGGACCCCATCCATACCCATCTTCGGTTACATGCACATCTAGCTCACAGGGCCTTGATGGGTCCATTATACTCAAGGCCTGCACAGCCTTGACTGCTTGCTTAGCAGTGGTAAAGGCAGATGCACATGTTTCATACCAGTCCCACTTTATGCTCTTTTCTACCAACCAGTATATGGGCCTCAGAATTTGTGCCAAGTACAGGATAAACACTCTCCAGTAGCCCAAAAGACCCCAAAATTCCTGTAACAATGCCGCAGTTGTAGGCATTGACTAATCCATATGACTGTGGATTACAAGGAATTGAATAAAATCACACCCCCTTTTCATGCTGCTGTCCCCTCTATAACAGTCCTTATGGACACCCTCAGTCATGAACTAGGGACATATCATTAGGTCATGGACCTTGCTAATGCTTTCTTTTCTATTGATATAGTACAGGAAAGGCAGGAATAGTTTGCCTTCACGTGGGAAGGCCGGCAGAGGTAGGGAAAGCCTGGATCTTGTCTATGACTGCTTCTGGGATAACATTAGTTTTACCCGACCAGACAACCCCCAAGAACTTTACAGACAAACCAGGTCCCTGAACCTTGGTGCTGTTCACAGCCCATCCTTTCTCCTATAGATGTTGCAGCAGTCTAGGAACTGCCCCTTCTAAATCTGCAAGAGAATCAGACATGAGCATGATATCATCAGTGTAATGATACAGCTGCACCATTTGTGGTTTCTTCTATGTGGCCAAGACCTCGGCTACAAGTCCGTGATAGATGGTGGGACTGTGGGACTGTGGAGGTATCCCTGTGGAAGGACAGCGAATGTCCACTGCTGGCCTTCCCACGTGAAGGCAAACTGTTCTTGCCTTTCCTGTACTATGTCAATAGAAAAGAAAGCATTATTAAGGTGCACAACATAATGATATGTCCCTAGTTCATGAGGGTGTCCATAGGACTGCTATAGAGGGGACAGCAGCATGAAAAGAGGTTGTGATTTTATTCAACTCCTTGTAATCCACAGTCATATGCCAGGAGTTCGTTTGGCTTTTCCACTGTCCACGCTGGGGAATTAAAAGGACTATGAGTGGGCTTTATGATGCCCACCTTCTCCAACTCCTATAGAGTTTCTCCCATTTCCTTGTGCCCACCTCCCCCACCAGGCAATTTATACTGCTTAGTATTTGTCACCCACCAAGGTATAGGTAGAGCTATAGGCGGGTGCTTAGCATGTCCCCTCAGAACTGCCTTTCCCACACATACCCTCAGTATGACCTCACCTGCAGTGGTCTGTGAGCACAGGCCATGCAGGGTATCTACCCCCAAAATATATTCAGGGATGGTATAAATGTATACAGTATACTCCTTTGGGGGGAAATGCCCTATTCCCAATGGGATTTGGGCTTTCTTCACTCTAATTGCCTTACCCCCATAGCCATTTATCACAGCAGGGGTCCCAGGAAAACACTCAAGGTTGCCATAAATCAAATTCAGCTCCTGTGTCCACCAGTGCCAGGACCATTCACAGGGGACCAATGAATTGCTAATTCTACATGTGGCCTCTCATTCCCACTGCGTCCCCAAGGTGAGGACCTTGACCACCCCCCCCAGGTCAAACTGCAACATCCAATCATCATCCTTTGGGTGTGAGGGCCCAGGCAGAGCCTGAGTAGTATCCCAGAGGGATTCCTGTAGTGACACAGGCCAGACATGGGGCTTTGCCTCCATTTTCCTTGTCCTGGACCTCAGCAGCTGGAACTGCTGCTCTGGCTTCAATTGGTGCCATGGTTCTAACAAGTTCCTATTGGGCTGCCCATCAAGTTTTTCTTTTACTACCCTGGGCTTTATCCAATCAACCCACATCTGGGTCTTCAAGACCTCAAGACCTTTGCACCTCTCCTCTCTGTCGTAGCTCATACTTCCTTCCATGCTCTTATTGTTTCATCCTCCCCCAGATCTGCTAAAGTAGGAGTAGCCTCACTATGGGTTGCCCTGTGTGTGGGGGACAAGAATAGTCACCAGGGACCCAAAGAGAGATGGGGGAGCTGTATGGAGCAGCAGATTTCTCCTTCCTATGATGAACAACTCCTCATCGGGGCCCCACGGGTTCATATTATAAATGATATTTTTCATGCCCAGCTCCCGTAATACCTGCTGGAGCTCTGCATACATTTTCCAGGCAGGGGTAAGTGTGGTAAATCACCCTGATTAGGCCAAACTGCCCGGATGGCTGCTGTCAGCCAATCCAGAAGTGCCTGATCCTCTGAGGTGTGACAGGCACCTTGCAACTGCTACCAGAGGGAAGGGTGAGTCATCAGGGAAGCCAGTCACTCATTTCAGGACCCGACATAACAATGTTTTCCACCCCCATATCCCAGAGACGCAAAAGCCATGTAGGCAGAGATCCGACGGCTTCTGCCAAAACTAGATGCTCATTTCCTCCAGCTCATCCTGGGTATGGGGGCAGAACATGGAGTGCTCCACAATCTGGGGAGGGGGCAGCTCCTCCCTCCGAGGAGCCCACAGTGGTTGCGTTTTTATTTTCTTAATTACAACCGGGCAGGCCTTAAATACAAGAGAGGCTGGTGCCTCAGGCGGTGGCCTCAGCAACAGATTGGCCCTCGGCCGCACCCCTCATCCTCTCCGGACATCACCTCTACCATCTCCGGGGCTGAAGGCACCACTCTTTCCCCCCCTTCCCCCATGGCCTCTTGCAATGTGGATTCTCCTGACGTCTCCTCTCCCGCTGCTAACGTATCTTCCAGGAGCCTGACCTGTCTTCTCAGTAACTGTCTCCCTTTCTTAAGGGCATCCCTTAGGTCATCACCCAGCTCCTCCAGGTGACACCAAAGTGTGTCTCTCTCTTTGATAACCCTTTCCACTATCTCGATAAACAGACATCCCACAATCCTGGCTGCTACAAAGCCACTCGGGGCCTCTAAGCAGTCTTCTATCTCACAGAGGGCTAATTCCACAGCTTCTGGTGTCTCCACCCTTCCCCACTTCTGGGGATGGCCCCACCCCTCTAGGAGGTGCTTTACCCTAGACTAGTTCCCCACTAGGAGCTCCCCAGTTGGAAGCCCCACAGATGGGGGCTCCTGGGTGAAGCTGCACCCTCCACCACTGAAGCCACTGTAGCCTCCCCACCATCCACAAGGGGGGTTCCATGTATCTCCCCACCATCTCTAGGGGCAGCCCACCCAAGGGTTGCACCCATGAAGACAGATTTTGGATTCAGAGGTCCTGCTGACTACTGCCAGATGTAACCCTGGCGGGGAGAATACACCTTCCCAACCCAGGGCAAAATACCTTTGAAACCAAAATCAGTCAAACGGTGAAATAAAGTGGGAGAAACCCATTTATTGCTTACAAGCAGTTGTCCACTTCTGCTCTCCCGTGTCTCTCACAACCCGGCTGCAAGAAAGGACTCCATCCAATCTCGCTGGTCCAGATGTGGAGATGTACTACTTCTCTCCACCTTTTGGAGACACCTATTGATATGGAGATGCACTAAGGCCAGGCAAGTTTTGGAAATGTTGCAATTTTACCCACAGATCCTAATAGGATAACCTTAGCTTCTTCAAACAACTATATTCTAGGGATTAGTGGAGTGTCTGACAAAACAAAATCATCCTAAGTAAGCAGGAACAAAGAGAAACCGGTAACCACATAAACAATGTTGCTGTTGGAAAGGAGGGAATAATACCGTCGGTTGAGGAGCACGTTCCTCTCCCAGTTGAGTGAGTGATCAATAATGGAAGTGTTTACTGAGCACCTGTATTGTGCTCAATGCCATTCTAATGCTGGGAAAGGGAATGGATGAGTGAACTGGGCATAGCAGGAAAAGAATCAAATAGTCCCTACCAACAAGAGCCTGTCTGGTTGAGAAGCCAGAGTAACACCTGAAAAGGCCTGCCAACCACCAGCCAGATGTTGATATTGCTGGACTCAGAAGGCCACAGTCAGTGGGGATAGAGGTCTTTGGGAAAGTGGGGGGGGGGGGCAGGATTTAGCTGGTCTCTGAAGATCCCTCTCAGGATATTAGGGGGCGCTGTATATTTTCCTTGGTTCTTGTCCCCATCGCAACAAAGAATTGAGGGGCAGAAACACAGTAGTGAAGCAGAGTGAAAGTTTTACTTAAAGTTATGCACTTAGAGAAAAAGTGCAGGCATCTAAGAAAGGAGGGGCACTCTGAAAGGTGGAGAAAAAGTGCGGGCCACCTCAGAGAGAGGCACACCCTGAAAGGTTAAGAAAAAGCTTAATTTAAGGTTACGCACTTAGAAAGTGTGGGCAACCTCAGAGGTGTACCCTGAAAGATTGGGGGTTCCCCATTTTAAGGATTTTTTTAGGAATGACAAAGGGATAGAGGTGTAGACTTGTTGAGTGGTCTCAAGATGTTTATCTTTGATGAGAGGCATTAAGTCTCTTCTATTATTAGTCCTTCAGGTAATCCTGCAAAATTAATGCAAGAAATTTACTGATCCGGTTCCTTCCCAGGATAACAGCTTCTGTCCGGGAACATTTTAGTCAAGACCGCCTGCCCTGCCCCCAAGGTGGGCTGAGTTATTGTCTGTTTGCTAAAGAATATGTTAAGAATCTCACTTCCTAATTTCCTGGGTTTTAAAATGCAATCTTAGCTTTAAGATGGAATCTGTCCTGTTTTTACTCTGCTGTTTATACTTGGGCTTGTTTGGAAAATTAATCACAATGCTTGTCTCCTGCCCAGTTTGCAAATTACTTGATTAGGGGCTGGAGGAAGAAAAAGAAAAGCAGCCTACAGGTTAAGTTAAAGAATAAGCTGGGCCTTCTGCAGGCTAAAGTAAATCTTACAATGGCATGATCTTATTGACCCAATGAAGACATGGGCTGTGCTCAGATACTTTTCTTTATCTGGGGAATATCTGGATATTCCGAGTTATTCCTGGCCTTTGGAGCTTCAGCTGATTAACTCACTAATTCTGTGAGTCTTTTCTGGCTTTCTAGTTTTAACTGGTTAACTCTTTGAGTCCCTTTTAGTGGGCTTTACTGACCTTATTCTCTCTCCATCCCACTTATATCTGTTTTTCTGCCTAACAAGGACAGTCAGGAGTGCTCACACCCAAGCCATTGGCCAGGGCTTTCCCACTTCAGCTGTCAAATGCCTGCACCTGTAGCTGATCTGTGGGTCTGCATGAGAAAGGTTATGACTGAGAATTTCACCCCCATACAAAGCAAACCCCACCTCCCCATTGCAGTTTTCAGACTGTCATCACCATGTCTTGGCATCAGTGTGAATTTGTGCCTCTCACAGGGATGAGTCCAAGGTGGCTGACTCCATTTCTAGACCCCCATGAAGGATTACTTCACCACCCGTGGTCTAACCCTCCAACAGCTGGGCCACTGCCTTCATAGCCCATCTCTGCAGGCCAAGAAATCTCAGCCAAAGGCAGACTAGTTATCGGCAACCTGGAGCTGTTTAAAAAGGACTACTTGTATGCACATAAGAACAGCAATTTGTATAATTAAGGAGAGCCATCAAGAGTATTCAGTTGTCTAAGAGAAATGGGTTTAAGTTATAAAATAGATCAGATCTGAAATGTGGCTTGGAATGTAAAGAGTATTTCAGCTAGCAAACCAGAATCTATACTTAGAGAACTTCAGAGAAGCTGCGGCAGGACATATTTTTTAGCAACATGCACACCAAAGCAAGCTGGTGACCACGGCCAACGTTGACCTCTTACTTTTTCATGAATCAGTCCTGAGAGTAAAAGGTTAAAGGGAGGAGCTCAAGAAGGCAGCCAGCCAATCACACCGAAGTTTTGTGCTCAGGTGAGCAGTGGCGGCTCGCTGCATTTAGCTCTGTTCATTCTGATGAGAAACACTTTTGATTACGCCTTTCTCTTTTGCACACACAAAAAAGTAATTCTTGAAAAGGATGCATTTTTAACTAGTAAAAATGTAATATCTTGTTCGTATTCAAAGTAAACTAAAGCAAAAATTTGCATTTTAAGTTGAATTCAGACAATTCCTGCAAAGGCTGTTGAACAGAATGGTAAAGTAGATGTGGAGGAAAATAGCACTCAGCTCTGGAAGGCAGCTGGGTGAGCCTGGGTCAGCCCCGCAACTTGCTTTCTCTGGACCTTAGCTTTCTCATCTCTCCTCCCCTGGCTCTTGGCTTCTGGGTATCCATCCATCCCCAGCCCCAGTGGGAGGAGAGTGTGAAATCGGCTGTCTAGTCCAAACCTCTCATTTGACGGTTAAGTAACTAATGCCAGCCCTACCCTAGTTCACCCAGAGTAGCTCCATTTTTATTTGTTCTATATTTTGAGGTTTGGCAATTTATGTGGGAAAAAGAAAAATCTTATGACTAATGAACAATTTGAAAGTTACTGAACTAAACAACTATTCTAGTTCATTCTGTGTTCGTTTGTCTAGAAGTGTTATTGGGAAGCCACAGCTGGCTCTCCCATGCACTGGGTGAAACCTCAACCCAGGCAGGGGGAAGGATTCTTGACTCCGAGAAAGCATTCTTGAGCAGATCTGATGAGTGTAGGAAAGGAAAGAATTCACTGCAGCAAGAATAGCTTGAAGGCAGCAGAGAGCAAGGAAGAACAGGAGGAATGGGGAGCTCACTGAACTGCTCAGCACAGGACAAATCCCTTGCCAATTCCTGAAGCCAGAGTCACCTGGCGTCCAGGGTCTGCTTGAGTCTGCACGGCATGAGAACTAATTCCCTACCACCCCAGGATTTGGGAGAGCTGCAGAGCATCAGATGGCATGAGATTATGTTCTGAGAACTTCCCAAAGACAAAGAGGAGATTTTCAGGCAGGCTACTAAAGAGCATGATCATACAGCGGCAGTCCTGTCCAGGTCGCCCAGGTGATGGCAACTTGCAAGCCCAGATCAGAGATCTCAGTAGCCCTTCCCTACTTGTCTGAAGTAGGGCAGAGAGCGTGAAGACTGGTGCTTAAGTCTAAAAAATAAAGAAACAGCAAAATAACAAAGACGCTTAACCCTGGAAGAGTGCAGAGACAAAAGGCAGTAATGTGAGCAGTAAGAAGTCTTTATATAAGGTAAAATGTACATACTCAAAGAAAGGGGTGTGCAGGCAACCTGAGAGGAGGCACCCTCAAAGGCTTAGGATTCTGTCTTTTAAGGCTTTCGAGAATGGGGCGAGGGTGGGGGTGGCGTAGGCTTGACATGTGGTCTAATGATGGCTCTCTGGTGAGAGACATGTCAACATCCACGGTCAGTCCTCTCGATAATTCCGTAAGGTAAACTTAACACAAGGAATTTATTGATCCTGTTCTTTCAGTGGTTCCCCTCCAGCACTGGGAACATATCAGTTAGGACTGCTTGCCCTGCCTTAAGAGAGGTTGTTGGGTGATTGCCAAAGAAAATGTCAGGAATCTTACCTCCTACCTCCATGATTTTTAAAATGGAATCTTAGCCTTAAGGCGGAGTCCCTCCTGTTCCTACTAATCTATTTGCATCTTGGCATTTTTCATCATAGACAGGAAACATTAATCGTGATGCTCGTCCCAGGTCCCTGCCCCACCTCAGAAGCAACAGAGATCTGTCCAAATTATTCCAAGTGACAGGATAATTGTGACGGTGTGATATTTGGGTTCCCAGGGAAAGCTGGGTCATTAGACAGTGTTTTAGTTCACATAATGCTTGCCTTTTCTCTTCTCTCTCTCTGAATCACAAACCAACTGTGACATTTAATTTGACAATCTAGATTGTGTAACTTTCAATTTTGAATTTTCTTATTTTCATCCAAATTCTTAATCATTGTCATCAGAAAAAAATGTTTCTGCCTTTCTTGTGTTTCCGTACCATGTTTCACTTTGATGCAATCTTGCAGCCCAAGTTTGTTAAAAGTATATTCCCAAGTGAAGATGAATACAATTTACCGGTAAATATCTAAATTGACACTTAGCATATAAGTGAAACCAAAAGGTCAAGAAATAAACATTTCTTCATGGTTTTTTACAGAAGCTGGGCCTATCCCAGACTAGTGATGAGCAGGAAAATAAAAGAATAATTTTCCCTACTGATGCTTCGGTTGTTTCAAACTACTGCTGTGATCCCCCAGGCAACAAATGAAGCATTGTGAGATCTTTAATGGTCCTCTCAATGGGCAATTATACATTTTTTAAAGACAATAAATTTTGTCTGTAGTGCAGCTGATTACATGCATTTATGAAAATGACTAAAAACAATGAATTGAAATTTTTTCTGTCTTGTTACATTAAGATAATTATCTGGGCCATAATAGAAAGTGCGGTAGACCTAGAATCAGGAAACCTGGAGTTGAGTCCAACTCTGATAACGAGCAAGTGTGTGACCTTGAATAAAGGACATCACCTATCTAAGCCTTTATGCTCTGATCTGCACAAAAGGGAGAGTAATACTGCCCAGTATACTTCAGCTCAGAGAGTTGTCCAGCTGGGAGGGAAGGGTTTTTTTGGGGGGAAGAGCACCTAGGATGGCGCAAGGCATTGCTAAGTTTCCAGTTCTTTAGCTGGAGGGTGGTAGAGAGATGTTTGTTTTGTTATTCATCTATAAATTGTTTATACCCATTTTGTATATTTGTGATATGTATGATATATTTCACAATAAATTTCTAGAGCAACCAATAAATACCTGCTGACGTACTTGACAAAAAGTAAATACAGGGCAAGTTTTTCTCTGGATCTCTAGCAAACATAACAAACCTAAGTAGAAGACAAAACATCTCTTCCCCTTAAACCAAAATATGTTCTTTTAAAAAGAGTTTAATTGAAAAGTAATCAGAAATTTTTGAATAAAACCAAAGGAGATATCATGCTTAGTTCAGCTCCCTCTCATTCTGGCCCTCCACTCCCCTTCACTTGAGGTTGTTTAGGTTTCTCTCCAGAAATACTCTGGAAAGATAAAGAGGGAATCTTGAAAGTAGCAGGAGAGAAGGATAGAGAACCATTTGTATGTACACCACTTTTTATATAAATGGAAGTATGTTATATATGCTGCTCTGTACTTTGCGTTTTTTCATTTATCTTGGAGATCTTTTAATATCAGCCCTATAGATTTAAAATCATTCTTTTTCATGGTACTTCATTGTATCGATATGCTACACTTTATTAAACCAGACCTCACTGGTAAGCATCAAGGCTGTTTCTAGTTTTTGCTCTTGCCCACATTCCCACGAGAACTATCTTCTCACACATACATGAGCGTATTGTAGGACAAATCCCAAATGTAATTGATGGATCGAAAATTAGATCCATTTAAATTCTAGTCGATATTGCCAAAATGCCCTCCAAAGAGGTTGGTATCCCTTTATGCTTACACAAACAGGATATGAGAGTGCTACTTTCCCAGCACCCTCGTAATATGTGCCTTGTTAGTCTTTCCATTTACAAACCAAAGACGAAAATTGTATTTCATTGCCTGAATTTATTTATTTAACTATAAGCGAAGATGAGACCCTCTTTTCTTTCTCTGAACTTCCTGTTTAGGTCCATTGCCCATTTTTCTTTTGGTTTCTTTTTCTTTATTGCTTTGTAACAGCTCTTTATATAGTAGCCCTCTGCAATTGCTTTTCTAAGTTTATATTTCTCCTTTGTTATTGTTTGTAGTGTTTTACCTCTAGTAGAAATTTTAAATTATTAGACAGTCAAATTTATCATATTCTTCTTATATGTGGTATGGGGGTTTCTCTTTCTTAGAATAGTCTTTCCTACCCTGTCATTAGGAATATTTTTTCCAAGTTTTCTTCCGGTACTTTTACTAGTTTGTTTTTGACTTTAAAATTTTTGATCTATACTACTTAATTAACTTATTTGGTATAAGGAGTAAAGCAGAGATTCAGCTTTTTGTTTCCGCCAGATATTTATTCATCTGTCTCAACTCCATTTCTTAATAGGTTTGCTCCCAACAGTTTTGAAATGCTACATTATTTGGATCTAAAAATTGCTGTATGGATGGTAAATTAATAAAATGTATTAAGTCATACCTGGCACATTCAAGGAAGCATGAAAACAAAATAGCATGGAGTATATTTATCATGTGCCGGGCCCTCTTCTAAGTGTGTTGTGTGTATTCACTCACTTAATCCACATGACCATGCTGTAAAGATAAGTGCTATTAACTCTATTTACAGACAAGGACACTGCAGCACAGAGAGGTTAAGTAACTTCCCCAAGGTCACACTGCTTCTGAGTGGCAAAGCTATGATTTGAACACAGTGTCACTTCAGAATCCACACGTCTATCCACACTCTATGCTGCCTCCACAAAAAAGAAAACATTTCTATGTGTGCTTCCTACATACTGGGCACTATTCTAGGAACTCCACAAATAGTAATTTCATTTAATCTTCACAACAATCCTAAGAAAAAACACTGTTACTATCTCCATTTTACATATGAGTAAACTGAGATAAAGCATAGTTGGAGGACAGA
Organism: Phataginus tricuspis; assembly: GCA_029783875.1. Lineage (NCBI taxonomy): Eukaryota > Metazoa > Chordata > Mammalia > Pholidota > Manidae > Phataginus > Phataginus tricuspis. The sequence continues at coordinate 7,087,660 of JAQQAC010003584.1, read as the reverse complement.
AAGCAAGGAGGGACTGGTGTCAGATGAACTCGGTGAAGGAGGAATTTTGCTCTATGTTTAGAGCAGAAAGGAATCACAAAAGTGTGTGAATCAGGGATGACCTGATCAGCTTTGGGCTTTGTGGTGCTCATAGGAGCACTGTGGAGAATTAATAAGGGAAGGGACTGCAGAGCGGCTGTGTGGAAACCAGGTACGAGGCTAAGACTGCACTGCAGTGCCCACCCACCATAGGTAGGCATCCCGAGATGAGTAGGCTGTGTCCACATAGCAAGAGAATTACTACCACCTGGGGCAGTCTCCACATGCCAGGGACAGCTCAGCTCAGACAGGTCCTTATATTACTTACGTTGTCAGAGAAAACCCAAGTGTCAAGAGTTTAAGTATCTCGCCCCAGGCTCACCCACCTAGTAAGTGTTTGCTCCCAGCCACTAAGTCCACCAACCCTGAATTCATTCATTTATTTAATAAATTGATACTGAGCCACACAGATTGAGCCCTTCAGACACTGGGGGTCCAGCTCTTTACAGCCTCGAAAATTGGATTTAGCAATTCTGTCACCGTCTTCTGTCTTCTCAGAGTTTGATAGAAACTGATAAGGAAAAATCCTGAAATGTCCTAAATTCAGTGACATAAGGGAGAGATAATGAGGGAGAGAGACAAGGGAAGGTAATCAGCCAATAACCACAGGCTGTAGCTGACCAGAAACTGCACATTCCTGGATAAAGTCATTTCAACAAGCATCTAGAAGGTCCCCGGGGCCACTGCATCGCCCTTGCACATGACCAGTGTCTGACTGTCAACAATGAATTCACCAGCCTTCCCTATGGACTGATGGCCTATCCCTGGATTTTCCCCACTTTGTATTAGCCCACCTTCCACCTTCCTTATCTGTAGCCAATGTGAATTTAAAGGATATTCTTTCCTTGAGACCCCTCATAAATGTGCCCAGTTTCTTGAGTCTGGCAGACAAGTTGTTTCTGTTTACGGGCCTTGCTGCTGGTGAGGCAGAAACTTCCTGACCAGGACTCAGTCCTTCATTTGGCTGCATCTGTTAAGGCTTAATAAACTCTTCTGTTTCAGAGATCTCTCAGTCTCTAGAGTTTGTGATTTGTCACCTGGTGGCGGCAATAGGATCCGAGCTTCAGAGTAGCAGAGAAGGACACCATTTCCTCCACACTGAAGCACAGGCACCTGTAGGAGGTCCCCCTGTGACCCATCGATTGCGGTGAATCCCTCCTTTTCTTCTCAGCCCCTCTGAAGCCTTGAACTATGCACCCATAACTCATGGTTGCTGTGTTTTGGCTTTATTGGACCCCTCTGTTCTGATCATCTGTAAGTGACCATCCTGGACCTTTGAGGCTTAAGTGCCAATCTGAAGCTGGTGAGTTTGAGGGGATGCTTTCAAATCTGGTTTTATTGTGTTGTGATTTATGCCAGCAACTGTTTATCTAGATATATTCTGTTCTTCTGATTATTTTATTGCTTTATCTGAAATGAGTGAGCCCACAATGATATTTTATGTAGCCATTTAGTACAAATTCAATTTCGATTAAATTTGTTCTTGGTTAATTAAATATCCTTAGTTCTCAAATGAAACTGAATGAGAGTGAACTCACCCCAAAGAAAAGAGACAACTACTCTTTCTGGCCCTCTTGTGTAACTAGAAAACTTTGCAGAAGGGTCAAGATATTGGCCTGTGATGTGTTGCAATCTCACAGGGCTTCCTGCAGAAAGACATACCTCATTCCTGAGTTAGAAGGAACATCTTTTTAGCTCATCCAGAAAGTGCATTATAAGGTTTTGGTCTTCCAGCACTTTGAGCAACCCTGAATATCAAGTGATGTTCAGAACATCCAAGACATGTAAGAGGTAGCCAGGGACCCATTGGTGAGACTCAGGAATGGCACCCAAAACAACACACTGGCCCAAAGCATTTGGTCAACTGAGAGCAACCACCTAAATCATGGGACGTCAAAACTCCAAAACTTCCCCTAGCCCCCTTTCAGAAATCCTGGCCAGTACTATGCATAGGAAATATGGGGCTGGGTCAGAGGAAGATGGCAGAATAAGAGGTTGCTGTGATGACCTCCTTCCATGTACAGACCAAGGAAGCAACTACAGCAAATACAACGAATCCTGAAAACAGGTAAAGACCTGAAGACTGCAGAATAAACCATCTACACCTGGTAAGAAGACCACGTTAAGAAGGATAAAGGAGCAGAGCTATGATCAATTGTGATCCAAGCTCTTCCCCCATCCTAGCCAACAACAGAGAGGGAGAGGGTAGAGTGGGAAGAGAATAAATACTCAGGAACCCAGCACACCTGGCCCTGGGGATCTGCTCTGGGAAGGTAAGTCCCCATTTCATTGGGATTTGAAGATTAACGGGGCTGGACACCAGGGAGAGTTGAAGCACTGTGCGTTGGGGGGTGGGGGAAGACCAGACTCCAGTTGCTCATAGAGGACCAGCAACTTGGTCTCTCTGAGACCCAACACAGAGGCAGCAGTTTGAAAGATTTGCTACCCTAGGGAAGTGTGCTGGAGGGGTGGGGGCCTGATGAAGCTCTCTAGAGGAGAAAGGACAGGTAGATGATACTTTTCCAGCCCTCCCTCAACCCAACTGGCCAGATGTTTGTAGGCTACAGCTCTGAAACTCTCCATCTGTCCCACTAGCTCAGCACTGGCAATTCCCTGAAGACCTGCCCCACCCAACATGCTTAGCCCAGCAGTAGTGGGCCATTGCTGACAGAGAGGCAGAGGATGGCCCCACCCACAGTGCATACTAGTAGAAACACCAAACATCACACAAAGGACACACAGAGGCTAGCAGTCAGGATCCACCATTCCTGGCAGATAGGCAGAAAGGTAGGTCCCACCCACAGCCCACCAGCAGCAGCCATGGCTCGGCAACAACAGAAAACTAGACTCTAACGAGCCAGGGGTTTTGTGCTTCCACAGGATGCCTACTACATAAAACTCTACTTTCAAAGCCAGGAGGCATAACTGATCTATGAAATACAAAGGAAGAATATGGAGACCCAGACAAAATGAAGAGACAGAGGAATATGTTCCAAATAAAAGGACAAGACAAAATACCAGAAAAATTGCTAAATAGAGATAAGCAATTTTCCTGATAAAGTATTCAAAATAATGGTCACAAAGATGCTCACTAAACTGGTGAAAAGAATCAATGATCTCAGCGAGAACTTCAACAAAAAGAAAATATTTAAAAAGAGCCATCAGAGTTGAAAAACCCAGTGCCTGGAATTGAAAATGCAATACAGGATCTTTTAAGATTGGGAACAACACAAGAATGCCCACTCTCCCCACTTTTATTCAACATACTTCTGGAAGTCCTAACCATGACAATCAGACAACACAAAGAAATAAGTCATCCAGATTGGTAAGGAAGAGGTAAAACTGTCCCTGTTTGCAGATGACATGATATTGTACATAAAAAACCCTAAAGAATTCACTCCAAAACTACTAGATCTAATATCTGAATTCAGTAAAATTGCGGGATGCAAAATTAATACACAGAAATCTGTTTCATTTCTATACACTAACAGTGAACTAGCAGACAGAGAAATCAGGAAAACAATTCCATTCATAATTGCATCCAAAAGAATAAAATATCTAGGAATAAACCTAACCAAGGAAGTGAAAGACTTATACTCTGAAAACTACAAGACACTCATGAGAGAAATTAAAGAAGATACCAATAAATGGAAACACATCCCGTGATCACGGATAGGAAGAATTAATATTGTCAAAATGACCATCCTGCCTAAAGCAATCTACAGATTCAATGCAATCCCTATCAAAATACCTACAGCATTCTTCAATGAACTACAGCAAATAGTTCTAAAATTCAAATTGAACCACAAAAGACCCTAAATAGCCAAAGCAATCCTGAGAAGGAAGAATAAAGCAGGGGGGATCTCGCTTCCCAACTTCAAGCTCTACTACAAAGCCACAGTAATCAAGACAATTTGGTATTGGCACAAGAACAGACCCATAGACCAATGGAACAAACTAGAGAGCCCAGATATAAACCCAAGCATATATGGTCAATTAATATATGATAAAGGAGCCGTGGATATATAATGAGGAAATGACAGCCCCTTCAACAGCTGGTGTTGGAAAAACTGGACAGCTACATGTAAGAGAATGAAACTGGATTATTGTCTAACCCCATGCACAAAAGCAAACTCAAAATGGATCAAAGACCTCAATGTAAGTCATGAAACCATTAAATTCTTAGGAAAAAACATAGACAAAAATCTCTTGGACATAAATATGAGCAACTTTTAATGAACATATCTCCCCAAGCAAGGGAAACAAAAGCAAAAATGAACAAGCAGGACTATATCAAACTAAAAAGCTTCTGTACAGCAAAGGACACCATCAATAGAACAAAAATACATCCGTAGGATATGAGAGAATATATTCATAAATGACATATCCGATAAGGGGTTGACATCCAAATTATATAAAGAGCTCACACACCTCAACAAACAAAAAGCAAATAATCCAATTAAAAAATGGACAGAAGAGCTAAACAGACACTTCTCCAAAGAAGAAATTCAGATGGCCAACAGGCACATGAAAAGATGCTCCACATTGCTAATCATCAGAGAAATGCAAATTAAAACCACAATGAGATATCACCTCATACCAGATAGGATGGCCGCCATCCAAAACACAAACAACAACAAATGTTGGCGAGGATGTTGGGAAAGGCGAATCCTCCTACACTGCTGGTGGGAATGTAAACCACTGCTAGTTCAACCATTGTGGAAAGCAGTATGGAGGTTCCTCAAAAAACTCAAAATAGAAATATCATTTGACCCAGGAATTCCACTCCTAGGAATTTACCCAAAAAAACCAACTTCTCAGATTCAAAAAGACATATGCACCCCTATGTTTATTGCAGCACTATTTACAATAACCAAGAAATTGAAGCAACCTAAGTGTTCATCAGTAGATGAATGGTTAAAGAAGGTGTGGTATATATACACAATGGAATATTATTCAGCCATAAGAAGAAAACAAATCCTACCATTTGCAACAACATGGATGGAGCTAGAGGGTATTATGCTCAGTGAAATAAGCCAGGCAGAGAAAGACAAGTATAAAATGATTTCACTCATCTGTGGAGTATAAGAACAAAGAAAAAACTGAAGGAACAGAACAGCAGCAGACTCACAGAACCCAAGAATGGACTAACAGTTACCAAAGGAAAGGGACTGGGGAATATGGGTGGGGAGGAAGGGATAAGGGGCGAAAATGGCTGTTACAATTAGCACACATAATGTAGCGGGGAGGGGGGATACTGAGAAGGCAGTGTAGCACAAAGAAGACAAGTAATGATTCTATACCATCTCACTATGCTAATGGACAGTGACTGTAATGGGGTATGTGGTGGGGACTTGATAATAGGGGGAGTCTAGTAACCATAATGTTGCTCATGTAATTATACATTAATAATAGCAAAAAAAAAAAAAGTGAAAGGTGCACTGTAAAAAAAAGAGTCAGATGCAAAAGGTCATATAATGTATGTTTCCTTTTATATAAAATATCCAGACTAGGCAAATCTACAGAAACAGAAAGTAGATCACTAGTTGCCGGGATTTGAATGGGGAAAAATGGGAAGTGACTGCTAATGGGTACAGGGCATTTGTGGGCAGTAAAATGGATTGTGGTGATGGTTGTACCACTCTGTGAATATACTAAACACCATTGTTGTACACTTTAAGTAGGTGAATTGTATGGCATATGAGTTATATCTTAACAGAACTGTTAAAATAAAAAAAAGTTGGCCTAAAAAAAATACAATACAGGCAATGACTTGTAAGATACAGGAGTCAGTAGAATGGATCAGTGAGGTGGATGATAGGGTGGTGGCAATTAACCAAGTTGAGGAATAGAAACAACAATTTCTAAAAATGAGAAGATGCTAAGAGAGCTCTGTGACAACTCCAAATGAAACAATATTTGCATAATAGGAGCCCAGAAGGAGAAGAGACAGACAAAGGGGTAGAACATCTATTAGAAGAAATAGAAGCTGAAAACTTCCCCAATCTTGGGAAGGAAATAGACATTCAGATCCTAAAACTGCAGAGAGCCCCTAACAAGGTTCTTCACACTAAAACAAATAGTAATTAAGCTGGCAAAGATTAAAGATAAAGAGAGAATCTTAAAAGCAGCAAGCAAAAAGCAGTCAGTTACCTACAGGGGAAAGTCCGTAAGGCTATCAGCAGATTTCTCCACAGAAACTTTACAGGTCAAAAGGGCATGGCATGAAATATTCAAAGTGCTGAAAGGGAAAAATCTACAACCAAGAGTACTCTGCCCAACAAGGTTCATTCAGATTTGAAGGTGAAATTGAAAGTTTTCCAGATAAATGAAGGTTAAAAGAATTCATCATCCCTGAACTGGTTTTACAGGATATGTTAAAGGGACTACTTTGGATGAAAATGTTTTTTAAGTTTAAATGTTTTTCATCAGTGAAAATAAATCTGCAGTAAAGGTAGTAGACCATTCACTTACCAAATGAGTATGAAATTCAAGAAAAAAAAGGTAGAAAAATTACCTATACACAAAATAAGCCAAGAGATATACAAAACAAAAAGATGTAAATTATGACATCATATACATAAAATGTGGGGAGGAATAAGAATAAAAAAGACACTTTTAGAATGTGTTTGAAATTAAGCAACCAACCGAATATAGACTGTTATATTTATAGGAAGATGTATATGAACCTTATGCTAACCACAAACCTAATAAAGCCTATAGTGGAACAAAATGTAAAAAGAAAGCAATCCAAGCATAACACTAAAGAAAATCACCAAATCACATGGGAAGAGAACAAGAGAAGAAGAAAGGAACAGAGAGGAACTACAAAAACAACCAGAAAACAATTAACTAAATAGCAATAAATACATACCTATCAATAATTACTTTAAATGTAAATGAACTAAATGCACCAATCGAAAGACATATGGTGGGTGAATGGATAAAGAAACAAGACCCATCCATATGCGGCCTACAAGAGACTCATTTCAGATGTAAAAACACATATAGGCTAAAAGTGAAGGGATGGAAAAAGATACTCCATACAAACAGAAAAGAGAAAAAAGCAGGAGTAGCAATACTTACATGGGACAAGATAGACTTCAAAACAAGAAAGTAATAAGTGACAAAGAAGCACATTACGTAATGATAGAGGGATCAGTCCAAGAGGATATAACTATTGTAAATACTTATGTACTTAACATAAGAGTACCTAAATATATAAAGCAAATACTAACAGACCTAAAAGGAGAAGTTATAGCAACATAATCTGAGACTTTAACACCTCATCTACATCAGTGGATAGATTATCCAAGCAGAAAATAAATAAGACCAGATGGACTTAATAGGTATGTAACAGAACATGCCACCCAAAAGCAGCAGAATACAAATGCACATAGAACATTCTCCAGAGTAAATCATATGTTAGGATACAAAACAAGTCCCAGTAAATTTAAGAAGATTGAAATTGTATCAGTTTCAGATTGGGTGCAATCCCCATCAAAATACCAGTGGAATTTTTCAATGAACTAGAGCAAAGAACCCTAAATTTTACATGGAACAAAAGACCCCAAATAACCAAAGAAATCCTGAGAAAGAAGAACAAAGCTGGGGGACTCATGCTCCCTGAATTCAAGCTATACTACAAAGCTACTATGATTAAAGCAGCATGGTACTGGCACAAGACTAGATACATCGATCAATAGCACATAATAGCCCAGAAATAAACCCATTCATATACAGTCAATTTATGTATGACAAAGAAGGCAGGAATGTACAATGGGGAAATGGTGGGAAAACTGGACAGCTACATGCAAGAGAATGAAACTGAATCACTGTCTATCACCATACACAAAAGTAAACTTGAAATGGACCAAAGACCTAAATGTAGACATGAAACTATAAAACTCTTAGAAGAAAAGAGGCAGGAATCTCTGGAACTTTAAGCATGAGTAATTTTTTATTGGATACATCTCCCAGGCAAGGGAAACAAAAGCAAAAAATAAACAAGTGGGACTACATCAAACTGAAAAGCTTCTGTACAGCAAAGGACACCATCAACAAAACAAAAAGGCAACCCACAGTATTGGAGAATATATTTGTAAACAATTTATTCAATAAGGTGTTAACATCCAAAATATATAAACAATTCATGTGACTCAACACCAAAAAATCAAATAACCTGATTAAAAAATGGGCAGAATACCTGAACATTTTCCCAGAGAAGACATCCAGATGGCCAAAAGGCACATGAAAAGATGCTTCACATCACTAATCATCAGGGAAATGCAAATCAAAACCACAATGAGATATCGCCTCATATCAGTAAGAATGGCTTCTATCCAAAAGACAAGAAATAACAAGTTTTGGTGAGGATGTGGAGAAAAGGGAATCCTCCAACGCTGTTGGTGGGAATGTAAATTGCTGTAGCCACTGTGGAAAGTAGTATGGAGGCTCCTGAAAACACTAAAAATAGAAGTGCCATATGACTAGCAAATCCATGTCTGGTAATGTACCCAAAGAAAACAAAATCACTGATTCAAAAAGATGTGTACACTCCTATGTTTATTGCCACATTATTTACAATAGCCAAGATATGGAAGCAACTGAAGTGTCCATCAGTAGATGAATGGATAAAGAAGATGTGGTACATATACAAAATGGAATATTTGGCCATAAAAAAGGAAATCTTGCCATTTGCAGCAACATGGATGGACAAATAGAAAGACAAATACTATAGGATTTAACTTACATGTGGAATCTAAACAACAAAACAAAACAAATGAACAAAACAGAAATAGACTCAGAGACTTAGAGAAGATACCAGTGGTTACCATGCGGGAGGGATTGGGGTGCATGGGTGAAATAGGTGAAGGGGTTAAAGAAGAAAAAAAACTCAATCATAATATAAGTTGGTCGTGGGGATGATAGGGAAGCATGGAGAACATAGCCAATAATACTGTAGCATCTTTCTGTGCTGACAGACAGTAACTACCCTAGTTGGGTGTGGGGCAAATTGCATGATTTCCAGAATCTCCTGCCTGGCCGTAGTGTAGTCCATTTACGTATCAATAGGGGTTTACTTCTGCAGCTCCCCCACAGCCTCTGGGACAAGGGGTGGAGAGATAACAGCTATTCTTTCCTCCCCTCTGTTCCTGGTATGTAATTGGTCTGGCATATGCCAGTCACCAAGGACCCACCAATGGAGTTCCCCCCAGAAGGGGCAGGCAGGAAGTTGAGAGCACCCCAAGGTGGCAAAGCCTGAACAGTGGCCAGAGGAAACAGATGAGGTTGGGCCCAGCTAGCTAATTCAAGCAAGCTGTGAGCAGTAACAAGTTTCTCTCATTCTAACCTTTCCCTTGACTCATTTTGGTTTCATAGCTGATTTGCCCCAGGCCAGGAACACCCTTTCCCCTGGAGCTACATCTGGCGTGAGTCTATATGATCCAGTGAACCCAAAATCTGTCTTCATGGGTGCAGTGTTTGGGCAGGGTGCCCTAGAGATGGTGGGGAGACACCCAGAGAGCCCCCTGTGGGTGGTGGGGATTCACCTGGAGATTCCCCAGTGGGTATTTGGCCTGGGGTAAAGTGCCTCCTAGAAGAGTGGGTCCTTCCCCAGAAGTGGGGAAGGCTGGGGGACCAGAGGCAGCGGAGTTGGCCCTCGTCAAAACAGGGAACTTCTTGGGGGAACTGTGTAGCCATGGCCTGTGGGGTGGCTTTTTCTCGTGGCATTGGAAAGTGTTACCAAGGAGAGAGACGCACTTCAGCATAGATTGGAAGAACAGAACGATGAGTTGTGGGATTCTCTGAAAAGAGAATGGAAGCTAATGAAAACTGAGGTCGCACTGCTGAGACACATACTAATAATGGCAAGGGAGAGGGCAGCAGGAAAAGGTGAGCTGCCAGAGGCCATGGGGGAGGGAAGGGAAGGGGCGATGCCTTCAGCCCGGGAGGTGGCAGGGGAGACAGCAGGGTAGGAGCCGGGGAAGGGCGATGGGGTGGGGCCAATGTCAGAACTGTTGCCAAGGCCACCGCCTGAGGCACCAGCCTTTCCCATATCGAAAGCCCCATCAATTGTAGTTAAGAATATAGACACAACGACCGTGGGTCTTCAGGGAGAGGAGCAGCCTTCTCCCCAGGTGTGGAGCACTCCATGCTCCACCCCTACACCCAGGTGGAACTGGTGGACTTGAGCACCTGGTTTCAACAGAAGCCCTCACAGCCTCTGCCTACATGGCTTTTTCATCTTTGGGATTTAGGAGTAGAGGGCATTGTCCTGTCTGGGTCAGTCATGGGTAAACTGGCTTCCCCGATGACTCACCCCTCTCTCCAGCAGAGGTTACAAAATGCCCATTAGACCTCAGGGAATCCTGCACTTTTAGGTTGGCTGACAGCAGCCCTCAGGGCAATTTGGCCTAATCAGGGTGATTTACCATATTTCCCCACTAGCTAGCAAACATATGCAGAGCTCCAGCAGGTTTTACAGGAGTTGGGCATGAAAAATAACATCTACAATATAGACACCCTCAGGACCCAAGTGAGTTGTTGACCTTGGGGATGAGAAATCTGGTGCTCCATACGGCTCCCCCATCCCTTTTTGTATCCCTAGTGACTATTATTGCCCCCCACATAGGGAAACCCATAAGTGAGGTTATTTGTACTATAGCAGATCTGGGGGAGGTTGACATAATAAGAGCATGGAAGGAAATACGGTCTGTGACTGAAATAAGAGGTTGAGAGGGCCCCATGAAGGTCTCAAGGACCCAGATGTGGGTTGATTTGATAAAGGTGGGGCAGTGAAAGAAAAACTTGATGGACAGCTCAATAGAATCTTGCTAGAGCTGTGGCAGCAATTAAAGCCAGAGCAGCAGTTCCAGCCACTAAGGCCCAAGACGTGGAAGCCAGGAGGCAAAGCCCCATGTCTGGGCCCTGAGCCTTCAGGACTTCCTGGGGAAGAGTACTGAGACCCCGACTGGGGCCCCACCCCCACAGGAGACCAATTGGGCATTGCGGATTGACTGAGGGGGTTGTCAAGGCCCTCACCTCGTGGGACATGGTGGGAACCAGAGACCACATGTAGAATTAGCAATTCATTGGTCCCCTGTGAATGTACAGCATGTCCTGACACTGGTGGACGCAGGAGCTGCATGTTCTCTGATTTGTGGCGACTCTGAACGTTTCCTGGGACCCCTGCTGTGATAGATGGCTATGGGGGTAAGGCAGTTAGAGTGAAGAAAGCCCAAATCCTTTACCTCCAAAAGAGTATACTGTGTATATTTCTCCCATCCCTGAATATATTTGGGGGGTGGATATCCTGCAGGGCCTGTGCTTATAGACCGCTGCAGGTGAGTTCAGACTGAGGATACATGTGGTAAAGGCAGTTCTGAGGGACATGCTAAGCACCCACCTGTAGCTCTGCCTGCACCTGTGTGCAGTGGTGGGTGACAAATACTAAGCAATATAAATTCCCTGGGGGAGCACAAAGAAATTGGAGAAATTCTACAGGAGCTGGAGAGGGTGGGCATCATAAGCCCTTTTAATTTACTCAGAGTCCTTTTAATTCCCTTGTGTGACACTGAAAAAGTCAGACAGCTCCTAGCGTATGACTGGATTACAGAGAATTGCACGAAGTCACTCCCTCTGCATGCTGCTGTCTCCTCTATAGTAGCCCTTATGGACACCCTCAGTCATGTGCTAGGGACGTATCATTTTGTTGTGGACCTTACTAATGCTCTCTTCTCTATTGACATAGCACAGGGAAGTCAGGAACAGTTTGCCTTCACGTGGGAAGGCCGGCAGTGGACATTCAGTGTCCTTCCACGGGGACACCTCCACAGTCTTACCATTTGTCGTTGACTTGTAGCCCAGGACTTGGCATTCTGGGAGAAACTGCAAACAGTGTGGCTGTATCATTATATTGGTGATTTATGCTCACATCTGATTCTCTTGCAGATCTAGAAGGTGCAGCACCTAGACTGCTGCAATATCTACAGGAGAAAGGACGGGCTGTGAACAGTACCAAGGTTCAGGGACCTGGTTTGTCAGTAGATTTCTTAGGGGGTGTCTGGTCAGGTAAGACTAAAGTTATCCTAGAAGCAGTCATAGATATGGTCCAGGCTTTCCCTACCCTACAACTGTGGCATTGTTACAGGAGTTTTGGGGTCTTTTGGGCTACTGGAGAGTGTTTATCCTGTACTTGGCACAAATTCTGAAGCCCGTATACTGATTGGTAGAAAAGGGCATAAGGTGGGACTGGGATGAAACATGTGCATCTGCCTTTACCTCTGCTAAGCGAGGAGTCAAGGCTGTGCAGGCCTTGAGTCTAATGGACTCATCAAGGCCCTGTGAACTAGCTGTTCATGTAACCAAAGATAGTTATGGATGGGGTCTTTGGCCAAGGCTTGAACGGACACACCAACCTATTGGATTGTGGTCACAACTATGGAAAGGTGCATAGGCTGGTACACCTTGATAGAAAAGCAACTGGCTCCTGTGTACCATGCCTTGCTGGCTATAGAGCCCATCACTGGAACAGCTCCAACCAAAGTAATAAGCACCCATCCCATTATGGGGTCAAGACTGGACCCAAAGGCCATGAAGTGGTATTGCACAGAGATGCATACATTGGCCAAATGGGGTGCATATTTACACCAGTGTAGTACCTTCTCCACTAGCTCTTTAAGTGGAGAACTCCAACACTTATTGGAGCCAGTGACATACACCAATGGAAAGCAGGAAGAACTTGCTTTGGAGCCATTAGTAACAAAGAGCCCTTGTTGGGACAGAAGAGCCCCTATATTGTGAAAATCCTTGGTATACAGATGGCTCCTGTCATGGGAAGCCCCCAAAGTGGAGGCCTGTGACTTTCCATCCTAAGACTGAAACAATATGGATGGAGAATGGGGAGGGGAAGAGCAGTCAATGGGCAGAACTGCAGGCTGTATGGCTCGTGATCACCCAGGACCCTCCCCAATAATTGTCTGCATGAACAGCTGGGCTGTCTAGTGGGGTCTGACCCTGTGACGGCTGACATGGTTTTTTACCTCTTCTAAGTACCTTGCAGATCGCATTCTCATGCTGCCTGTTCTCATGCTTCTCACAGGAGCATGTCCTCCTCCTTCATGGCCTTTACCTTTTTCTCAGTGCTTTGCTGTGATACCTTCTCATTCTCCAAAAAATCTTTTTCCTCCTTAGCATCTCGCAGCTTACATTTTCATGCTGCCTCTTTTCATGCTCCTCGCAAAAGTTCATCCTTCTCCTGCGTGGCCTTTTTTAATACAGTAAGGAATAGCCAGTCCACACTTTCCACCAGCCCCTTTGGGGGTAAGAGTTGTCACAAGACCTATGGGCCTCTGGTCAGACTAACACAGTCACTGTATATCATGTGACTGGCCATTTGCCCTTGGGAATGATGAAGCAGACACACTGGCCCAGGTGCACTCACTAGAAGGAAAGCCTGCCTCTGAGTAGCCCAAAGGTTACATCAGCGTTTGTTGCGCATGGGGCAAAATACAGTGTGGGGCCAGGCATGACAGAGAGGTACAATGGTTTGTTGAAACCTGGCCTTAAGTCAGACACCAACAGTCTAAGGGGCTGGTCAGTCTGCTTGTGGACAGTGCTGTGACGTTTGAGTGAGAAGCTCCCGAAGGGGGCATTGGGCCTTTTAGAAATGCTCACACACACTGTCGCCCCTCCTATACATCTGCACATGCAGACCAAAGAGGAATTATTGAAGCCAGTGTATGGGCAGCAGAGCGGCATCCTGCTGTCAGCACGAACCGCGCTAAACCCCGGAGGCTCCATTGAGTGGACGTGGCAGTGGACAATTCAGCAATGGACCAGCGAAGGCTGGCCCTTCAGGCACCTTGGGGACAAGGCCCATAAACTGGCCTCCTGTACGCTCCTGGAGTAACAGCAGAGTAGCCGCCAAAGATCCCAATAATGTACCCAAAATGGCTGGGCAGTAAGAACATCTTACAGGAAAGTTTTGTCTTCATGACCATTTCATGTGCCTCCCATAGCCCAATATATTGACCAATCCATAACTCCCACAGGGAGGAAGGTGAAAGTCTGCTGTGCTGGACCAGGACGAGATCCCATTCCTGCCCCTGTCCTATCACAGGACCCCTCTCTTGACTGCATCCTATCTGATGGACGGGATTAGCCTATGCTGGTGTCATTAAAACATGCATCTTATTGTCCTTAAGGTTATTTTCTTCCAAAGTCCTTGCAGATTGGGTCTACCTCCCGGGTACAGCTGCTGTTTGCTGAGTGTTCAGGGCGCTCCCTACTGGTTCAGCTACTGGCCTTCTGTGAAATGGGCAAGCTATGGACTTAAACACAGTTGGACCCGCAGGCTTGAGGATTGTCATGACTTTATTGCTACCTGTATTTCTGGTGTTATTGTATGTTATTAGTCTGGTTACAGTGCTCCATTTTTCTCATACAAGGGCCACAGCGGAAGATTGGGGGGCAAGTAGATTGTGAAGTGAGAATTTTGGACAGGTGGATTGTAGAGTAAATTGCAGAATTTCCAGAATCTTCGATCTTGCCTTAGTCCATTTACATATCAATTGGCATTTACCACTGCAGCCTCCTGCAGCCTCCAGGGCAAGGGGTGGAGAGATAATGGCTATTCTCTCTTCCCCTCCATTCCTGGTATGTAATTGGTCAGGCATCTGCTAGTCACCAAGGACCCGCCAATGGAGTTCCTCCCAGAAGGGGTGGGCGGGAAGTAGAGAGTGTGCCGAGGTGACAGCCCGGGGACATGAATGGGGCCGGGCCTAGCTAGCAAATTCGAGCAAGTTTTGAGCAATAAAAACAGTTTCTCCCAATCTCCCCTTTCCCTTGACTTATTTTGTTTTAATCCGTTTTGTAGGGGATTCTCCCCAGTCCAGGAACACCCTTCCCCCTGGAGCTACATTGGGTTAAGCACTTAATAACATAGATAACTGTGGAGTCACTATGTTGTATACTTGAAACTAATATATGTTAACTACATTCCAGTTTAAAAATAATAAAATAATGATTAAAATATTACATTTTTAAAAAAGGTAAAAAAAAAAAAAGAAATACAGGGCTGAACTGTGCATGTTTTTATCTAAAAGGATTAACATTACTAAATATGATATGTCTTTGCAATTCCCCAAATGGGGTACTTTTGATTTGGCTTCTGATGATATTAGCTGTCTTGTGTTGTACAAATAGACTAATCAGATCCTTCAAATTCTAAGGAGTCAAGTGCACCCAGCACTAAATACTATGGTTCTGGCAGCTGTGAATATCTAGCAAAAACAGCAAAATCTTACCAAGCTTGTTTTGAGTCCTGAGAAGCTGACTTACTAACCATCAGTTTGGAAACCCCATGACAGAACACAAATATGAGTTACACCCCATTTGCAGCCAGATATGGCTGGACAGAAATGTGGGTTGAAACTCCTTTTGTGAGTAGGTCCTTCCAAACTGCTGCCAGCCCTCAGGGGAATTACAACCTAGAATAATTACAGTCATTATGAGGACTTTCCAAATAGATAAGATCATTTAAGAAGTGCATTTGAAAGCAAATTCTTCAAAATTCCGTTATAAAAACTAATGAGAAATTTAAGATATGAGGTACCTAAAACAAACAAACAAATTACAAAACTGATTGCTCCCCTTTCCTCCTCTGAGTATTCCTTCTAATGACCATTTGAATAGTATTTCCACTCCGGAAAGCCTCCAAGGGCACCAGCGGAAGTCTGCTACATTAATGGCCTTACAGGCAGCTGCATATGGGCCCCTCCCATAGCTGAGGAAGCTGAGGGGTTTCTGACAGCTGCTACATTATTCCCTTAAACAGCATGGGGAAATTCTGGTAGATACTGAAGCCTAGGGAGAGGGTCCTGGAAAAACTGGCAGAAGCCCCCAAAGAGTGAAAACTTACTAGAAGTAGCTCTCCTGAATCTCTGTCTGGAATGTCTGGTCAAGAAAGGGAAATAACATTACATGTTGCCTCTTCCTTTCCAGATCCAGACACATTGGTTCAGGATCTTTCTCATCCAGAAGTAGCTATCACCTTCTTGTTTGTCCTGTTTTATGTCATAAAACTGTATTTGGCTTTCTGCATTTCTGGGGGATACAGGTTCTTGTTTCTTTCGAATTAGCTGTCTTTGGGAGTGGCTCTGGATTTGGGGAAGGTGGTCCTATTTGCACCCTTTTTGGGGACCGCCTCTTACACCCAAGGGGTGTCATTCGGTTTTGCCAAAAATATTTAATGTTGGTCCTGGCTGAAAACTGACAAGATATTTAAAAGAAAATTTAGCAACTCTGTAGTTTTAAAAAAAAAGGTCCAATTTCTAGGTAGTTAGGTATTTGGTATTTAGGACCTGATAGGATTTTTTAAGGCTTTTTCCCTAAGGTAAAATTGGGACTATGTAAAGAAGCAAACTGAAGATAATGTAAGTGGATAAAGTTATTATTTAATTACAAACCAATTATTTGAGTTGACAGCAACTGTCCTTATCTTCCAGATATTTGCAAAACAAGAAAAATAAGACTGAAAACATGTCAAAGTCTACCTATAACTCTTACCTAGATTGTCCTCAATTCCTAAGACTGAAAAAAAAATGGATAAAGAAGACTTTTAAAAATACAAACTGCTATAGAAGCACCCTTGCTTATGGAAATTACAGTTTCTATAAGGTTGCTTGTTAAAGACAAATGTGAATCTTAGGTGTTTTCCCCACAAATGTCAATAACTGTAACATCTGTGTTTGGGTCTGCTGTATATTCAAGTATATCTATGCGTATGTGTTGTGGATATGTGAGATTTTTCTGCCCCAGATGGTATTGCTAAAGTTAATTTGTAAAGAGCTCTACTTAATAGGTTTAAAAATAAGCACTTTTAAATTAAGCATTTATAAATCTCAGAAATATAATAGAAACCCAAATTTTTTTTTAAGCTCATGTGATCTAGGGTAATTTTCAATATTAAAGCTAGCTTAAGTTTGTTGATTTCTTAGAAAGAGACATGTCTTTAGAGCTATCAACATTGTATACTTTGAAGATAAATTTGCATCTGTTGGGAGACTTGTTTGAACTTTACTGAAAGATTGTTCTATGAAGAAAGGCATGTTCTACAAATTATGAAATGTATTCATAAATTTGCCATTCTAAAGCATGGTGTAACAGTTCACAATTAGTTACTACTTAATTTTCACCAGAAATTAAGTTTTCTAAAAACTGAGAATTCTAATAAGTGTGATCAAAGCCACTGGAAATAACAACGGAATTGTCTCTGTGTACAAGAAAAGTAAGATGTGTGCTTTCAGTAAAAGAAGGTATGAATAAAGGAAATGAATTTTGTTGAGGGAAAAGAAAGTCATTTTGTATTAAAAGTGAGAGGCTGGTTATTTAAAGAGGGAAGATTTAGGACAAAATCTGAATGTAAAAAGAAAAAGTCGTAGAATGTTTATAAAAAGAAATGTTGGGAAAAGAATTTTAATGTGTGATCAAGCTGGCTAAGATTAAGATGAATTTATTTGAAATGATTTTAATACCAAAAGTAAGTTGGGGCAAAATTGAAATCTAGTTTTCTCTCTGTTAAAAAGGTAAAGTTCCCTTGGACTATTAGTCTGCTCTGGAAAATTAGACTGTGACTTTTCTCTTTGCTCTTAAAGTAATTGCCAGAAAACAAAATTCTATGCTTCGTAATGGTATCTTTATTATCAGATGTTTGATTACTTAAGAAAACTGAGTCTTCTTAAAATTAAAAGAGCTAAGTTTTGCTAGCAACTATGTAACCTCCTGTATTTACCCATGAAGTCTTTAATTGTCACTTTAAACAGTTAAACAGATAACTAGGTATTGTTTCATAGTTATTCTATTCAACCAAGTGTTTAAAACCAAACAAACAAAAAACACCTATTTTTTATACTTTTAACAAACTTCCCCAAATCAAATCCTAAAACACTGTCAAATAAGAAGTAATAGTAAGCCTTCTGTATATTTGTATAGGTATAAAGGTGTTCTAGAAATTATGTGGAATTCCTAGAAATGTGATAGGTTCTGGTATAATGTCACCCCTTATAATTATTCTCATACCTTCTGAAATTGTTGTCATCAAAATTGAGGGTTGCACTGAAAGACTTGAACCTGAAAACCAGGAAAATGTCCTTGCTGACTTCCATGCAATGGCAGAATTTAACAGAATCCATAAAAATTGTAGTACGTGGGGATCAAGCCCATTCTGCTTCTACCAAAACTCTAAGACAGAAAACAAAAACACCCCTTGTTGCCAGACTTTTGCCATCCTGATGTCCTTGCAACATGCTGACAGTGGGCTCCTGAATCAGGGGAATTAAGAAGGACTGAAGTGGTTGTAAAATTATTAGGGTTATGGGAAATCCAAGATGACCACCTAGTTCCACCCAGCTCCCTGGCAAAGTCTTGTTTTTACCCCCATTCCTCTGGACTCTTTGAACACCTGCAGCTGGACTTAATTCAACTGCCACTTAGTATGGGTTATCAATAGGTTCTTGTTATTGTAGGTATGTTTTCTGGATATGTTGAAGCTTTCCCTGTTCGCCATGCCACTGCCACTCCTGTAGCTCAAATACTGATAAGAGAAAATTTTATCAACTTAGGGAACCCCTTCTATTCTACATAGTGATAGGGGAACTTGTTTTAGTGAAGAAACTATCCAGCAGATATTGTGCCATCTTGCCAACATTTTCATTACACATACCATCCACAATGCTCTGGGTTAGTAAAAAGTATAAATGGAATTATAAAGACTCAGACAATATTATGGAACTCTTAAAAGTTTCTTGGTCAAAAATCTTCCTTATAGTTCTTTTCAAACATAACCTTTCCCCTTTTGAAATCAGGAAGACCTATGCATCTTTCCCCAAGGGCCTTAGACTCTTTAGTTATAAAAGGGGGAATCCTCACTTATTGCCAAGATCTACCTAAAGCTATTAACAAAAATCACTCTTTAGTAAAACAATAATTTTTACAGTAACAAAAACAGTGGCTTCCCACCCCACAGAACCCAACCTAGAGATTTTGTGAACTGAAGAAAACATCACAAAAGTTTTTGCAACCTCACTGTAAAGATCTGCTCCAAGTAGTTCTTGTTAATCCCTGGGAAGCCAAGTTCAGGGAATTTACTCCCAGATCCACATTTCCTACCTGAAAAAGGCTAATCAACCTGGATGGTCCAGCACTCCCGTCTCTGATCACAAACTCTGCCCAAGTAGGAAGAGAAGCCACTGACATCTTGAAGTTGACTGCTTTGACCCAAGAGTGCAGACCAGGCCTGTATATTCTGAATATTCAAAATCACCCTAATCTATATTCCTTCTATGTCCTTTCCTGTTATTCTAAACAAGTGGGCAATCAGGCTACAGAAATCTGAAATCCAAGCACATCATAAAATTTTTAGAATTTGTTTAATTGTGTTATTGCTATTACAAAAATAAGGGCCCTGAGTGATCCATCCCCAATTAAGGAGATATTAAAATGATGGTTCAAATCGTGAGGCTTATGGGATAAAAACATCTTTCAGATTGTATTTGTTCCCTACTTTTCATTTTGCTTGGTATTATTTTATCTAAACTTTATGCTTGGTTGTTATCCCCAGTTATGTCAGCCCAGAACCAAAACCTAACCAACATTAGGCTTGCTCCGCAGATTGGATTAGCCACCTATGCCTTTCCAGAAGAAGATACCCTTTAAAAGAAAACTGAAGATCCCTGCCAGGGGTTGATTCATGGTTTGCCCACAATTGGTCTAGGATGTTTCATCTCATGCAACATTACCTTTTAATTTCCCTCCCCTATGGGAATTGACTTTCCCTAACAATGTGGGACAGTGCCCTGAACCTAGAAGGGCCATTTTAAACATGTTTAATTCACAAAAGATATTCATCAGCGATGATTTCTATGAAATATCATGATGAATGGGGAAACAATAAGGAAAAATTCTGAAATGCCCTAAATTAAATGATGTTAGGGCCACAGCATGAAGGAGCGAGGGAAAGGTAATCAGCCAATAACCACAGGCTGTAGCTAACCAGAAATTCCATGTTCCTGGATGAAGTCATTTCAACAAGCATCTAGAAGGTCCCCAGGACCACTGTATCCCCCTTGTATGTGACCAATGTCTGACCACCATCAACAGCCAATCCACAAGCCTTCTCTGTGGACTAACCACGTAGCCCCAGGGTTGCCCTGCTTCACCTTAGCCCACCTTCCTTATCTGCAGCCAACTTAAATTTAAAGAACTTTCTTTCCTCGAGACCCCTCATCAATGTCCCCCATTTCTTGAAACTGATGGGTTGTTTCTGTAACTGGCCTTGCTGCTGGTGACACAGAAACTTCCTCCCCAGGACTCAGTCCTTACCTGGCTGCATCTGCAAAGGCTCAATAGACCCTTTTATTTCAAAGATCTCTAGGTCTCCAGAGTTTTTGATTTGTCAAAATCAAGGAGATTCAGTTTGACAATGTTGACCGAAGAGCTGATATCATATATCTTTGATCTTTTCAGGGTTTCTTTTCAGTTTTAGGTTAACTTCTCCTCAGACTTCTGTACATTCTCTTGAAATTACTTCATAAATATTTATAATTGCTTTCTTCTCATCTGCAAAAAGGGTAAGTTCAGGGCCCACTGCCTCGTGTACTGCTGCTAACCTCCCTCTCTCCGTGCAGATCCGAGTGATGGTGGACCTGTGCAACAGCACCAGGGGCATCTGCCTGACAGGTAGGCTTGCTCTTCACAGACCAAGAGCTGCTCACACCATGAATACCTATGCTAGACAAACGGCCAGGGCAGAATGAACACCTAGGGACATTTAGGTGATACAAATACATGTTGGTTTGCTTTCATCAGATGTCTTTAATCGGCTGAAAGTCAATTGTAATATAATTATGAAAAATATTTTCAGTATTGCCTTAGAAAATAGCCATGGAAAATTACTAGGTCTTCGACTAGCAATATATGGTACTTGAACTGGGTCCATAGATGTTTTTCTTATTCCCATTAGTTCTTAAAAGGGAAGAGAAAGAAAGGAAAAAGATCTTCCTGATGGTAATATTCTCTTACCAGAAGTAATTATTT
Source organism: Phataginus tricuspis (assembly GCA_029783875.1). Taxonomy (NCBI): domain Eukaryota; kingdom Metazoa; phylum Chordata; class Mammalia; order Pholidota; family Manidae; genus Phataginus; species Phataginus tricuspis. The sequence goes on along the minus strand of JAQQAC010003584.1, from coordinate 7,066,486 downwards.
TCCTGCATCATACATATAGCATGAATGGTGTCTCACCAATGGGTTTCAGCCCCGGGCCTCTCTGCCACCTTGCAGCCCTGCAGCCCCACAGGCGGAGCTCTTCATACAGCATCAATAATAACTTATTGCCCACACCTATGCATGCCTCTGCCTGCAAGCACCGCACATGTGCAGTGGGCAAGCAAACCAGGGTCAGGTGAGAATCCTGGCCATAGAACTTCCATTTTCTCTACACTCCACCCCTCCAGGAATCTCACCTCACAGTCTATGTGCCCTCAATCTTCTGTGATGGTCCCTGTGCAAGAAAGCTGGAGCATTGTAACCAGATTCCACAATAACAACAGAAGCTACAACAATACACGAATAACATCAATAATTATGATACAGATAACAATAGAAATTATGATAATCCTCAAGCCTGAGGAGATCAATTGCCACCAAGTGGTCATTCCAACTGTATTCAAACGAGTTCCACTCAGAGGAGTTCATTATTTGCACTTTCCATGCACACCAAGCACGCAGAAGCTTTTGCTAGGGTGTGTGCCCGATCCACACAGACATTAGAGGAGATTAACCTTAAGGGTGAAAAGACAAATGTTTTAATGACATCTAACAAGCCAATCTTGTCCATCAGGTAGGATGCATGCAAGAGAGTGGTCCTGTGATAGGATTATGGCAGGCAGAGTGTCCCATATGAATCTAGTATACAATACCCTTACCCCTCTCCCTGTGGGGGTTACTGAAGGGTCTATATATAGTGCTACTGCTGGCACATGCACTGGCCTTAATGATAAAACAAAACTCCCTAGTAAGATGCTCCTATCTTCAGGCTGTTTAGGGCACACCATCGTGAGCTTCCAGGCCTTGTCCTCAAAGTATCAGGATGGCCAGCCATCACTGGTCTACGTGTCAAAGTGTCCAAGGCCACATCCATTGAAAAGAGTCTCTAGGCTGCTGTGGGGCTCACTTACACAATGCACTCCTTCCAGGCTCTCTGACTTCTTCAGTGGTCAAAAGCTGGCCCCACCAATGAGCTACAGCCCATACTTCCTGCCCCAAGGCAAGCTTTCCTTCTAGCCAAGGTACCTGGACCAGTTCATCTGCCTCATCATTTCATGGGGATGCCAGAAGCAAATGGCCTACAACCCACTACCAGAGATCCTAGCCACAGCTTTCTTTAGTCCCATGGCCATCCAGCTCATAGAGGCTTGACAGGTCTGTTTCACTAGAGGCCTGCACAGCCTTGACCGTCTGTTTGCAATGGCAAAGGCAATTGCACATGTTTCATCCCAGCCCCACCTGATACCCTTTCATACCAAATGGTATAAGGGCCCTAGAATTTGTGCTAAGTGCAGGATAAACACTCTCTGGTAGCCTACAGGGCCCAAAACCTCTGGCAGTTATGTCACATTTGTCTTAAAGAGAATCAGAAGTAAGCATAACATCATACACAGTATTAGATGCTCTATTCCCAATGGGATTTGGGCTTGTTTCACTCTAACAGCCTTACCCCAGTATCCATGTATAACTGTGGGGGTCCCAGAAAGCTTCTCAGGGTTGGCATGAATCAGAGAGCATTCACCTCTTGTGTTACAGAGCCAGGACACATTGCATATTCACTGAGGATCAATGAAGTGATATTCCAACATGTGGCTTCTAGTCCCCACCAGGTCCCCCAAGGTGGATGCCTTGACCCTCCCCTCAGTCAAACTGTATCACCCAATCATCTTCCTGTGAGGGTCCTGGTGGGTTGGCTCACTCTTCAGCAGAAAGTCCTGTAGCCAGACAAGCCAGGCTTGTGGCTTTGTCTCCGGCTTCCACTTCTTGGTCCTTGTTTTAGCCAACTGATGAAACCACTGTTTTGGTTTCAATTGCTGCAAAAGCTCCAGTAAGATTTTATTCGACTTTCCATACAATTTCTCTCTGTTTGTCTGCTCCTGCCTTTATCAAATCAACCCACATTTGGGTCCTCATGACTTTCACAGAGCCCTTTAAACTCTTCCTCTGAGTAGCAGACCATATTGTCTTCTGTGCTTTCATTGCTTCGGCCTCTCCCAAGTCTGCTACTGTATGGGTAACCTCACTTATTGGCTGTCCTAAGTGAGGGTCAAGAATGGCCCAAAGAGGGACGGGGGGGAAGTTTGAAGCACCACACTTCTCATCACTGCAGTAAAAGGCTCCTCATCTAGACCATAATTCTCTGGACAATAAATGGCCTTTTTCATGCCCAACTCTCATAACACCTGTTGGAGCTCAGCATATGTCTGCCATTTAGCAGGGGAAGATAGTAAATCACTCTGATTGGGCGATACATCATGAAGTGCAGCCACAATCCAACTGAGAAGGGAGTGATTTTTTGGGGGTCTGATGTGCATTTTGCAGTCTCTGCCACAGGGCATGGTGAGTTGTCAGGGAGGCCAGTTTTCCCATTTCTAACCTGGACAGAAGAATTCCATCAACACCTACATCCCAAAGATGCAGGAGTCAAGCTGATATCGATTCCAAGAGCATCTGCCAAAGCTGGGAGCCCAAATCTACCAGTTCATCCTGCACAGAGGGGTGGGGCATTAAGTGCTCCATGACCTGGGGAGGGGGTTGCACCTCTCCTAGATGAACCCACAGTTGCTATGTCTTTATTTTTTTTTACTACAGTTGGGTGGGCTTTCAACTGGCACCACTGGCCCCCCCTTGTCAAACCCCAACCCCCCTCCATTTCTGGGGCTGATGGCACCACATCCTTCACCTCCCCCACAGCACCCTGCAGCCTGTGGTCTTGTGCTGTCTCTTCTTGTGCTACCATTATATCCTTTACCATCTCCACAGCACCTTATAGTGATGCCATCTCAGTCATCAAATTTTTTACCTCTTCTAAGTACCTTGAAGATCGCATTCTCATGCTGCCTCTTCTCATGCTTCTCACAGGAGCATGTCCTCCTCCTTCATGGTCTTTACCTTTTTCTCAGTGCTTTGCTTTGATACCTTCTCACTCTCCAAAAAATCTTTTTCCTCCTTAGCATCTCACAGCTTACATTCTCATGCTGCCTCTTTTCATGCTCCTCACAAAAGTTCATCCTTCTTCCGCATGGCCTTTTCTAATACAGTAAGGAATAGCCAGTCCACACTTCCCACTGCTTTGCAAGCACTCTGTTTTTCTAAGGATCTGCCAGTCTTGTGGAGGGCCTCTGTCACTGCCTCAGACATCAGCTTGACTTCTCCCCAGTCCCAGGGAGGGGCAACTCCTTTAGGAATAAAGCCACCTTGGTCCACACACCCACTGTAGGATGCCTAAATTCTTCCTCATCCATAAGAGTTCCTGCAGTATTTTCCCAGCTTTAAGGGCAGCCTGCTGAAGCACCGCTCCATGGAGGCAGCTTACTCCGTTTTGTTTTGTTTGGTTTGTTCTGTAGCAAATCCTGCCAATGTCACCAATTGTCTTGTCACTGGGTTTCAGCTTCAGGCCTCTCCACTGCCTCACAGCCCCTCAGTCCTGGGCAGAGCTCTTTATATAGAGTCAGTAATAACTTATTGCCCACACGTGTGCAATCCTGCGCCTGTGAGCATCGCACATGCACAGTGGGCGAGCAGACCAGGATCAGGTGAGGATCCTGGCCATGGAACTTCCATTTTCTTTACAAATGGGAAGCTCTAGAAATGAAGTGTTAATTAATCAGGAAAACACTTTTTGTGAAGAGCTCTCTGAGAGATGCCTCCTGGGTGCTGTGTGGGGCTGGTCCTTCTGCTCAATGAATCAAGGGCTAATAGGAGGAGGGAGAGACTCAACCAAGAGGCATATCAAGCCTAGGGACACAGAAGGGCTGGTGGGCATGGCTGGGAGGGTTGATATGGTTACCAACACCTGAGTCGGACAGCGTCCTGCCTCTTGCCTGAAGGGAGGGGTACCTGATTTTTGCCCTTCAGTGGCTGGGGACAAGTTAAAGCACAGACCCCAGAACAGTCACTGAATTCATTGCCTGCCCCCCAACGCATACACCCGGGCTAGACCCAAGGATGAGCCTACAGAGCCTGCTTTCAGACAAAGCAGTCCCGCCCCTCTGAAGGGGTAGAGCATTCTAAGGGAATGGAGGGACTGTGTTTCATTAAAAGTCTGTTATTGAGCAAATGCACACCTCCTGGACTTTAAAAGATAACCGCAAGACTCTAAAGCCATCTGAAGCTTTTGCTGTGTCTCCTCCATCTGTGGCCCCAGGCCCTGGGGAAGTGCTTCACACTTCCTGGGGCTTCCCTGGGGAAGGCTGAGACCCTTGCACCTGGGTGCATCCTGAGGTAGGAGACCCACCTCTTCTGTAGTGTTCCTCCCAGTACCTCTCATTACCTGCCTGCATGAGGAGCGCAACGTGAGTCTGTTCAATGATTAAACCTGTGGTTTATGAAAGTGATTAAACGGGGCGGTGGGCTGGTGAGAAGGGTGCTTCCCTGAAGCACACTGGATCCCAGTCTGCCCCTTATTTGCTTAGTTTGGCCTCAGAGAGAAAAGCTGGAATCCTGTGACCTCTTGGGAAATGCTAGTTGGGTTACTCATGTCATGTTTTGGCCCTCACAGAAAACTAAGTATATTCAGAACAGCTTGGCCCTTTATTCTGAAACTCTTGTGGCTAAGCACCTTTCTTCCATCTCTGGAAGTCCCTTTTCAGAGTTCCCATGTGTGGCAGTAATGAATGCTGGAGAAACGATCAGATGGCTGGAATTATAGACACAAAAGCCCTGCTGAGAGGCAGAGGAAAAGCCTCTTGCTTTTTATTTTTATAGTGATAGAAGGAAAGCCGGGCTGTTCAGTGAATGCGAGATGGAGCTATTGAGGCCACTCAGGGGAGATTGGCGGGGACAGGGATCCCATCCTCGCTGGAAATGGGTTGGGGAGGTTTTTCTTGGGCACCTCAAATTGCTTCTCAAAGGCAGCACCTTCTCCTCTCATGCCAGCTTGAAATTAGGCCTCCTGTCATACAGAAAGCTCTTCAATTAAAACTCAGGTGTGAAAACTACAAGGTGCAAAGTGAGTGGGTGCCTTGGACTAAGTTATGCTGCCTGGCTTGGGGTGGGGAGGAGGCAGGACTCAGGACTGAATTGGCAGCTTCCGAACGTGGGGTGCTGTCAGCCGCAGTGGTGGCGGGCCCAGGAAACCCGCCCTGCAGGCAGTGTTAACACGAATGCGACTGTCCATGTATTTGGGGTTCCATCCAGGCAAAAGGGGCCCTTGGCAGGTCTGTCGCCATCCTGAGAGGACCCTGTGACAGAGGCTTGCCATCCCTGTAGAACTCTGCTCCTTAGCTCTTTGGAACTGCTTGCCATCCTTTCTCTTCTGAAATTCTCTCCTCCGGCAGTTTCAGGGCTGCCGGCTCGCCGCCCACACCTTCCGGCCCCTCTCTTCCCTGGTGAGAGAGAGAGCGGCCTCAGTCACCGGGCTCCCTCCAGGGGAGCGTGTCTCCCTCTGTCTTTGTCCCAAAATTTGGCTCAGACCTTTTATTCTTGCCTCAAGACTAACAGCTCTCAACCTTTGTAGGGTCAGGGGCCCCTTGGAGGACCTGCTGATAGCGACTGAATCTTTTCCCAGAAAATTTTCACATCAGGTTGGGGAGACTGAAGGCCACCTGCTTCCCTGTGGTAATTGGTAAAAATGCAGCTTCCCGAGCCTCACTCTAGACTTAACCTGAATTAGAATCTCCAGGTGGGGTCCAGGCATCTGCATTTTAACAAGCATGCCCGGTGATGTAAGGACACAAATGACTAAGAACTGTAGCCATAGGGCATCATGGACCTGGGTCAGTGTCAGGAAACCCTAATGTAAACACTTCACCAGAGCGACAGCCTTGGCCATGACTAATATGCCCTAAATATGCAGCCCCAGTCAGATCCTTTCTCCAACACTCCTGCTGCATGGAAATGGCTAATGGACAGTCCTGAGAACTCTTGAAACCTACTATATACAGTTGATTCTTGCTTGTTTACCTTTTTTCTAAATTTGCTCCATCTAAAATCAGGAATAATGACTGATTTCTTCTCACCTCTGTCAACTGTCCACATTACCCCGTTACATACGTGTGTGTGTGTGTGTGTGTGTGTGTGTGTGTGTGTGTGTGCGCGCGCGCGCGCGCGCACGCCCGCTATCTGGGGGTCAAGTCCTGTAGCCACAGGCTACATTGCCCCTAGAAAATTTGGTACCATTTTCAGTGAATCATTTTTTGCCCCAAAAGCATACCTTCAAACATCCATTGTTTGACTCTCACTGGAGAGTCATCCTCTTCTGCCTCCTACCAGTCAGACATGGAGCCCTGCTCATTCTCCTGCTGAGATACCTCTTGAATATCTAGCTTTATCTACAACTCTACAGTCATCAACCACATTTATCTACCACCTTGCTCCTCATTTTAACAACACAGACTGAATATTTTCTCTCCAGCTCTCTCTGTCTCTCACCTCATTCCCTAGTTCTATTCAACTTCCATCTACAGAGATGATCTCAAATGCACAGGGATTTCACAGTTATCCCCCTGCTGAGGAATATACTGAAGCTCCCTGCAGCTTTGTATTGTCCGTCTATACCTTTCTGCTGGGCACTCAAACCCTGCAGCCCCACATCCGCCCCACCAAGTCCTTACTCAGCTTCCTCTTTATTCATGCCAGGTTGGCCATTCTTCCACCTTTCCTCACCCTGAATGGTTTAGGTTCCCTCCTATGTACCTTTGCTCCTGCTGGTCCCTGGCCTGGGACACTGAGCCCTAGACCCTGCTGCCATCTCAGGCCCATTGCCTCCCCTGCCCCACAGCTTAAGGCCCTCCTCTCTGGAGCCCTTCGCGGACTGCCACTACCCAGACAGCCCCACGCCTCTCTGGGAAGCGTGGGGGGGGGAGGGTGTTGCTTCTCTAGAGCTCCCTCGTATTTCCTTGTGGTTTCAAATGTCTACTTTCTCCAGGTAGGTTGTAAACACAGCAGACAACAGGGACCAAGATTTCCACTTGTTGGTAGGTTTGGGTGCAATAGTAAGTGCTTAGTCAATGGTTTTCTGTCATAGGCTTGGATTTATAAAAACACCTTCCCACTCCATTATTGGTAATCACTACATATGGTCTGGAAACAATAGAAGGACCTCAGCTGCTCATGTCACCACCTCATTGGCTGGCTGAGGGCTTAAGTAGAATAATTGACAATAAGACTCTCCTCTTTGTGGAAGCAAAATTGTTTTGTTAGATTATGTGTGAATCATTCATCTGAACCTCTTAGATCCTCTGGATAATTACACACTAAGGAAGGTATTTGTTACATAATCTGGGCCCTCGATTTTCCTCAGGCCATTTCATGCAACAAAACAGAGACCCAGAGAACCAGCTTCTGCCCTCAACAACCCTCTGCAGCCCAGAGGAGACACGCTGGCCGGACAGGAGCCCTGGGCCTGCTCTCGTGACAGCCAGGCCTTAGCCCTGCAATGACAGCTCTACCGGCTATGACACTTCCACTGTCAGGGCTCTACTAGTGCCCACCTGCTTTATCAGCAAACCTTCTCTAATTAAGTTGACTGCCTGAGCAATGGCTGATTCAAGAATCTGTAGTGAGACCTGATCAGAAATTATTCTTGGGCCATTGACTCTTAAGCTAAAATGGTTTTGATTGGTAAATGGGTCTTTGTTGAGTTCCTTTTAAGGATCTTTTGGGCAAATATACTGAGTCCTAGATGAAAGGCACGGGGCAGTGCCTTAGGGCAAGTAGATGATTGCTGTATTTTAAGAGGGGGAAGGCACTCTTTGTTTTTTGGGTTGTGGTGCTGGCTTCCCTTACTTCCACCCATGCTGATCATCTCAATTTCTTTTTCTATTGTAGGACCCCCTGGCCCACCAGGTAAGAGCTCACGGATTTTCCTAGTTCATGGGGAAGACCTGGGTGCCTAGTTCCCCAGGGTCCCTCAGAAGGGACTGAGGTGGGAAAGGGGGAGTGTCCTCTTCCTTCTCTCTACCCCAGTCACAAGCTCTGCTGCGCCTTCCCACTCGAGAACCTGCCATCACCATTCCCCATCTGCCACTGCTTCAGGTGGGGCCAGCAAACCTAGGGAAGGAAGGGACGAAGCCCCAGAAATCTGGAGAAGGCAGCAACGCCTGGCCACTCACACCAGCTAAAGGAAATCATACTGACTTCGGTGAAGGTGTGTTTACACGTTGCCGTTTCCTGTGTTTTGCTGCAGGACCCCCAGGAGTCGGCGGGTTCCCAGGGCCCAATGGGTCAGATGGACAACCTGGTCCCCAGGGCCCAAAAGGCGAAAAAGGAGCAAATGGAAAAAGAGGGAAAATGGGTATTTTGTCATCTCTTCTAACTAATTTCTTGGTTGTTTATCTCCATTATTGCCTTTTGGTTGGGCCACAGCTGGGTACAGTGGGGATGAAAGGCTGCCTGTCTACATGCAAGGCTGGTTTAGCTCTTGCCCGGAAGCTGCTGGGTTCTGGGGTACCGAGGGCATTCTTTTTGGTCCAACACTGACAAAGCTTTATATCCAGATAGAGAGGCAGAGTCCCCGAGAACTGATTCCCACCCTTCCGCTTGCTCTGATGCAGACCCTCAGGTGGAAGGGAGGGAGCGGGCAGCCCTGGGGAGGGCACCCCGTGGGCTGCATCACAGCTGTACGTGCTGATACCCCAAGTCCTTTCAAGAGGCTGCTCCTGCCCTGCCCTCCCAGTGCCTCCTCCTGCCCAACAAATCTTGTTTTTACAAAGCTGTGGCTGGCATCAACCAGGGACTTCTGCCCTCCTGTGAGTGACAGCATTGCCATCACTCAAGCAAAGGCCTGGAGGCGCCAAGGTGTCAGACGTGTCCAGGGACCAGTGAGAAGCAGGCGCTGACGCAGGGCCCAGCAGGCGGCTAGGGGGCAGGGTTGGGTGAGTTCCGAAGGGCGCTGAGCACCAGCCCAGGGGTGTCCATGGAGAACCCCTGGCAGACTGGCCCAGGCTCAAGTGCAGAAGGTAGAGACCCCTCGGGAGGCTCCTAGGCAGCCTGGTTTGTAGCCATGGTGGAGGGGGAGGCCCCACCACGTCCTCTTGTTTATTTTCAACCTCTTGGCTCTGCTTCCCCATCTCACCTGGACGGGCCTGAGCTAAAAGAACTACTAGAAAGTTCTTCTAGACAGCACAGTAACCCCTTCCAGCCTCTCTGCTCTTATTCCCATAATCAGTTTAAGCGAGAACCAGTGGAAGGGGAGACAATTACTGAGTGGGCCCTCCCCTTGGCAAAGCCTACATGCTCATGTCCCCGGGGTCAGCCTCTGTGCAAATGGGCCCACACAGTCCGAGTCAGCTCAGTCCTCAGAAGGTCCGCAATTACAGCTGGAATGATGGAGTAGTAATGGATCCTTACGTGTTGGATAATAATCATAATTATAAATGAACACCAGCATCAGATAATGATGCTTGTCAGTATGCAGACATTGGGTTTATCCTGGGAAGCGCCCAGAGATGTGGTCAGTCCGGAAGATACAGCAGCGAGCATTAGGAAGGCCACCTGCGAATGGTAGGGTCTGCCGTACTGCACTGGGCGTGGGGCGGGCGGGAAAGGGGTGGTTTTCAGAAAGGCTTGAGGCACATCTTAGAAGAAATGTGCTTAGCATGCAGAACCCACAACCCAGTGAGGGCAAAAAAGAACAAGTTCACTCATTTACACAGCAGATATTGACCCGGTAGGGACTGTCCTACGTGCCGGAAATCCAGAAACAAGAGCGCTAACAAAACCCTTCCTTCACGAAACTTACATTCCAATCTGCACACCGGCAATAAACAAGGTAAATAAGCAGAATATATTGTCTTTCACGTGGTGCTAAGTGCTAAAGAGAAAAAATTGAACAAGGAGGATAGGAAGTGTGTGCGTGTTGGGGTTTGACTGTAGATTGGGAGGCCAGGTAAGGCCTCCTGAGAAGCAAACACCTGGAAGAGGTGAGGGGGGAGCCACGGGGAATCTAGAGGATAGAGAGGGTTCCGGCAGAGCATGGAGTCCAGAGTCAGAGGAGCAGCAAGGAAGCCAGAGAAGATGATGGGTGGAAGCTGCCAGTTGAGTCCACCCACCCTACGATGGGACAGGTGGTTATTACCTTGGTCAGAGCTTTTCTGGCGATGGGCTCCATAGCCAACAAGGCATGGTACGCAGTAGCCAGTTGCTTCTCTATCAAGATGTACCGGACCTCTGCTCCTTTCCATAGTTGTGACCAGGCTCTGGCTGCCAGCAGGAGCAGCAGCAGTGGCAGAAGCAGCAGCCTTCGGCTCAGGCCACGGGCCGAGGTCGGCACAGCCAGCAGCCGTGGTGGTGCCTCCACGACCACACGAGTGTAGACTCACGTCCCTCGGTGCGAGCGCCACTTTTCCGCCTCATTTCTTGGGGCGGCCTTCCCAAAGGTCTCACCCATTATAACAGATTTCAGATTAGAGGAACCCTGCCGACTACACCAGATGTAAGTCCAGGGAAAGGAAATCCCCGGGCAAATACCTCTAAAAACCAAAATCAGTCAAAGGGAGAAATAGTTTAAAACCCATTTATTGCTTACAAAACTGTAGTCCGGCCCATCTCTCTCTCCCCTGCTCCAGCAGCAGCAAAACCGGCCCTCCCCCTCACCTCTCAGGTACAGATAAGCCCTCCTTGCCCAGGTAATTACCCATTGATATGGAGATGAACTTCCATCCACCCCTGAGGAATGATGCAAACGCACTAAAGCCAAACTTCTTTCCACCTCTGAATGCCTCTTGATATGCAAATGTACTAAAGCCAGGCGAGATATTCTGGAAATGTTACAGTTTTACCCACACTGACTCACAAACTTAGTCACATTCCTGCTTTCTTTCAAAGCACTAATCCCTCACTGAAATTCCCTCCCTGTGTTTGCTTGTTGATGTGTGCATGGTCTGACTCCCTGGGGAGAATGTAAGTCCATGAGAAATGGACCATGTGTCTTGCTTAGTCCCAACTTCCAGGGCCTGGAACACCCAGCAAAGGAGGGCAATAGAGTCACTGTTGATTGAATGGACATAATTTGTCCAATTTCCAAAAACTAATAAGTGGAGGAAGCAGGGCTTGAATCCAGGCCTCTCTGACTCCTGGATCCCTGCTTTTAAACACGGCTACACTAAACTTCCAGGCTTGAGGGGGTTGGGCCTGAGAGGTGAGGCTGGCATTATTAGAGGTGCCATGGAGCAGGGGCAGGCTGGACAGACGCCTCTGGAACTGATGCTGTTAATTATGGAAGAAGGCAGGGCTACAGACCCCCTCCAACCTCAGCCTGATGCTGTCTTACCTGGAGACCTGCAGGACATGTGCAGGAACACGCCGTTCAAGGAATAATCACCTGCCAGGCAGACAGAGGTCAGCTGCCTCCTGTCCCTGCTCGTGGGGCAGAAGGGAGCACCTGCCTTGGTCCCTGACTGGCTCTGAGGTCTTGGGCAAGTCGCTTCCCCTTTGGGCCTTGGGCTCCTCATCTGTAGACTGAAGAGGTCGGGTTCCAACAATGGTCCCATGGCTCCCGATTTCTAAATAGCCCGTGCTGGTGTGTTTGTCTATGAAGCAAAGACTGTGTCACATATATTCTCTTATTGGACGCAGCTCTCAGCCAGCCCCAGCTGAGACTCAATAAATAGCTAATGAATGAATGAATGAGAATAGAACATAGTTTCTATCCGTAAGGGCTTCCCTTCCAGTTGAAAGAGAAGATGGATCTTACACCCAGTATGTACTTGATAGCTGGCTATTCTGATATGAAGACGGCTTTATTCTGTGCAGCAGATAATACTGCCAGAAGAAAAAGCTGAACTTCCCTGTGCAGATAATGAACAAATAGGACCCTTTGTAGAGGATGGATTGAGTAAAAGAGCTAAGTGTAATGGACAAAAAAGAGAAGTGTGGACAACATCTTGGCAATAAGCAGAGGGGAAGTAAGGAGGGCATTGCAGGGGCAAACAGAAAGGCCCAGCCCAGAGGAGCTGTGAGTGAGGCTGTCACTGTCCCTGGGTACTAGAGAGGACCCAGGCTGGATCAGGGTGGCGCCAGGGGCTTCAGCTCCATGTCTGTAGGAGGCAGCTGGGAGCCACTGTGATTCTTAGAAGAAGACTAACCTGATGGAAGCAGAGTGGACCTCTAGCCTAGCCATTGGTTCCAGTAGATTGAAATATCAAAGATGACGCTCTGGTTATCAGATAAAGTTTCTGACCTTAGGAATGCTAAGAACAATGGTGGGACAGCAGGGCACCAGAGCCTATGGCCTGGTTTGGGTCCTGACCTTCTCCCACTTACTATTTGCCCTTGGCTGACTTACTTAATCTATGTCACAGTCGCCTCAACTGTAAAATGCAGACAATAATAGTATCAACCTCAGTGTGATTCGGAGGATCAAATTAGTATATATGTATATATATATACGGCACTTAGAATAGGGCCAGATGCATACTAAGTGGTATATTAGTGTTAGCTAATATTGCTGTTGTTTCCAAAAATGCGGAAGGAGAAACTTGATTTTAGATCAAAAGGAAATCTAAGGAAAAATGCCCATACTATTGAAAACACCAGCTTAGATTTGTAGAGAATTCAAGAGACTCAAAGGTCGATTTTGCAACCAGCATCTTCTATAACATTTGACTTTCTATGCCTCAAAACCCAAAATTTTCTTTCTCTCCACCCGTCTCTCACTATCTCACTTAAGAGGTAATGATTTTCTTCTCTGAAAATCAAATCCCCATGAAAACAGAAATAACTGTCCTCTTCTTTACTCATCCCAGTCTTGGGACTGGGTTTTGAGCTCCCTTTCCCCCAACCCCATGGGTGACAGATGGTTCTGCCAGAAATAAGATGTCCTCCCTCACCCCCTGCTGCAGAGATGATGGAGTTGACCCCAGGGACACCATCACACAGCTCTAAAGCTGGAGACATGGTTTGTTCTGAGTGGGTGCCACCGGGAAGGAAAATAGCAGAGAGCCACTTTTAGCACACGAGTTAGACAAGCAGAATCTGGCCTTTCTTCTCTGGCAGAATGCGCTGACTCGAAGCCTGCCAGGAATCACGGGACCAACGGTGCCAGGGTCCAGGCTATGCAGTGTAACAGTGTCACAGTTACATTCAGTGCCGCTGAATTGGGGCAGGGTAGAAAATACCACACATGGGTGGTCTGATGGCACGTGTGATTAGATGTACTTCTGTCACACCTCAGCCAGTGCGTGGCCAAGGCGGTGAAGGGAACTTTCTCAGAGGTGATGGTCGTAAGAGGGCAAAGTCAGACTGTGCATAGACACGTTGTCCCCACCTTTTCTTTTTTTTAAATTGAAGTATAATTGATATACATTATATTAATTTCAGGTGTAAAACAGTGCTCAGCAATTATATACATTCCTAAATGCTCACCATGATACGTGTAGTTACCATCTGTCCCCCACCCTTTCTTAACGAAAGCTTAGAAATAATCTTGCACACCCAGCAAAGAGTCAAAATACATCCTTAAGTAAAGATCTTTAATATCTTTAGCTTTCAATACCCGCCGTGTGAGGCCTGCCTTACAATGCTGCATTGCAGTGTGAACATTTTCCTATTTCACACCTGGCCTTTTTGAGAAAGAAAATAAAAGGCACAAAAGGAAGGAGTAAAAGAAAAGGGGAAATCGGATGTGATGCATAAGGCTCTTGTGACTAAATTAAATGCCTGAAATAGGAAGCCCTGAAGTAATGAGAAGATATAATTTCCCTGAGCATAGCTGAGTCTGGGTCATCTGAAACCTTCAGAAGGTATCGGTTATACTTGGTGCATTGTGCCAACTGGATTCCATGGCAACGTTCTAGGCTTTTGTGCCCTTCAGATAATGTGCCCAATTGCCTATTTAATATACTGACAAAAGAACATCTTCTCATTCAGAGGTGCCTGATTAAGGGCTCTTAAATGAGCAAACGCTTTCCAGCAAGATGTCCTAATGACTGTGGGCAGGGATGACCCAGAGCCGTGGGCTTTCGGGGCTGTTCTAAGAGATGCATTATGAGCCATGTCCCACCCAAGAGGCATGACTGGGCCCCCATGCACCCCAATCCACAGCAGAGCAAAGGCTGCTAATGGGGGGCCTTCCCCTGCTCTTCTTCACATCCTCTTCACTGTGCCCCCAGCCCCTCCGTCAGGGCACAACGCCCACCCAAGACCACCGCCGGCAGAGGCAGGGAGCCTGGGGCCTCTGCTTCTGCAACAGCTGGATTTCATGGTTTCCATTGAGATGGTCTTTTATGGTTGGCTGAAATCTAGCAAATGTTTCTTTATTCAGTGCATTTTTTAATGGTGTCAACATTTTAAGGTTCTTTCTTACCCTGCTCTCTGCCCTGGAATGGTCTGTGTATGGGGGTCTTGACTTTGGAAGAGCAGAAACCGTCTTGAATATTTATCACTCCCCCAGGAAAAAGGAAATGTGCCAAGAGCTTTGGGTGTATATGTCAGGGAATACTCGCTTCTGATGGCAGTGCAGAGTATTCTAATGCAATCTGTGGTGCAATGTGATGTAATGGCCTCCCCATTGCTGAGAGGGCTTGAGAAGAGCTAGTGGAATAGAAATGTTTTTAGTGTTGGATGGGAGGTTGAACTGAATGACCTCGAATAGGTGCCTCCCAACCCAGAAGTCTATGATTCTCTTGGGATGGTCACACTGGAATCCTATGGGGCTGTAGGAAGTGAGGGGCAGGGGGCAGGGCATCCCGTTTTGGTTTTCAATCTGGAGGGTGGGCAATTGCCCCACAAAGATGACTGTTGGAGAATAGGCACTGGCCAAATAGAGGGGGCAAAGGAGAGGGGTCCAGAGGCATCACTTAGCCAGAGCGCATAAGGGGCATGAAGACTGGCAGGGTTAATTAGAAAAAACAGTGTATCCTAAGCCCTCTTGGTTATAGAGGTTGAGAGAAACTAAAGATTACTTCTGCTAAAACATGCCTCCAGCTGTTCTCTACTGCCTGAAATCTCTGCCACTTTGAGCATTATCTCTACTGAGCAGTGTTTCCAGGAATCCATTGTCTAAATGTGCAAATAGGACCTGCAATAGAGGTAGAGTATCATTTTAATTGAGTTTTATCTGGCCGTATCTTTGCATGATATTAAGTGATCACTTTCCCTCTCAAGGCCCCAGTGTCCCTAGGTGCTCATGAGTAACGTTTTTTATAGACTCCTTGAGATTTTTCTACATAAACAGTCATGTCACCTGCACATAAAGACGATTTTCATCCATTCTTTCAAATCCGTTTGCCTTTTCTTTTACCTTGCTTTATAGCATTGGCTAGGCCCTCCAGTACAGTGTGAAATAAAGTGATGAAAGTAGATACCCTTGTCTTGTTCCTGATCTTAAGCAAAAAGCATTTAGTTTTTCGCCATTAAGATGATGTTAACTGTAGGGTTTTTCCTAGATGCCCTTTTTCAGATTGAGAAAGTTTCCTTCTATTTCTTGTTAGATGAAGATTTTTGTTAAGAATGGGCATTGAATTTTATCAAATACCTTTTCTGCTTCTGCTGAAATGATCATATGATTTTTGCTTAAATTGTTAATATACTGCCTTACATTAACTGAATGGTTCAAATGTCAGACTCCTCTGGCATTCAATTAAACTACTTCCAGCTCAACTTAATCTTTTTGAAACTTGTTTTTAAGCTTTGTTATGAAGGAGCCAGAGTAGTCTTTACCCTCTGGCTAATAAAGCCTCACTACTCAGACAAGACTTTTCCAGGAACTCTACCCAATGTCCCATCATTTTCTGAGATGTCTCTGCTTTGACTGGTGGGAATGATACCATTTCCCTGCGCAAGCTCTGAGAGTTGTATAATATCTACTTTCTGGCCATTCCTTTCTGCCTTGTAGAGTTTCACCCTACACAGATCATTGCCCAGCCAGACTCAAGGAAATCCCTTTGAAATTCTCCAGAACCCTTTCTATGCCAATGCCCCCTCTCATGTAGTCTCCCTCACAAACTGCAGCCGCCTGTGTCTCCCCAAGCTCTGGTTTTCACCTCCTCATCTCAGTGAAACTGTAGGCTCTGTCTGGGTTCCCCTCCCCGCGGTGCTGTCGGGAAACCACCTGCCAAGCAGCGGGCCAGGGCAATCATATCTGGCCCTCGCTGGCTTCCTTTCTCCCAGGGATTAGAATGCTATGCTGCCTAAAGTCCAGTGCTGAGACGAGTCACTGTGCACCTCTGGACCATCTCCAGCTGCGGGCGGCAGGACTGCAGCTCTGCCGTGATGGCTCCCCAGGAGCAGAGGCAGATTGCACCTCTGCATTTGTTCACACATCACCATCCCCCTTAACGCTGGTCCCAAAGCACCTTCACCTGTTTGGTACTTTGGTTGAAGGCATTTTACATTAGACTATCACAAAATGGGGATTGGAGATGGACTCAGATCTTTGCTGTTCACTTGGTAGCATCCGTTATAAGCATTGCAGGCCTTAGTTCCAAGTCCTATAAAATGAGAGTAAGCGGTTCTGACCAGCCTACCCCTCTGGTACGTTGTGAGACATAAACCAAATAAAGAGGATGGCAACACCCACCATCCCAGCCCCCCTCCACCCCCACGTGAGACTTCCGACTGGGCCCTACCTTTCTTCTGCTCTTGCAGAGGTCGTCCCTCTGTGGCTCACTCATCTCTCCAACATGTTGGCCCGACCAAATATCTGTAAAAATATTCACCAGAGCCACCTGCAAGTTCTATTCTTTAATGAATCTGTAGTTGTGCTGCTCTCCTAACGTGGTTATGAAGTGTTACGTGTTCGGTGATTGAAACTGCCTCACCTTAAAAGTACGAACAACAGCTTTACAGAGCAGCGTGCCAGAATTTCTTGCACAACAGGCTAATGAGCCCCTTCTTTCTCCAGGGCTACCTGGAGCCATTGGAACTCCAGGGGAAAAGGGAGACCCTGGTGAGCTGGGCTTGACTGGAAACGAGGGACTGGCAGGGCAGAAGGGTGACAAGGGAGACAAAGGGGACGTGTCCAATGATGTGCTCCCCACAGGTAAGGCGCTGCTGCTCGGGCACTTTCCCAGGGTGAACAGGCCCGGAAGCCAGCCTGGTTTCCAGCACAAGGGCTTCCTCGAGTCCCCTCTCCTTATCTGCCTATGTGTCCATCTGTTCTGCAGCATGTGTTAGAGTTCCGTGCTTCCAAAGAGGAGAAAACTGTGTGTGTTGCCCCAAAGTTAGTGAGACCAAATCTGAGCTTGGAAAATTCAGGTCTAAATATCATGATTGGATTGAATTAGGATGAAGGAAGCATGCTTTTTCCAGATATCTATTCATTCCAGCCCAATTCGCAACAGGACAAGCAAGCAAGCAACTTAAGATTCCTAAGACAGCTGGCAGAAAGCACCGGCCTTTTCTTCACAGACAAGGTAGGGCCATCCTCCGGCCCTTAACCTCGGCTTTTTGACAGAGTCGGGCAGACATGCTGCTCTTCTGCTTTGTCTGGTTTCCAGCCTAGGTTCAAAGCAGGTATTTGGCATCCACGGGGTGGAATAGGGGTGCAGCAAACCACAGAAAGATAATCATGTGGTGGGAAAGGAGGTGACAGCAGATGGCCACGGGGGAGGAAAAGGCCGAAGAATTTTCAAAGCACGATACTTTGGAGACCATTTGTATTATAAAAATATAACTATCTTGTTAATATAGTCTATAAACATTTTTTTTAATATCAGAGAACACCATTTACAAACCAGGGACTTGGCTAGTAGCTAGGAATGTGAATATAAAAAGATAAAGACATGAGTTCTGTCCTCAAGAAGCTGGATAACAGAGGTTCAGAACAGTGTCGCGGAATCAGACTCCCATCCATCCGTTCAAAATGTATCGAGAGCCTGTTATTTGCTAGGCATTGCACAGGGACCAAAGCATCGAGGAAAGATAAGATTGTGTTTACATGCTTTGTTTCACAAACAGGAAGATTTCTATGCAAAATGCATGAAATTTAAAAAGCATTTTGACAGGATCATATATATATATATGAATATGCTTCAAAAATATGAGGTCTTGTTATGCTTCAGTACTATGGGAAGTCTGCACATCTGGAATATATCACTTCCCTACAGTACTGCCCAAGGGAGGGCTGATGACAGACCATTCAGAAAAGCAACACCCTTGAGATACCCGTTCCAGAGACCAGGCCAGAGCTGGGTGTGTCCCCTGGACAGAGGGCAGACAAGGCCCAGGAGGGCTGGATCCTGTCTGCCCCGCCTACAGACCTCTACACCTTTGGAGTGGGCCTGGCCCCACCTCTAGCCTCCTGACCCCGGCTTGCCGTCTCTAGAAAGGCTGAAAAGACTTATTTGGTTTGGCTGGGAAGAGGCAGCTTAAGAGACTTTAGATCCCCAGCCAGTCCAGAACGGGAAGGTAGGGCCGAAGGGCTGAATAGCCCGGCCTACTGGCATCTTTATGAGAGCTCTGCAACCAGTGGCCCCTGCAAAGGGCTGTACCCACATTGGCCACCTGAAGTTAGAGGTGCGGAGGGGTTCCAGCTGGCAGAGCACTCGCCCAGTGACCTCACGGGATTCTCACAAGGCAAGACAGGGAGTAGAGACTCAATCTGCAAATGAAGAAACAGGCTCAGAGGGTTGGGCCGCCTGCCCAAGGTCACAAGGCAGGACCCTGATTTCCTTTGCCACCCAGAGCAGTGCTTCTTGGACCTTACAGCACATGAGGAGGCTTTAGAAAAATACAGATGACCAACCTTCCCACTATTTTGATCTAACTGACCTGGGATGGGGCCCAGAAACTGTATTAGAGCTCTTTAGGGGATTCTAACAAGCCATCACAGTTGAGATCCATAAACATAGGCCCACGAAAACAGGAGGAGCTTTGCAGTGAGACACAGCTGAGATTGAGGCCCAGCCCTATTCTGGTTGTGACCTTGAGCAAATAAATGCCTGAACTTCCCTAACACTCAGGTCACTGAGCGACTACTAAAGCTCTACCTCACAGAGTACTTGGGAACAACAATGGGGGGGAGATTTATGAAATCTGTAGCACAGTCCTGGAACTAGTTGGAACTCAACACCTGCGAGAGATGTTTCCTCAACCCTGCATGGACAAGCGCTAGAATAGAGAGACAAGGTGCCTGGGAAGTGGGAGCTTAACAAGCACCCTGGGGCAGCTCATTCTCCTTTTCCCATATGTGAAACCCGTTTTTGTTCATGGCTCTTTAATCAGTCTCTCTCCCTCTTTCCCTCTCTCTCCAGGTGCCACAGGTGACCAAGGCCCACCTGGCCCACCTGGCCCGCCTGGGCCCCCCGGCCCTCCAGGTCCCCCAGGACCCCCTGGAAGCAGAAGGTCCAAAGGCCCTCGGCAACCAAACATGTCCAGCGGCCAGTGCCCAGGTCACCAACCTGCTCCAGGGAGCCTGGCTCTTCAGCTAGTGACCCCAAATTCCTGGGCTTTACCCAGTCTTTGCAACCAGATTTTTAAAATAGAGGCAGGAGATTTTGTTCAAAGCAAGAGTTCCCCCTTGCAACATGCTCGTGGGAAGCCTGAACAGTCTGCCCTGGGGTTGAGGACTGGTGGCAAGTTTAGAACTGGGCCTCCCACCCCCTTCCCTCATCCATTTCTCTTCGTTTATCACCAGACTATTCTGCTTCCTTGCAAAATCCACCATCCTTCTCCCCTGAAACAGTCTTGAAGGCCAAGCTGTTCATTGTTGGAGCGTGGACATCCTGACTGATGCTGGGGAGGCCGTGGGAAAGTTCAGACTGGTGAACTCCCCACCAATACTACCGTTCTGCCATCACCACCACTGAGCTTTGAGGGCTGAGAACGTGCCAAGCCCAGTGCTAGGGCTCAGGCCACCTAATTCTCACTCACAGTTACAAAACTGGAACCCAAGGAGCTAAGCAGCTTTCCCAAGGTCACTCGGTTAGAAAGTGACTGCTAGGATTCAAACCCAGGTCTACCTGACTGTAAAGGCCCTGCTCCTCGAGCTCCTTCCCTTCAGAGATGGGAATTCACGCTCTGAGCCTAAGCTAACCAGGGGCAAAGAGCACCTGACCTCTGGCAGGCCAAGAGGACTTGCTCTGTGAGAGGGACGGCCACAGGATTGAACGGTCATTAGAAACCAAGGGCCATATGCATGGGAAATACTTCTAGGCGACCTTAGACGCCTCCCCAGAGGGGTGACCTGGGACCCAGCCCCTGCTGAGGCATAAGGAGGCACGGCTTGCTGGCACTTCGGGGGTCAACAGGAGGGTCCCGACTGGAGCTTCTGCCGCACCTGCTGTGGATTTCACTGCCCCTTCCCGAAACGGTCTTTACTTCCACTTGCTGCACTGTCCTTTCTGGAAGACATTTTGGCAGCACACACCCAGCTGTCAGAGTGGGTGAATCTGTGCTTTCAGGGATGTCACCATCTCCCCACCCCAGTCAATGGAGCCTGATGATAATTCAGCACTTAGCGCCTTGTTTAATTGCAGCTGAGCGGCTCCTTCCCGGACCGTCAGCACCACCCCCTCCATTAGCTTCAGCCCTTTGTTCAGCTTCTCCTGGAGAATGAGCTGAGCAGACCCTTCTCCGCACAGACGGCTGACCTGAACTTCTGCGGAATTCTAATGTGCCGAGGGCGCTGTCAGCCTGTGGGAGCAGGTGCCTGGAGAAGCACCCTGCTCTGCCTAGCCCATCTCTAAGAGGCTAGCAGCAGGGGCTGGGACCCAGAGTTGTGAAAACTGCTTTAAATGAGAGGCCATTATCCTCCAATCTATCTCATGCATCATGGAAATGAGTCCTCGGTTGCTAGGCATCCCGCATATGAACCTGGCCTTCTCTCCTGCTCCAATTCCATGTCTTTAACCACCCCCTCGGGACCTGCTTTAGAAGCAGGTCACGGGAGCCCTTTCTTCAGGCTAAGAGCAGGAGGGGCTCTCTGCCCCTTTCTTGTTTAAAGCCCAAGTTCTTAAGCAGAAACTCAGGCAGCAGGATTGCATGTGGGGGAATCATATCAGGTCCCTGAGGTTGCTCTCATCAGGAGCCTTTAGAGAAAAAAAGACTCACCCAGCTAGAAAGACGTTCAGAGGTCGTGATGAGCCCTGCACCCATTTCTGCTCATAAACAAACCTCTCCAGACTGTTCTGTGAGCTTCCCTAGTGATGGTGCAGGCCCTCCTTTCTATCTACAATCACGAGTGATTTGAACCCCTCGGAATTCGACTAGGCAAGTGGGCCTGGCTTTTCTCAGGAAGCCTGATTTGCCCCAGCCTGCCCCAGACCAGGGCCCTTACCCCAGCCAAGCCACTTCCTCTCATCTGCACCTGGCCATGATCCTTCCACCTCTTGTCTTCCTTCTGCCGCTCCAAACCGCCTCTCCACCAAAGTCCTGAATCACTCCCATTTGTTAAGGGGAACCATGACAAACCGAAGAGGATGCATTCCAGTTCAGGTGTATCCTCAAACCAACCATGACTCAAAGACCTAAGTCCCACAGGCCTGCAAGGACAGACAGGTGGGCATTGATAGCGGGGACTCATGCGGCCCTGGACCAGGCTGCCTGTGGACGCCTTCTCTCTGTGAGTCCTTCCTCTGGAGGTCCAGGAAGACAGGGTAAAGCGGGCCACCCCACCATGAGGTCCCACCAGCTTCTCTGAAAGCGAAGATACTTCTAGAAAAATGCCATCTGTGATAGCAATACCGCCTGCCCAGGGAGGCCAGGAGAGTGTCAGGAAGCCTCTCCTTCCCGCAGACTGCGCAGGGCTCGAACAGCTGACTCAGGCCGCTGTCCCCCTTGTTCTGACTTCCTCTTGGGATTATATTATCTCAGCAACTGTGGTCATGGGCAGCCTGTTGGGAACTCACCAAGCGGGGCAGAAAATTCCGAAGTGTAAGGCTTGTTTAAAAGCAAGCAACCTAAACACTTGGTGGGCCTATTGTAAGGGATGTTTATGGGACCAGAGTCTGGAATGAGGTGGGAGAAAGCACCAGTTATAAAGTTACGCAAGTCTCGTCATGCCAGCTGCCCTCATTGTTGTTACCGTTATTCAGGTGAGACGTGCGCTATACCAAATGATGACACCTTGGCTGGCAAAGCTGGTGAGAACGGCAGTGAACACCACTCCCCACTCGCAGGTAGGGAAGCAGAGCAGCCTATTTTGAAATTCAGAAACTGGATGCCTCACAGTCATAATGGACAGGTGAGTACCTTTCCTTTCTCCTCTGGTAGCATCCATGATCGCTTCCATTGGAAAGCCAACGCAAGTGTTAAAAGTCACAGAGACATTTGGGACTTGGATGAGAGAGTCGGCTAACAAGAGCGATGAACGCATCTGGGTGACTGAGCATTTTTCAGGTACTTTCACTTGGCAGGTGATGCAAGTCTGTTGTAATTGTTCCTTTCACCTGGGGCCTATCTTCAGGCCTATTCCATTTCTGTGTGTCTGAAGTCCGGTGAATCGGTGTAACAAATTGCTCTTTATTTGCAAAAACACAGGTAAGAATGCTTTCCTTGGTTGAGCACACTGCGACAAGCTTTGCAGTTCAGGTCACAGAGACGTGACTGGGGCACCCCCAATGCAGATTCACCAATTTTAGGCAAATTATCAAAGGAAACAAACAGCATTATGACTGATGGCCTTTTGGCCATCTTTCTCAGATATCTGTTGGGCCGAGGGCCCGGGGGGGGGGGAAGGGGAAGGCCATCTTGCAGGCACAGTGCACCCGAGCTCGACCCCAAGTCATACTGGGTCCACACAGGGATGGTCGGGTTGCTAGGGGTGGTAGCAGCGGCCTCGCTGCAGAAGGGGATCTGGACAGACTCCCGGGTCAGAGCGGCGGCTGCACTACACGGCTTCATCCCATGAAGGCCAGACCCTCAGCTGGTAGTGACTGCGCAGGGCTCCAGAGAGAGAGGACCGCTGGGGACTGGCCGTGGCTGCCGTGGAGTGCGGGACGAGGCAGGCGGCCACTGCCCAGGCGCCCGTACGTGCTGTGTCAGGTGTGGGCCTGTCTGTCTGATGCACCATTTTGTAAACAGTGTGTGTGTTGGGGTGGGGGTGATTCAGCGTTCCTGGAAGGACCAAAGCCAGCTCCATGGCTACCATGTTTGGCAGAAGGAATCCACAGAAGAGGATTGGACTTTGACTCTGCAAGTCCAAGACTGCAAACTGGACCAGGACCCTTGCGGGACCTCCCTCTCTCCCTCCCCACTTTGAGTGCCTCCCCCGACTCCCTCCCAAGCGTGACGGTCTCTCCCTGGCTTCCCTCCTGCAGGCATCAGGGTGAAGGAATTCCAAGACCAGCTCTCTCTGCTGAACGGCAGCTACGCGCTCATCCACCTCCCGTACTATTTCCACGGCTGCGGGCACGCCGTTCACAACAACGCTCTCTACTACCACAAAGGAGGCTCCAGCACCGTAGTGAGGTGAGTGTGCCGGGCCACAGCCGCCCTCCTCTGGGCCACGCAGCACCTTCTCACGCCGCCGGGCGGCACCTCTTTAGTTCCCCCCAAGCTGCGCAGGCGTAAGGACTGAGGTTCCATCACCTCGGTGTCCCAGGGCCCGGCGCACAGCCAGAGGTCAGTCGGGCTTTGGGGACTGGATGAGCCACGGGACGTGCTGGGCCAGCCCCCGCCTGGGCTCCGCACTGACTGCAGCGCCAGAGGGCACTGGGCCTGGAGGGACGGGCTGCAGCTCTCCCAGCTGGGGCGGGAGGACGGAGGCGGCTGGAACCCGCGCCCCTTCTGGCAGCATGGGGTCACACGCTGAAAAAGGGTTTCTTCTGAAACACGTTGGCTGTGAAGTATTTCGGGTCGGAGCCGAGGTCACGGAAGACGGACTGCAACGCCGAGTCAGGCGTCGGTCGGCGTGTCATCCGGAGGGGACCCTCGCCAGGCGCCCTCTCCTCTCTCTGCCTTCCCGAGGGCAGGGTGGGCGGCCCCCGGGCAGACAGTGCCGGGCAGCGGCCCGGCCCCCCGGCTCCCCACGGGACTGCTGAGTGGGCTTCAGGGCTCAGGGAGGAATCACATTATGGGCGTCAAGAGACAGAAGCGGGTCATCTCGGCAAATCAAGGGAGAGCGAACCCAGTCGGGGTCTCCGCCTCCCCACGCCGTGGCTGTGGACAAGAGCCTCCGTGTCCTCAGTGACCATGAACGTGGACAAGAGCGTGTGCGGCCCTCCGCTGTACCGCCTCGGAAATGATTCCGGTGTCATGAGAGCCGTGGTCCTGGGCATTCGAAACAAGCGACAAGGACCGCGAGGGCTTCCCGGGCCCCTCTCCCGCCCGCCCCCCACGGTGAGGGCGTCCTGCACGGCCTTGCTGGCCTCGGAGCGCTGGGTTAGGAGGGGGCAGGTCTCCTCTTATAACGAGCAGGGAAACCCGCCCCGAAGACCCTGCCGGACTCCCTCGTCATCTCAGCAGCTCCGGGCCACCGCGCCTGGACAGAGTCTTGTGCTGACCGAGAAGGACCCCCGAGCCAGCCCCTGTTCTGACGTCAGCACTCTCACTTAATCCTGAGGCTCCCCGCTGCCGTTTGTATAGGGCTGTTGTTACACGGGGATGGGGTGCCAGGAGCTTCTGAGGCGAGTGAGCCCCAGGAAAAGGACGGCCACGCTAAGGCAGAGCGCCTCCCGAGGAAGCCAAGCCTGTGGAGGCCCTGCTGCGCTGGCCGCCCGCTGCAGGGAGGGGCTGGGTGTGGGCGGGGGCGTGGGGGGCAGACGGACCAGACTTAGAGCCTTTCCTGCTGCGAGAGACAAGCCTCCGTCAAGAAACACGGCTGCTAGGTGCCAGCGCCGGACCACTGGTTCCGATGGACCAAATGCCAGTCCCAAATTCCAGGCATGCAAAGGAAGGAGAAACTAGGGAGCTGAGATGGGCAGGCAAGGCCTTCTCAAGCCCTCCTCTTCTCTGGTTTCTTTTCAAACTAATTCTTTTCAAACGACTTGTTAATCGGCTTCACGTTAGTTCTGCTCCAGGGCGTATCTGCCTGGAGAGCCCTCCGTTCTCATTTCTTCTGCTTCTCAATGGCGCCCTCTAGTGTTCTTTTCTTTTCGCCTAGTGTCCCTAAATTTTCATTCCTGCAGTTGGGTACCTTTGAATCATAATCCACTTCTTGATACGGTCTAGGTTTGTAGTCTGTCAAGTCAGACAGCCTCCAGGAGCTGAGGAGGTGGGGTTCCATCTTGCAGCTTAATTTATCCAGCCACTTACCCTGACAAGAAAATTGACTTCTCAGCCATGAGTTTGTTAAGTCTCTTCTCAGCTGGTGACCTTCTTAATTTAGACTGCTGTGAAATTTTTGTCTTAAAACTCCAGCATGGAGTAGAGGGAGAAGCCCCGAGTTTAGACTTAAAAATTTAAGTTGAAACTTTAGCTCTGCTACTTATTCATATACCTGGGCCAGTCACTTCTCCTTTATCACTTGTTAAAATTAAAGGAGTGTTTTAGATCGTCTTTTGAGGTCCCTTGCTAAGAATCTCTGAGCAGGCATTTCATGAGGCCAGCAAGCACCAGAGGATTCACGATGTCGAGGAAGTTTCCTGAGGTCACATGGCTTGTAGGTGGTCACTTAGTTGTAGTCACCATCCTTACAGACCTGCTGCTCAGGGCATTTGGGGCAGCCAATAGAACGGGCATGCCCTGGAACTTATTAGAAAATGCAGAATCCCTGGCCACACCCCAGTTTCATAGAGGAGACTTTAAAAAAACACCTTTGTCCACAAAAATAGTGACTTAAATCTACTTTTTATACATTGCAGATTCGAATTTGGCCAAGAAACATCACGAACTCTGAAGCTTGAAAATGCCTTTTATTTTGATCGTAAATACCTCTTTGCGAATTCCAAGACTTATTTCAGTTTAGCTGTAGATGAAAAGGGCCTTTGGATTATCTATGCTTCAAGTGTGGATGGCTCGAGCATCCTTGTAGCCCAGCTGGACGAGAGGACATTCTCTGTGGTGCAGCACATCAATACTACGTACCCCAAATCCAAGGCTGGCAACGCCTTCATTGCCAGAGGGATCCTCTATGTCACGGACACCAAAGATACAAGGATAACATTTGCCTTTGATTTGTTAGGAGGGAAACAGATCAATGCAAACTTTGATTTAAGAACTTCCCAGTCTGTTCTTGCCATGTTATCATACAATATGAGAGACCAGCATTTATATTCATGGGAAGATGGCCATTTAATGCTTTATCCCGTGCGGTTTTTGTGAGCTCCCTCAAAGCAGTGATGGAATGCACTCTACTCCCGTCAGTAAATTTCAGATATTCCCTGGAACAATTTATATCCCAAAGAAAACTTTAAGGGTAGCCAGATACTTAACTGTCATAATCTCATGACACGAGTATTTATATGGTCAGGGAGCCCCCTTTAGATTCAGATTCCTTGAGAGAAAATAGCAACAGATTGGAAGTCAAGATGGTTGAGATATAGTGATTCCTCCACAAACCAGCTGGGCAAGTTTCCTCTCCCTCTGCGGGTCCTGTTTTTTCCCCACTGGTAATGTGAAAAGGCTAGCTAACATGACCGGAAAGATACCCTCTTGGGAAATGCTGTGATTCTTAGCTGTTCCTGTTTTCACAACTTTTATGTTTGGTCTTCAGCCACTTGCTGAGCACATTTACCTCCGAGTTGATAGGCCCAATTGCTTGAGCAATGAATTCCGTAGTGCGGATTTACATTTGGTAAATTCGGGAAGCTGCATGGGCCCTTTAAGGCTGCTGAGGGGCCATGTGACCCACAGCGTGTAGCTGCACCTGCCACCCCAGCGCCACAATGGCTGTTATCCTCAGCTCCTGGCGGCCAAGATTAGCAAAAGCCAGGTACTGCCACATACTCAGGTTTCCTAATGAAACAAACAGGTTCCCGTCAATTTCTTACCCTGATGAGATGCGGCTGAGGGTCAGAAACTGACCCCTCAGGTCACACTGGCCCCCTTTTCCACAGCTATGGATCTATGATCAGAGTACTAAATATTGTGTGAGTGGGCATTAATCTGGCTAGAACCATGGGAAGCACTTAGCAGTTTCCAGAAGAGAGGCACCATTTGTGGTTATTATCTATAACAAGGATGGCCAACTATGGCCCTTGGGCCAAAGCCAGCCCATCCCCTGTTTTTGTAAATAAAGTGTTCCTGTAACAGAGTCACACACATTTGGTTATGTATTAGTCTGTGAGTACTTTTGCTTTACAATGGCAAAGTCGAGTCCTTGCAAAAAAGTTGAGAAGTGGCTGAGAAACCCTAAAACACTCATCCTCTGGACCTTCACAGCCAAAGTTGGCTGACCACGACCTGGGATAGAAAGTGAGTCTGATTCTTGGAAGGGCTGATTCACCACAGCCTGTTTGTTATGTTTTGTTTTGTTCCAGACTTAGAAGTGGTAATGTATATGGCTCAAGTTTTTGGAAGAGGGGAAAGGTGAGAACACCGTAAAAGCAGTTAGTGAGCTGTTCTTTCCCTAATACTGTTTCAAAGGATGTGATCTGTTCCCCCTGGATGCCAGGAGAAAATCCAGTTTAGCTTGCTCCTAAATGTGCTTAAATACATATGTTTTCTGCCAGTTCAGTTCTTCAAACATCCTTCAGCCCTGCCCGGGGTCCAAGCAGGGCCACTGAGAAGAGAGTGGAAGCCACTGGGTCCTGCAGCCAGGAACAGGATCCAGGGAAACTCTTATGTAAAGATTTTTCATCAATTTGCCCTGACTGAATTCATGTGTGTGTTGGTGGAGAGCTTCTGGAATTTCTTCACTGGGTCCCACTCCATTCTCAGAGGCCCACTCCATTCTCAGGGGCCCAAGTCCTGGTTGATACCATCTTAATAGAAGCATTTTAAAACTTAGAGGATTTACAGGTTTAAATATTTAAACCTCCCCACCCCTTGAAAATACCTAGGCGGCTATTAGGGACATTTTTATTGTTGTGTTCTCAAAATAATGGGTATTTGAAACTTTCCCCCCACTTTTTAATTAGACTGGTTGTGTCATGTTACAACTTTAAAAAATACTCTTTTCAGATTCATGTGTTATAACAAAGTAAAATAGAGTTTCATGTTCAAGATCAATGTGCCTAATGAATGCTAGCATTCTTTTAAAGTATGTAAATATAAATATTGCTATTTATGGATACAGGGGACCTGGATATGAATATGATTTCATAGTAATAGTCATATCAGTAATAGTAATATATACAATTCTAATTGTATATATGGTAGCAATCAAATGAGGTTACTGAATTAGCATATATTCCTTTTGGTATCTGAGCTATCTTGGTTGCCCTAGTTGTGGGTAAGAAATCATACTCTCACTACTAGAGTAGCTCAAACTGGGATTTTTTTTTTTTTCTTTTTTTTTTTTTTTGGCTATAGCAGGGAATAATGGAAGGACAACTGCATTTGACCAGCATTTAATGGGTAATTTTATAATATGGCTGAAAGTTTGTCTTTACAAAGTGAAAAGAATTATGCTTTTATTCATTTTTTCTTGCAAATAGTACTGTCTTTTAAAAAAGTTAGGGCTCACTGCTAAAATAGCATGTACAATCAAATGTTTTTAAGTCAAGATATCTTTTTAGCAGTTTACACTGTCATTTATAACAAAGTTGCTTTAAAGTACTTCCCAAATATCTGCACTTCTGATGTCAGAATCACACCAGATAACTCTCTAATTCTTCTTTAATCTAAAGTAGATAATTTCCAACCCCACTGGCAAGTCAATAAAACCATTCCTCCCAACTTCAGAGATAAGCTGGACCCTATTTCAAAGCGTTTTCTTTCAAACTGATAACGTGTCAGACTGAAGCCAGCAGGAGGTTACAGACTCAATGTCTCATTGAGCACAGGTGTTATGACAGAGAAAGAGTTTTGGGGTGAAAGTTTTTAAATGAGGAGTTTGGAACTCAGGCACCAGCGTGGTCTTATTTTCTTCAAGGTTGTAAGGTGAAAAGGCAAATGAGACACCAAGATCCTTGTAGAGCCAGCTGTCGTTTTCCAGCTGGGGAGAGAACACTTTGGCATGACTATTTGATGTCAAAACGTCTGAAGGAGAAGTGCATGACAGGGCTTTCCAGTTTCCACCTGCCGCTGTGACCTGGTGTATCACATTATTAAAAGTTGTAATTTCCAATCTGTAACCACAGATTCTGAACAATTCTGAACAACAAAATGAATCGTAATGACTGTCTCTTTTCTGGTTGTGATTTATTTATCTTTAATTAGTCAATAAAATAATCACTGCTGAACAGAATCCCATGTTGAAACAAGTGTATTGCTACTGTTACCTCATGTTGACTGACGTAATATTTAAAAAAAAAATAACAACCATAAACAGTGTGTGGTAGACTTATATTGGTTGTTTCTCTGTGGAATCTCTTGCAATTTGCTAGCTCCTTCTGAATACTGAAAAATCATTGATATGGATTGTTTTTCTCTATAGGAAAATAAAAAATATATAAAACTAGTAACTAGAACTAGATATTCATAGACATAAATGCAATGACGATTTGCTAATTTACTGGCAGAGGCAAAGCAACTGAAAAGGACATAACATTTTGGGTTAAAAGTTGAAAGAGAACGTATTTTAAAAACTGGATTTGTGTGAATTGGGGTAAGTCTCTTACTCCCTGAGAACTTTTGTTTCCTGTGTAAAATGTGGATAATAGTATTACCTGCTTGCTTGGATTTTTTTATGTGAAATAAGAAATCCTCTGAAAATGATCCAATTCTTGGTGAATTATAGTTGCTATTTTTATAGTTTGTCCCTACAGGGAACCACAGTGAGCTCATTGTTCTTATGGCCTTATGCAAGGACTGCAGAAATGGGTCAGGGACTCAACATCAACAGTTTCCACCTGCTAGTCTGTTTGATTAGGTAGCTCACAATTCACGCCACCAAAAAATGGTCCTGAGTCATACAACAAATTTACAATGAAACTACCCCCCAAAGAATGGAAACACACCTGTTGCCTTGACCTATAGAGCTTCCTTACAACCTTCCCTCAAAGCATCTCAGTTACTGGGCCCCAGGTATTCACTGCTGATGACTTCTGTAATTAAAATACTACAAAGGAAAACGAAAGGAAAGCCCACAAGGGAAATAGTAGTCTTGGCCCTTTAATTGGACTATTCAGACCTTGCAGGTGATGTTAAGATCTCCATTCTTACAGCCATTTACTGTAAGATTTAAAATAAGAATGCAATTAATCTGTCGTTACATTTCCCACCAAGAAATGTGCTAATATCAGTCTCAAGTACTGAGCTACTTAAGGAGTGGTGGTTAAACTACTCCTAAAGTGCGAAATACAAATCCTAAAATCGTGAGACTCTTGTGACCGGCGATCTGGCGTCATCAGTGCCCCAAACTCATTTGCCATTTCCCAACACTGGATGGGACATTTACAGAACACCTAATCCACCACTCTCATTTTAAAGTCCAAGAAAATGAGACCAGAGACTGAGAGTAACTCACTCCTCAACATCACGGTTTAAGTGACAGTTTAAGTTTCCTGACTTCATGGCCGGATTTCCCACCTCCCTCTGCCACTCCCAAAGGAATGATCTGGTCTCTGTAACTGGAAAATGAAAATAATGAACTTTGAACTCTTTTTAAGCACTCCTTTTTAAAAAGCTGGACCTAGGGGAATATGTCAAACCCACCCTAGTCAGAGAAGTTCTCAACACAATGATGCCACTTGTCACCTCCTGGGAGGTGACTATACACGCCCAAGCCCAGCACCACTTGCAGCTCAAAGAACCACCATCACCGCTGGGCACGCCCAGGCCCACAGCTCTCACTAGAGAAGTGGCTGCTACTTGGAGCTTCCCATCTATATCATGTCTCTTCCAGGCAATTTGCACACATTATTTCACTTACTCATAGACGCTCAAGTAGAAATGTCCTGAAATGTCATCTATTCTATTCAACATTCTAATCTTCTCTACAAATGTGGTGGACACCCTGATGCTTGAGTTCCACTTTGGGAAAGACTTCTCACCCTTGGTGCTGGGAGTTCTGTCTGCATATAGCCGTCAGCTGTCAGCCCCTTCAGGAACTGCCTCGGCTGTGGAGACCCACATCACCTGGGCCGCCTCCTCCAGCGGCCGATGCGAGTATAAACGCTCAGACAGCCCCGCCCAACTTGGACCTGCTCTGGGGAGCTTGGCCAAGTCTGTCACTGGGCCCCCATCGCAGGATGACATTTCCCTTTGCCCAACCTGCTTCTTTCTGCTCCTTTCCACAAGCGTCAAACCAAGAGCATTGTTTAATGACGTCCTGCTGGCTAAACACCATCTTAGAGTTTGCTTCTCAGCCTATTATAGAGTTGCCAGATGAAATATAGGATTCCCACCTAATCTGAATTTCAGATAGAGAACAAAAACAAATTGTTTTGTTTTTGTTTTAGTTTGAGTATGTCCCAGGTATAGCACAGGATATATTTAGACTAAAAAATTAGTTCTCTGAAATTCAAAGTTACCCGGAAGTCCTGTATTTTTATTTGCTAAATTTGGCAACCCTAACCAGGTGAGGTCCTGGAAAGAAGACCCTGAGATGGGGTCTGGGAGATGGATCTTTCACTACCTGTTTATAACGAGGACCCCATCGCTGGTAGTAGATTGAGCTACTGGGACAATTAGACAAGTCTAATTGTTAAAACTTTCATTGGTGACAAACCAGAGTACCGGTGGAAAGGAATACAGTTGCTCATGTTATGCCTCAGATGTTTGGGAATTATGGAGAAATAGGGATGAAGAGGATAATGAAACCACGTGGCTATTGCTCAGCTTGATTGACCCTCTGGAAAAAGATAATAAAAAGCTGAGAGCAATTAATTACCAATGGAAAGCTTGGAAAGCCCCGTGCCTCCTTTGCAGCACCCAGAGAGGCGATCCTCTCCCGCAGTACCAGGGCAGACCCAGCTGAGACCCAGACCCTGCCCTGGAAGATCAGAGCAGCCAAGCTCCAAAGAAGGTGAAACTCCCAGCAAAGGAAGGCCGCCATACCGAGGTGAGAACCCGGACGAGGAAAGACTGGGACTCTGCCATGGGTGGTGGGTTTGGCCCCTTCTGAAATGCAGTTTGTGTAGTGTTTGTGGTCCCTTGGAAATACAGGGGAAATTCAAGGAGGGCTTAAATCAAGCTCACTGACAAATTTTTTTTTTCTATAAAAGGCCTGATAATATTCTAGGCTTTGTGGGTTGCTCTGTTGCAACTACTTGATTCTGGTGTTGTAGCTGTTTGTCCCAGACAGTGCATCAATGAGTGAACATGGCTGTGTTTTATTTATGGGCAGTGAAATTTGAATTTTGTCATTTTCATTTGTTACCAAATGTTTTTCTTTTGATTTTTTAAAACTACTTAAAAATGTAAAAAACCATCCTTTGCTTGCAGACTATACCAAAGCAGGTGGTGTGTGGATTTTGACCTCCAGCCAGCTTGCCAACCCTTCATATGATATAGTGATTTGTGATGAATATATATTTGACCTTCATCCCCTTTTCTAACAGAGTCCCTAAAATGCTTGGAATTTCCTGTGATAAGAGCCATAAAGGTGTCTTTTTTTGTGTGTGGTTAATGAGGTAACTCTGGAAAGCACTTAGGTAACCTGAGGGTGGGTGCTGGCCGCCAAGGGACCCAACCATGATTAAAGGGTTGGAACTTTCCCACCCCAATTTCCGCAATGGGGAGAGCGGCTGGAGGTTAACCAGTCACCAACAGCTGATGATTTCATCAGTCAGGCCTGTGTAATGAGACCTCCATAAAAACCCAAAAGGATGGGGTTCAGAGAGCTTCTGGGTTGGTGAACATGTGGTGCAGGGACAGCAGTGACCTCTAGAGGGCGGGGGAGCTCCAAGCCCTTTCCCCATACCTTGCCCTTCGCATCTCTTCCACCTGGCTGTTCCTGAGTCACATCCTTTTATAATAAATCAGTGATCTAGTAAGTAAAATGTTTCTCTGAGCTCTGTGAGCCACTCTAGCAAATTAGTTGAACCCAAGGAGGGAGTGATTGGAACTTCCAATCTATAGCTGGCTGGTCACAGGTAACAACTCGGACTTGTGATTGGCATCTGGAGGGGAGGGTGGTGTCTTGTAGGACTGAGCCCTTAACCTGTGCGATCTGATGCCGTCTCCAGGTAGATAGTGTCAGCATTGAGCTGAATCACAGGACCCCCATATGATGTCTGAGAATTGCTTGGTTGGGGGAAACCCCTACACATCTGGTGTCAAAAGTATTGACAATGTTGTAGCACTCTGAGAATACAGAGATAGAAAACTGAGTTTTTCCTTACTCACCTGGGTTAAGTCATGATCCCCAAATGGGACTTATACTTAAGAACATCTTATTGGCCATTCCTACAGGAAGGGGGTCACTGTGTCAACTTAAAGATTGTTGCACACATAGGGTGCAATACTTTTTCACTTTCTCCAACGCCCAGAAGAGGAATGAACACTAGAGTAGTGGCAACATCGGTGGCAACATCACAGTTCACATTTATCGAGTGCGTACTCCGTGCCAGGTGCTGTACTAAATGCGTCGCATGTATTAAGTCGTGTAATCTTCATGGGAAGCCCACAGGGTATAAATCTTATTATACCTGTTTGCCAGATGAGAAGAGATTAAGGAACTCAACCACTCTCACTTAGCTTGTAAGTGATGAAATTAGGATTCCGATTCAGAAAGTCTGAAACCAGAGCCTACACTGTCAGCAACTATTCTGTCCTGCCTGTCAGAGAGAATGGCTAGCATCCTCTCATTCTTTTTGGCTTCCTCAACCTTTCTAGGACAGTAACAAGGGCTAAGGACACACGCACAAATGGCTAATCCTTTTGTGTCTTTGTCTTACTTGGTCTTTCTTGCTCTTGGGGGTCTGGCAATGAAATATCGGCAATCCGGTCCACTTGCCAGAAGATGCCACCCTCTTTCTATTTGTTTGCTTTCTCTTTCTACCCACCCCTCTGTTTGCACTAGAATATGCTTTGGCTAATATTAACATAGGCACTCCAGCTCGCTTTTTGTTCATATTAGCATAGTATATCTTTTCCCATGCCTTTACTTTTAATCTGTCAGTGTCATAGTATTTTTTTTGTAGGAAGCCTATATTTGGGTCTTAGTTTTCCTAGTCAGATTCTTTCTGCCTTTTAATGTATTTAAACAAGTGACTAATCAAAGTGGCTAATATCAACAAGACGAGAAATTCCGAGTGTTGGCGAGGATATGGAGAAAAGGGAACCCTTCTACACTGTTGATGAGATTATAAATGGGAGCAGCCACTACGGAAAGCAGAATGGAGGTTTTTCAAAAAACTAAAAACAGAAATCCCATATGATACAGAAATTCTACTCCCGGGGATGGACTCAAAGAAAACAAAATCACTGATTTGAAAAGACTTTATTGTAAATAATGCTAGTTATTGACTTATTACCACTTTCTAAATTGTTTCTGGTTGTTTTCATAATTTTTCTGTTTTCTTGCTCTCTTTTGTTGTGTGATTTTACTGTGATACTAGGTTCCTTTCTCTTTATTTTTTTGCGTAACTATTATATCCACTAGCATTATTTACAAGAGCCAAAATATGGAAGCAACCTAAATTTCTATCAATAGGTGAATGGATTAAAAAAGATGTTGTACAGATATACAATGAAATATTAGTCATAAAAAAAGAAATCTTGCCATTGCAACAACTTGGATGGACCTAGAGGGTATTATACTAAGTGAAGTAAGCCAGGTGGAGAAAGATGAATACCATATAATTTCACTTACATATGAAATCTAAAAAAATAAAGGAACAAAATAGATGATAACAAACCCTACTTGACCATGGTTAATGATTCTTTTCATGTATTTTTAAATTTGTTTTACTAATATTGTTGAAATTTTTGCATCTATGTTCATGAGGGATATTGGTCTTTTTTTTCTCTTTGTTTGGTTTTGGTACTAGGGTGATGCTGGCCTCATAGAATGAATTTGGAAGCTTTCCTTCCTCTTTGATTTTTTAGAAAATTTGAGTAGGAGAGGTGTCAACTCTTCTTTAAATGGCAGAATTTGCCTCTAAAGCCATCTGGTCCTGGACTTTTGTTTGTTGGGAGTTATTACTGCTTCAGTTTCATTGCTAGTAATTGGCCTGTTCAGATTTTCTATTTCTTCCAGATTCAGTCTTGGAAGATTTTATGTTTCTAGGCATTTCCACACTTCTAAGTTGTCCAATTTGTTGGCATATTTTTCATAATAATCTCTTATTTGTATTTCTCTGGTGTCAGTTGTAATATCTTCCATTTCTGAATTTATTTGAATCTTTTTTTCCAGGGAGTCTAGCAAAAGGTCTGGTAATTTTGTCTTTTCAAAGAAATAGTTCTTAATTTCATCTTTTTTTTTTTTTTTTTGGTCTGTTTCATTATATCCACTCTGGTCTTTATTGTTTTATTCTTTCTATTAACTTTGGCTATTTGTTCTTTTTCTAGTTCCTTTAGGTGTAAGTTTATTTTTTTATTTTTATTTTTCAGTTCAGAATTTATTATTTATTTATTTATTTATTTTTTATTTTTTTTACAATTTATTTTGGTATATCATTAACCTACAATTACATGAGCAATATTATGGTGATTAAACTCCCCATTTCCTCAGGTCCCCCCCCACCAACCCTATTACAGTCACTGTCCATCAGTGTAGTGAGATGAGAATCACTACTTGTCTTCTCTGAGCTGTACAGTCCTCCCCGTGCCCCCCCACCCTATGTCTGCTAATCGTAATGCCCCTTTTACCCTCTTATCCCTCCCTTCCCGTCCTTCTTCCCCAGTCCCTTTCCCTTTGGTAACTATTAGTCCGTTCTTGGGTTCTGTGTGTCTGCTGCTGTTTTGTTCCTTCAGTTTTTTTTTTTTCTTTGTTCTTATACTCCACATACCCCATACACAAAGGTAAACTCAAGGTGGATCAAAGACCTGAATGTAAGTCATGAAACCATAAAACTCTTAGAAAAAAACATAGGCAAAAATCTCTTGGACATAAACATGAGCGACTTCTTCATGAACATATCCCCCCAGGCAAGGGAAACAAAAGCAAAAATGAACAAATGGGACTATATCAAGTTGAAAAGCTTCTGTACAGCAAAGGACACCATCAGTAGAACAAAAAGACATCCTACAGTATGGGAAAATATATTCATAAATGATGTATCAGATAAGGGGTTGACATCCAAAATATACAAAGAACTCATGCACCTTAACAAACAAAAAACAAATAATCCAATTAAGAAATGGGCACAGGACATGAATAGACACTTCTCTAAAGAAGAAATTCAGATGGCCAATAGGCACATGAAAAGATGCTCCACATCGCTGATCATCAGAGAAATGCAGATTAAAACCACAATGAGATATCACCTCACACCAGTGAGGATGGCCAACATCCAAAACACAAACAACAACAAATGTTGGCGAGGATGTGGAGAAAAGGGAACCCTCCTACACTGCTGGTGGGAATGCAAATTAGTTCAACCATTGTGGAAAGCAGTATGGAGGTTCCTCAAAAAACTCAAAATAGAAATACCATATGACCCAGGAATCTCACTCCTAGGAATTTACCCTAAGAATGCAGCATCCCAGTTTCAAAAAGACAGATGCACCCCTATGTTTATTGCAGCACTATTTACGATAGCCAAGAAATGGAAGCAACGTAAGTGTCCATCAGTAGATGAATGGATTAAGAAGATGTGGTACATATACACAATGGAATATTATTCAGACATAAGAAAAAAACAAATCCTAGGTGTAAGTTTAGATCGAGATTTTTATTGTTTCATGAAGTAGGCCTGTATTGCTAGTTTATCACTAAAAAGAATAAAGATGGATCTTTTTAATTCACATAGTCACCCTATGTCTTTTGATTGGAGAATTTGGTCCATTTATATTTAGAGTAATTATTGATAAATATATACTTATTGCCACTTTAAAATTTTTTTCTGGTTGTAATTCTGTTCCTTTCTTCTCTTACTCTCTTCTGCTGTGTGTGATGACTTTAGTTCCCTCTTAGACCTGCTTTTGTTGCATCTTAAAAGATTTTGAAACATTGTGTTTCTATTTTCATTAGTCTCCAAGTATTTTTTGATTTCCCTTTTGCTTTCTTCATTGACCCATCAGTTGCTTAGTAACATGTTGTTTAGCCTCCATATGTTAATGTCCAGTTTTTTCCTTGTAATTAATTTCTAGTTTCATACCCTTATGGCTGGAGAAGATGCTTAATACAATTTCAGTCTTCTTAAATTTAATGAAACTTGTCTGTGGCC
Source organism: Phataginus tricuspis (assembly GCA_029783875.1). Classification (NCBI taxonomy): domain Eukaryota; kingdom Metazoa; phylum Chordata; class Mammalia; order Pholidota; family Manidae; genus Phataginus; species Phataginus tricuspis. The sequence continues at coordinate 7,029,287 of JAQQAC010003584.1, read as the reverse complement.
TAAGACATGATCTGACCTGGAGAATGTTTCATGTGCATTTGGAAAGAATGTGCCTTCTGCTGTTTCTGGATAGAATGTTCTGTATACATGTTAAGCCCATATGGTCTAATGTGTTGATGAAAGCCATGATTTCCTTATTGATTTTGTCTGGATGATCTGTCCATTGATACAAGTGGGGTATTAATTTTATTATTATTGTATTACTACTATTATTATATAACTGTCAATTTCTCCCTTTATGTTGTTAATATTTGCTTTATATATTTAGTTCCTATGTTGGATGATAGACATTTATAACTTTAATGTCCTCTTGATGGATCCCTTTATCATTATATAACACCCTTCTTTGTCTCTCATTACTTTTTTATTTTGAGGTCTATTTTGTTATGAGTATTGCTACCCCAGCTTTTTTTTTTTTTTCATTTTCATTTTCATGGACAGTCTTTTTCCATTCATTCACTTTCAGTCTGTGTATATCTTTAGGTCTGAAATGAGTCTCTTGGAGCCAGACTATAGATGGGTCCTTTTAACCCACTCAGTCACTCTGTCTTTTGATTGGAGCATTTAGTCCATTTATATTTAGAGTGATTATTGACTTATTACCACTTTATAAATTGTTTCTGGTTGTTTTCATAGTTTTTCTGTTTTCTTGCTCTCTTTTGCTATGTGATTTTACTGTTATACTAGGTTCCTTTCTCTTTATTTTTTTGTGTATCTATTATAGGTTTTGGGTATATGACATCCTATGTATATCAGTCTATGTTTGATGATCACTTAAGTTCAAAAGCATTCTAACAGCACTACATTTTTATTCCTCCTCCTCCATGTTTTATGCATATAATGTCTTTTTACACCAGTTATTCCCATAACTGACTTATTGATTTTATTGCTTGGGTTTTTAACCTTTAAAGTAGCTTTTAAGTGATCTATCTACTACTTTTACTATATGTTTGCTTTTACCAGTGAAATTATTTCCTTTTATAATTTTTCTTGCTTCTAGTTATGGCTTTTTCCTCTTAAAGAAGTCCCTTTAACATTTCTTCTAAGGCCATCTTAGTCATGGTGAATTCCTTTAACTTCTGTTTGGGAAACTCTTCATCTCTCCTTCAATTCTGAATGATAACTTAGCTGGGTAGAGTACTCCTGATTGTAAGTTTTTTTTCCTTTCAGTACTTTGACTATGTCATGCCACTCCCTCCTCGGCCTGCAAAGTTTCTGTTGAAAAACCAGCTGATAGCCTCATGGGGTTTCCCTTGTGCATGACTGTTTGCTCTTCTCTTGTTGCTTTTGATATTTTAATTATGTATCTTGGCACGAACCTCCTTGGATCCATCTTGTTTGGGGCTCTCTGCTTCCTGGACATGGATGTGTTCACTGTTCCTGTTTAAGGAACTTTCTGCTATTATTTCTTTAATAGGCTTTCTGTCCTTCTTTTTCCTTGTGGGACCCCCATAATGTGAATGTTGTTTCACTTGAAGTTGTCATACAGATATCTTAACCTCTCAGATTTTAAAGTTCTCTTTTCTTTTTGGTGTACCACTTGGTTGGTTCCCACTACCATCTCACAGATCACTGATCTATTCTTTTGCATCCTCCAGTCTGCTGTTGATCCTTCTAGAGTTTTTTTTTTTCTTTCATTTTTTATTCTTCAGCTCTGGCTGGTTTTCATTCTTCTCTCCAGTCTGGTAAGCATCTTTATACTATTACTTTGAACTGTTGATATCAAGTATATTGCTTATCTCTGTTTTGTTTCATATTTTTTCTGGCACTTTGTCATATTCTTTCACTTGGAACATACTCCTTTGCCTCCTCATTTTGTCTGGGTCTCTGTGTTTCTGTGTATTAGGTAGGTCAACTATGTCTCCTTGTGTTGCAAGTGGTGGCCTCGTGTAGTATTCTGTGGTGCCCAATAACACAGTGCCCTCTGGTCACCAGAACGAGGTGTTCCAGGGGTGTCCCCTGTGTGGGCTACATGCAACCTTCAGTTGTAGCTGAGCTGTGACTACAGCAAGGGTGCTAGTCAGTAAAGCCAGACTTATCCCGGGCTGTCAGCAATGACTAGCACTACTACTGGGGGTGCGCTGGTTTGCAAGACTCCCTCCTAGTACGTCTGGGTGAAAGGCTTGGCTGCAGCCTCTATGGATATGCTGGTGGGCAGGGCAGCCCTCAGCCTGGCTGTCAACAATGACTGGTTGGATTACTGTGGATGAACCAATGGAGATTTTAAGTTGGAATTCATTAAAACCAAAAACTTTTATAGTCTGCAAAAGACACTGTTAAGGGAATGAAAAGCCAAGCTCCAGACTGGGAGAAAATATTTGCAAACATTTATCTGAAATAATTTGTATCCTAAATATACAAAGAACTCCTAAAACTCAACAGTAAGAAAACAACTCAATTAAAAAATAGGACAAAAGGGCTCCCCCAAAGATACAGATGGCAAATAAACAAATGAAGGTATTTAACATCATCATATGTCATTAGGTAATTGCAAATTAAAATGAGATACTACTACACGTTTTATAATGGCTAAGATCCAAAACACTGGCAAAACCAAACCCTGATGAGGCCGTGTAATGGGACATCTCAGAATTCAAAAACTCGGCAGAACTCACTCATTGCTGGTGGGGATATAAAATAGTACAACCACTTTGGAAGACAGTTTGGCAGCTTTTCACAGAGCTTAACATGGTCTTAACCATATCATGTAGCATCTCTCTCTTTTAGGTTATTTCTTTAATTGAGTTGAAAATGTATGTCCACACAAAAAATGCACATGAATATTTATTGCAATTTTATTCATAATTGTGAAAAACTGGAAGCAACCAAGATGTTCTTCAATAGACGAATGGCCAAACTGTAGAATAGCCACACATGGAATATTATTCAGTGACAGAAAAGTTACCAAGCCAGAAAAAAATACAAAAGAAATTTAATGCAGAGTGCTAAGTGAAAGAAACCAATGTGAAATGGCTGCATAATATAGGATTCCAATTCTATGACAATCTGGAAAAGGCAAAACTATAGATTTAATAAAATGATAAGAGGTTGCCAGGAATTTGGGCAGGGCTTGGGAAGAGAATGAATAGGTGAACATGAGACTATTCTGTAAGATTCTGTAATGGTGATACATGACATGAATTTGTCAAAAACCACAGAACCATACAACGCAAATTCAATCCATTGAAGAGCTTAATTCAATCCATGAACTTTGGTTAATAATGCATCAATAATGGTTCATTAGTTTAACAAATGTATCACATTAATGCAAAGTGTTAATAAGGGAAACTGGAGCAGAGAGTAAGCAGAAATTCTGTGTAGTATTGGTTCAACTATTTGGTAAATAAAAAGTTTTTAAAATTTCATAAAAACATAGAAATTAGGGGGATGCCTGACAGATTACTATAAAGCAATAGCCCACAGAAGGTGGCAGCTACCATAAAGATAAAATATTTGAATTTCAGTTTTAAAATTCTATTATCTTTCAGATTCTGAATCAGCTAGTACTATTTTAGCACAGTAGTATATATGATGGAGAGAATGTAACAGACACACTTACTGTGTACTCAGCTGTAGTGTTTATGTCTGTGTCTGCAATTTTTGTCAAATTTGTGTTCCTATGTACTCACACACCATCCTCCTCCCCTCACCATTCCACATAAGCATTATTCCCAACTCAGCTCCTTCCCCAGTGTCAGCACCAAAATCAGCACTTAATAAATGAGAAGGTACAGCAAGGTTAGTTCTTAATCCAACTAAATCCCAACCCCGCCTTCTATAGTTCGCCACTATATTCCATTTCTTAGAATGGCTTCCAATATAGAAGGTACTCAGTTTAAGTTTTTGTGAATGACTGAACTAATGACTTAAAACTTCTCTAACAGTTAAACATTTTATCTAATTTAAAATGATCTCAACTTATTAAAGATTAACCAAAGAATGCTAGACCAAGCTAAGGTAAAACTCTTAACAAATAACATTTATTTTTCTTTTACATATGTATTTCACAGCTCAAACATCACATTGCCTTCAGAGAAAGGTGCTTTTATGCCATTATATTTTACTATTTATCACACAGGCATTACACATTCTTATTAACATGGTGGGACAATTTGCTGGTAAACATTTAAACACACAGACATTGGTTTCAATATCAAGAACATATTTTTGGTCATAACCAAGGAGGTACATAAAACTTGACAACATTGGCTAATATTTTACAAGCAAATAATATTTAACTCTGCATAGTTTATACAATAGGCTGTGGTAATAAATATCACCAATCTCATCAACTATTAACTGGCCACAAAAAGCCTAACATTCATTTAAATTATATGAAATGCTCTATTGGGATAGCTTCAACATAGCCTTAAAATGTTGTGGATGTTTAATCTTGAATACATGAAAAAAAAGTAGTACTAAAACTGGTATTATCATGTTTACATACTACATTCCTAACATGAAGGCAAATATTTAAATAGAAAAAAACTAGCAGTCCAAAAAATGAGAGTGCAAATTGTGAGGAAAACATTGCATTTAAATTTGCACTCATTTGCAACTTACAGTACTAGCTCAGTATAAACACTAACAGGAAAAATATTCAGCAGGAAAGAATGGAAATGACCTCTCATGGCAGAGAACTAGTCACTGCACACTGCTCCACAGCTTAGAAAGTATTTCTGGTGATCTAGAGCTTCTAATACCTTACGACTATCCTTCATTTAATAAAGGAGACTGCAGGCATGCTTCAATCAGTGGGAATAATCGGCAGAAAAACCTGAATCAGCAACATTTCCTTAAGTTGGTACAAAAGTCCTTTTCTTTAGTAGAACTTACTTACAACGTGTAACCTTCAAAGTTTTCTGAAGCAGGTTTGCTAAATGCTGTAAAGGATAGCTATCCTTTATACAATACTAGGTTTGATATTTTTTAAGTATGTTAGCATGATAAAGTACATGCACAGTCATTCTAACAACCTGCATTGTATAGGCAATGCTCAGCATATCACTCAGCTGGGATGAGATTCAAATTCTACACAGAGATTCTCTGTATTGTTTTTGATGTGTTAACTGCTTGGAAAGCAGAAATGCCTATTAATTACTACAATGTGCTTTTTAATTGAAATGTTTATAAAAATAAAGCTCCAATCCTGAACTATAGAATGTCAAGAATTCCATTGGGGATGTTAAAAGCATTGGGCAAAACCCTCGTTTTCAGCGTCCCATCTGCCCCGCAGGAGAAGATCCGACTGCCCTGGGTGATGTCGATCTGCATGACTCCAGCCCCAAGGTTTCTGAATATGGACTGTTTAGCATGTTCATTCTTAAATGAATGAATTAGGCCATGGCCTGTCAATCTCCAAACCTAGTTTAAAAGAAAAATAGGGAAAACAAAAAGAAAGTCATTGAAAAGAGAGACCAAAGACAAAAACATGGCCTTGACTTCTGTTCCCCTGGCCCAACTGATTTCATTAAAGCCCAACCTTCCCATCCATGGCCTCTTTCCTAACAGCTTATCTAACTGGAAAAAATACTATTCACATGATTCACTTACTGTACTTACAATTCACTGTCCCTCCTTCCAAATTTCTCTATGTCCTCTTAGTTTCATGTTAACTGTATATGCCCCATCTCTAGTTCCATTAAATATTTGAGTTAATTCAATTAAATGTGTTCCTAACACTAAGCTAGACCCTGCGGCGATACAAAGAATAGTACCATCTCACTTGTCCAGAAACGTCACCTCAACTACACAAAACAGGTGCAGAGGGCAGAGGGGGGCAGAGAGGAGGAGGTTGAGAAGCCAATCTAATGTCACTAAAACACCCTATGCATTAACTGAACTCAAACAGAGTTCTTTAAAGCTTTTTTAATAACATGAGAGTGTAAGGAACTTGATGGATCTGTTTTCCAGACCGTAACAGTTTAGACAGACAACAAGAAGGGAAGACGGGGGATTTCTCAAACCTTCACTTGATGCTCTTTCCACAGTGCAGTGGGTTCCCCCGCCCCCCTCCTCCGTTTTGGCAGCTGATAAAGATAATATTTAACACATTCCAACCTCCTGTACTGACTCACCTTTATGTTACCTTCTGCTGAACCTGTAATAAAATGTTCCTCGCAGGGATCCAGAGCCAGAGCCTTAATAGCTGAGTCATGTGCCTGGAAGGTGTGAATTAGCTGTCTCTGCCTGATGTCAAAAATGCACACCCATCCTTTCCTACCTCCAGAAACTAGAAGTTGTTGTTTTGGTGCATACTGAAGTACTGTGGCGCCGTGATCATGGCACGTGAAACCTGAAGAAGAAGAACAGCAAAAGCCTTTCCCAAAACAATATCTATCTTGGCAATTCTGATCATGTTTATTAAATGCACATTTAAATAATATAGAAATCAGACACATTTTTCATTCTAATTTCTATAATCATATGAGTCAAAGTATTAAAAAAGATGCCAAGCAATGACAGAAAAAAATGAATATCCACAATCTCAATATGAAAACACACATATACACATAGAAGTTTAAACCTTATGCCCAAACCAACTTTGCTATCTCATAAGAAGTATAGAGAAACAAAATGCAGGAGACCAAGCTTCTCAATGATACACTCGGCCACCTCGTTGATGCCCACCAAGGACAAGTATTACCTGATCCTAGTTCCTGCCATATGGTCCATCAGAAGTTCTTTTCAGGTAATAACTAGTATGAGAATTACCAGCTACAGGTTAAGGAGTTATCCTTCCCAGGAATCTCTGCATTTCAATGATTAAAGCCTTCAACTAGTATGTGGCAAATCTTTAAGAGGTGTCAATAATTGTTTACTGGAAAATAACTACACCTTTTACAATGCACATCAGCACAGTGAAAAGCTGAGAAATATTTCTGTGAAAAAATCCACCTAGCTACATTTACCCCAAACCTGGAGCATGGAACCCTCTTTTGGCAGCAGTACATGAGTGAGAGGTCTTTAAGACAGCAATTTGGAAAACACTGTCTAAAACAACAGGAATAATTAAATAATATAATTGTCATATTTCTTGCTCTTATCATAAAGTTAATTTTGATTTTATGGCTAGTTTTAATTCTTTAAAATATCTTGTTTCTATTGAGCTCAGTGAATACTTTGCAATTCTTTAAACAGCCTTATTAGTAGCACCATTTTCCGAACAGAATACAATACAGACACTATTCTAGGCTGGCTGGATTTCTATGATCATACATACTACCTCAGCAAGGTAGCCAGATATTCTAGTTAACTTAAGAATTGTATTCATTCTAAATACTTCTTTATTTTCAATCTGAATAAACAGTGGATTTACTAGTTAAAATAAAACCTGGAAAGCATTCCTTCATAGTCTATTAAAATCATAGACCTTAACTCACCATGAATGAGGCTGTTTCCTGGTGATATCAATGTGTCCCAGAGGCAAATATTTCTTATAAAGACACAAATAACAAAAAAAACAAACAATTGTTCTAAATCATTACTAGGGACAAAATTATGTCAAATATTATTACATCTTATCTTTTCCGTTCACTCACGTTTACAAAGCAGTAGTTCTCAACTGAAGTGCGGGTGAGGCTGGGGGTCATCTAAGTTTCCCTCCAGACTACACAGGTCTGTGTCGCACAGTCCCCCCTGCGCCGCCCCATCTCACCCCCCAGCCCTGTCTCTTTGCCATTCCCACTCCAAGGAAATTGAGACATGGCTTCCTGAGTAGAAGGGATGCTTCTATGCCCGCAGGGGCATGAGTCATGGTGTCCATGGGCAGGTGTTGCGGTGAAAACAATGTGAGATCAAAGAAAATCTAAGTATGGCTACGGACTCTCAAGAACCTGCAGTATTAACAATTTTTAAAAAATGAATAGCTTTCACCTAAAAATTACACATGCTTACTGATAAACTACTGTAGGAGTCAGTTTCTTCTCTTTCTGGTAAGGAAAACTACTCTGAGATAAGAATTAGCTAACAAAGAAAACTTTTCTATTCCTAAGGTGGAAACACTATACTTAATAGAAATCCATGCTTTCTAGCAACCCTTCCGCCCAAGTTTACTTATTATTTTGTTGTCAACATACCTATTGTCATTGGACTGTCCAGATGTGGCAACCAGACTTGAAGAGGTAATAAATGCAAAGTCACTTGTGGCCTTGCTGTGGCACTGCCAACTCTACGGAACACAAAGCGCAGCTGATGCTCTCAGAAAGCCCAGCACAATCCGTGTCGTGCAGACACGCAGTTCTGCTGGTAACACACCACATTATACACTAAGAAACGATGTCTGTTTTAAATTCTAGATTTAAAAATCTAGAGTGAAGAATAAGTGGTAAGAGGATAAGCTGTTATTTGCATATTATTTGGCGAATGTCCAATAATTTTTAGAACTGGAAGAGTTGGTAAGAACATGGAATCAAAGGTTATGTTTTTTTTTAGACTATGGAACAAAGGAATAGAACACTGAGTACATGAACTTAACCAAGCCATTTAAACTCCATTATGGGCCTAATCACACAATGTTAGTGCTAATGATCTCAAACACATTTAAATAATAAACTTAAAACTTTAAATAACAATATAAATCATAACAGCCTAAGGAGGAAAACTCTTATATGCCAACCTAGTCTTAGTGGTGGGAAGGACTCAAGTCAAATTAACATCCCCCTTCATTACCACTGCGCTCCCTGACTCACCAAGTGAAGAGCTTTAGCAATAATAAAAACAAGGTCAAAAGAGGTCTCAGAAATAATCTACAGGTTGACATCTGCCCAACACCGCTCCTAAGGATGTTCCAGGACTGTAGAAACTATTCCCTGTGCCAAACATGACTTTCCTTGTTGATTCAGGTGGATAAATAGAAATTCGGAGGTGATGACCCAAAAGGGGGATGTCAGGGTATTTTTAAATAAAAAGACACTTTTCTGTTTGGAATTATCATGGTATAGATCTGACTGAAGACAAAGGGATAAATTCAAAAGCACTTCCATTTTTTAGAAAGACTTCATGATGACCTATAGTGCAATAATGTAAGGGAAATATCTTGCCTCATACACATAATGAAGAACATATGTACAGTATAGAAAAGAAAAATCAACATTTATGAAGCCCAAACTTCTGCACAGAATAGCATCAGCAAATGAAGATAAGGCTTGTTTGCATCACTAAGGATTTTAATATGATTTGGATTAATGACTGAAGTGCCTACTGGGATTGGTTAATTTATAATCTAGTAAACAAAATTCTAGAGCAAATTGTAATACATGGAACCTGTTTGATACTTTAGTGCCTAAAATGAATCACTACAAAATTCTGTCACGAAGAAGTTCAAGTTTTCAAAATGGACAGGAGTGTAATAAAAATGTGCCCTGAGGAGGATCACGCACAAGGGAAAGACCCTGGAAATTTTCATATATAATGGTCACCCTTTAGGCTTTGAAAAGCAAGATTTTTTGCTTTTTAGTCACTGCAATCTGAAACTAGGGCAATGAAGGGTGCTATGCAGGGTTAGGGTGCTGGACAGAACTGTCCCTTTCCCAACACGTCCACCAATGGGATTCACTGTCCAAAACAGACACTTCATAAACAAAGTGGCCTCAGTGTGTGTTCTGGGAATGCTGAGTGATACTTACCATGTAAGGTTTAGGATTTGATGCAGTTTGGTTTACTTGCCAGATACTCAGAAAACCCTCTCCATCTGCAACACCACACTGTAAGAATGGTGTAAATATTAAACACAGCACCTTAGTATCTGTGTCAAAGGTAAAATCATATGTACAGAAAGAAGAGTCACCCACACTCCACTTAACTAACATTCTGCCCATACCTGTTTCTGTTGCTCTAGTTCTCAACAAAGTCCAAGTACTACAAATATCCTGCCACCTTTCCAATACCTTCCCGCACCTATTTCACTGTCTTCCTCCAAATTTCTGTAAGAGAATTTAGTAAGAGACTGGAAGGTTCCTCCCAGGTGCATGACTGAGCTTACAGGTAACCACCAGCCGACGCAACAGAAACTCACTTCTTAACCCTCACAAGCACTTAGTATCTTCATGTGGATGGTTCATGAATCCATACAAAATCCTGTGGATTTATGCTTTTACTGGGAGCCAAAGGGGGTCTGCAGACAAACACTAACAAACTGCCTGCTCAGCTTAAATCCAGAATCACTGAGTTTGTTTTTAGATGTATTTTACTATATACTCATAAATATACACAAGTATTTTCAGATGAATTTAGCAGTAACCCCCAAGAACTAACCTTATTGCCTTGTGAATTAAAATACAGTCGTGTAACTCTTGCATTGCCAGCTTGGCGGAAACAGACAAGTTGCTGAGGGCGTGTCCATTCAAACATACGTACACTGCCATCCTGAGCACCTGTAAGATCTGAAACACAGAAGGAAAACCAGATAATACGAAATGAAAAAATCTAGAGAAGGAGTTTCAGTATTTTCCATTCCTGAAAGTCAACTGCAAAATGATACGGAGGCCACTTCAATCCCTGGATCATACTTACAGTACTGATGGACTGGATGTGAGGTCATTCTCTTAACATTATGTAGATTCCTTTTCATAAGCTTTAGAGGAAGATAAGAAATGAATTTATTTTATATATCACAGAAGAGATGAGGAAGGATATGCTTCAAGCCAACTCTAATTCTGGTAACATTTATTCTCTTACAATTGTATTATCACAGAAATAAACCTGGCTGTGGATTTTCTAAGCCACTCAACATATGACACTTGTCTGAAACGGCTGCAGAAGCACAGTTACTGACTGGCAGAGCCCTGGCCTGTCTGGACTGAGGATGACACACAGCTTCATTTAGTGGTCAGGGAATTCTCCTCCCAGGGCCCGTCCCCTGAGGACAGTCAGGAGTATCTCCAAATTCTTCAGAGCAGAACTTGAGAATGGGACCCCTTCTCAGTGTCAGAGACTAACAATGACATTGTTGATGCACTTTTCAAACACCTTCAGGGGACATGAAATCCTCTTTGTCTCTGCTTTACCACTCTGTGCCTCTCAGTGTGCTCATCTGTAAGTGATAAGGCGTGTAAGATAATTTCTCACAACCATCTAGGGTTATTGTGAGAAAAAGTGTGTACTTGACAAAAGAAATTCACAATATGTTAGCGATTATCAGTATGGTCATTGTCCTCATCTTTAGGTCCTTCCTATGTCAAAGTGATTGCAACTTATTTTTGAGCGAGTCCATTTCCAAAAACCACACCTAAGAGAAAAGGACGTACCACACTAGCACCGGTGCTAGTCTGCCCACTGCCCAGCCATGGCAGAGATGAAGGTGGATGCACCGGGCTTGCGGAGTAGGATGTCGTACTGGGTTGATAAAGAGTTGTAGTGGAACCACGATAATCAATATCATCTGAACTGTGAAAAATATTCGTGTATTACTTTGAGAGTTCCATATTCTCTTAACACAAATTCCAATTACTGAGCTTCTTATGTACTACAGGACACTCTTTATTTTAAAAAGGTGAATAAATATCCATGAAAAAACTTTGGTACATGAGTCCTAATCATAGCCAATTTTAACACTGGTTAACTTTTTCCCTTTAGGCAAAATATAAATTTAATGTTCAGGGGCAATTTCATTGCTGCACAATTAGTACTTAACACAAATTTTCTTTTTATCATGTATAGCAAAAGATTCTATGTTCTCTTCAAGTACAGAGAACCCATGGCAACACAGCCCCAAGGCCCCCCCGCAAATGTATCAAATTCATACATTTTAAAGAAACTGGAGTTTAAATATTCCTTAAAGTAAGGTACTAATAATTATCACTTAAAAATGTTAACGTGGTATTGATTCCAGAAAAGATGGCAGTGTGAGAAGTGAAGCAGAAACCTCCTCCCAAAACCACATGCAACACGAAAATACAGCAAATACAACTAATCCTGAAAGAGCAACCCAAAGACTGCAGAACAGACTGCCTACATCTGGGAAAAAGAGAAGACCTCAGAGAACAGGGTAAAGTAGCAAAGCCGCATCCGGCAGAACCCAGGCCCATCCCTGACCCCAGCTCTCAGGCAGGAGGAAGAGAAAGGGAGTGGGGAGGGAGTAGAAGCCCAGAACTGCTAAACATCCAGCCCTGGAGATTTGCTCCAGGACCACAAACCCACATTACATGGTGCTCTGGAGATTAGAGGGGTTGTAAAGCAAAGACGGGCAGAATACTCGGGAGAGACTGATATTCCAGCTGCTTGTGGAGAACAGGTATGCACAACCAGGCCCCTGGGACAAAAGAAAGGTGGCACACAGAAAGATTTCCCAATAGCAAGAAGGGTGCTAAAGGGGCAAAGGTTACACAGAGCTTGCTGCTCTGGAGAAAGGGCTAGTGGACAATCGTCCTTGCTCACTCAGCCCAGAAGGTTGCGAATTTTCAGGAGCTTCAGACATCTCCTGGCTGGCAACACAGCCCCAAGCCCCCCCCCACCCCCCCACTGCAATATGCAGCCTGCTGCTCCGTCTTCCTGGCTGGGACCAGTCCGCACACCTGCTGCCCCCACCATCACCAGGACAGCTGGAGGGCCGGTCCACCTGGGCAGCTACAGGGACAAAATGCAGAGGCTCCTCCCTGCATGCACAGACCACTGGCCGTGGCAGTGGAGGCAGGTGCTGCAGCTGGGAAGGCAGAAAGAGCTCTTTCCTCCCAGCAGGTGCTGGCACCAACAGCCTGCAACCCCTGCCATTACTCCAGGTGCTCGGAAGCTCCAGAGGGTAGAGCTTCTGGGCACCAGAGGGCGCTGCCAACACAAAGTTATTATTCCATAGGAATCACTAGAATGAAACGGCAAAAACATTTTGTACAAACAAGAATTCAAATGGCAGAAAGAGGGCTAAGAATTCAAATGCCATAAATCACCAATATTCTAGATAAAGATTTCAAAATAAAAACAATAAGAATGCTCACAGAGCTATAGAAAAATATTCCGTATCTTAGGGAGGACTTCAAGAAAGAAACTTTGAAAAATACAATATCTAAAATGAAACAGACAATGGAGGAATTTAAAAGCCGATTAGATGAGGTAAAGGAAATGGTAAATTAAATAGAAATTAGAGAACAGGAAAACAAAGAAGTTGAGGTACAGAGAGAAAAAAGGATCACTAGGAAGGAAATAGTAAGACAACTCTGCAACCAATCCAAATGGAACAATATTTGCATAATAGGAGTATGAGAAGAAGAAGAGAGAAAAAGGGATAGAAAATCTCTTTGACGAAATAATTGCTGAATACTTCCCCAATTTGGGGAAAGAAATAGTCTCTCAGGTCATGGGAGTACAGAGCTCTCCCAACACAAGAAACCCTAGGAACACAACACCAAGACATATAATTAAAATGGCAAAGATCAACGACAAGGACAGAGTATTAAAAGCAACCAGAGAGAAAAAAAAAGATCACCTATAAAGGAAAGCCCATCAGGCAATCATCAGACTTCTCAGCAGAAACCTTACAGGGAGTGGCATGATATATTTAATGCAATGAAACAGAAGGCCCTCCAACCAAGAATACTCTACATGACAAGATTATCATTTCAATCTGAAGCAGGGATTAAACAATTTCCTGATAAGCAAACAGTGAGGGAATTTATCACCCACAAACCATCTCTACAGTATATTTTGGAGGGACTGCTATAGATGGAAGTGCTCCTAAGGCTAAATAGCTGTCACCAGAGAAAATAAAACCACAGTAAAGGAAGAAATCAATTAATTACTAAGCAAATGCAAATTTAAATTAACTACCCACAAAATCGGTCAAGGGATACACAAAGACTACAAATCATAACACCTAAGATATAGAGTGGAGGAGGAAGGAGTAGGGAGAGAAAAAAAAAGAACCTTTAGATTGTGTTTGAAATAGCATAATAAGTGAGTTAAGTTAGACTATTAGATGGTAAGGAAGTTGCCCTTGAACCTTTGGTAACCATGAATCTAAAGCCTGCAATGCCAATAAGTACATATCTGTCGATAACCACCCTAAATGGAAATGGACTGAAGGCACCAAAGACACAGAGTTACAGAATGTATTAAAAAAAAAAGACCCATCTGTATACTGCCTACAAAGACACACTTAAAACCAAAGACATACACAGACTAAAAGTGAAGGGATTGAAAAAGATATTTTATGCAAATAATAGGGAGAGAAAAGCAGGAGTAGCAGTACTTGTATCAGACAAAATAGATTTCAAAACAAAGAAAGGAACAATAAACAAGGACATTACATAATGATAGAGGGGTCAGTCCAACAAGAGAATATAACCATTATAAATATCTATGCACCCAACATAGGAGGACATAAATATGTGAAACAACACCAATGGAATTAAAGGAAAAAAAAATAGAATGCAACACATTCATTTTAGGAGACTTCAACACATGACTCAATCTAAAAGACAGATCAACCAGACAGAAAATAAGTAAGGAGACAGAAGCACTGACCAACACATTACAACAGATGGACCTAACAGACATCTACAGAACACTCCAACCAAAACCAGAAGGATACACATTCTTCTCAAGTGCACATGGAACATTTTCCAGACTAGATCACATACTAAACCACAAAAAGAGCCTCAGTAAATTCAGAAAGATTGAAATTATGCCAACTCGTTTCTCAGACCACAAAGGTATGTGAAACTAGAAGTAAATTATGCAAAGAAAACAAAAATGTGCATAAACACACGGAGGCTTAACAATGTACTCCTAAATAATCAGTGGATCAATGCCCAAAATAAAACAGAGAGTAATCGTTATATGGACAGAAATGAAATCAACAACTCCACACCCAAAAACATGTGGGATACAGCAAAGGCAGTTCTCAGAAGAAAGTCTACTGCAATGCAGACTTACCCCAAGAAAGAAGAACAATCCCAAATGAACAGACTAAACTCATAATTAATGAAACTAGAAAAAGAAGAACAAATTTGGCCCAAAGGCTTTAGAAGGAGGGACATAATAAATATCAGAGCAGAAATAAATAAAATTGAAAAGAATAAAACAATAGAAAGAATCAACAAGCCAGGAGCTAGTTTTTGAGAAAATAAATAAAAACGATAAACCTCTACCCAGACATATCAAGAAAAAAAGTGAGTGTACACACATAAACAGAACCAGAAATGAGAAAGGAAAAATCATATGGACACCACAGAAATACAAAGAATTATTAGAGAATACTATGGAAAATTATATGCTAACAAATTGGATAACCTAGAAGAAATGGACAACTTTCTGGGAAAATACAACCTACCAAGGCTGACCCAGGAATAAACAGAAATCTGAACAGACATATTACCAGCAATGAAATTGAATTGATAATCAAAAAATTACCTAAGAACAAAACCCATGGAGCAGATAGCTTCACCGCTGAATTTTATCAAACATTTAAAGAAGAGCTAATACCCATCCTCCTTAAAGTTTTCCAAAAAGTAGAAGAGGAGGGAATACTTCCAAACTCATTCTATGAAGCCAGCATCACTCTAATACCAAAACTAGGTAAAGACGCTACTAAAAAATAAAATTACAAACCAATATCTCTGATGAACATAGATGTAAAAATCCTCAGCAAAATATTAGCAAACCGAATTCAAAAATACATTGAAAAGATCATCCATCATGATCAAGTGAGATTTATTTCAGGGAGGCAAGGATGATCCAATATTAGAAAATCCATCTACAAAAATAAGGACAAAAATCACATGATCATCTCCATAGATGTTGAAAAAGCATTTGACAAAATTCAACATCCACACATGATAAAAACTCTCAACAAAATGGGTATGGAGGGCAAGTACCTCAACATAATAAAGGTCATATATGACAAACCCACAGCCAACATCATACTTAACAGCAAAAAGGTAAAAGCTTTTCCTCTAATATCAGGAACAAGACAAAGATGCCCACTCTCACCACTTTTATTCAACATAGTACTGGAGGTCTTAGCCACAGCAATCAGACAACACACAGAAATAAAAGGCATCCAGACTGGTAAGGAAGAAATTAAACTGTCACTGTTTGCATATGACATGATATTGCAAATAAAAAATACCTGAATAATCCACCCAAAAACTACTTGAACTAATACCTGAATTCAGCAAAGTTGCAGGATACAAAATTAATACACAGAAACCTGTAACATTCCTATATAGTAGATGAACTAGCAGAAAGAGAAATCAGGAAAACAACTCCATTTACAATTGCATCAAAAAGAATAAAATAGAAACAAGCTGGGCGAGAGGATTAAAGATGGTGGTGTGATAGGTGAGACAGAGGCTTCCTCCTAAAACCGCATATAATACAAAAATATAATTAATACAACTAATCCTGAAAGAGCAACAGGAAAGAGGACTGCACCAAACTGCCTACACCTGGAGAAAAGAATAAAC
Source organism: Phataginus tricuspis (assembly GCA_029783875.1). NCBI lineage: Eukaryota > Metazoa > Chordata > Mammalia > Pholidota > Manidae > Phataginus > Phataginus tricuspis. The sequence goes on along the minus strand of JAQQAC010003584.1, from coordinate 7,012,890 downwards.
CTCACGGAACAGGGTAATGTACCAAACCGTGGCCTGGAGGGACCCAAGCACTTCCTCCACCCCAGCTCACCAGCGGGAGGAAGAGAAATGGAGTGGGGAGGGAGTGGAGGCCTGGGACTGCTGAATACCTAACTCTGGAGATCTGCTCTGGGAGCACAAACCTACATTTCATGGTGCTTGCATGGTACTCTTGTAATTAGGGGGTTGGAAAGCTAAGACAGGCAGAATTCCTGGAGAGATTGAGATTCCACCTGCTTGTGGAAAGCAGGGATCCATATCCAGCTGTCCTGGGACAAAAGAAAGGCAGGCAGTCTGAGAGACGTCCTAACAGCAAGTGGGCTGCAAAAAGGGCAAGGACTGCAAGAGTTTACTGCGCAGGAGAGAGGACAGGTAGACAAAATTATCCGGGTGCACTTGGAAGCTTTCACGGTCTTTAGGGGCTCCATCTCCCTGGCTGGCTATAAGCTCCAAAGACCCCCTCCATGAAACACAGACTACTGCGCCTTTCTCCCAGCCAGCCCCACCTGGCTCGCAAACTGGCAAACCCTACCCTGGTGTAAGGCCAGCCAAAGGGAAGACCTGTCTACAGCAACTACAAATGCAAAGCATACATGCTTATACCTGTGTGCTCGGCGCACTGGCTCTGGCAGTGGAGACAGGCATAGCAGCCAGAAGCAGCAAACAGCTCTTTGCTCCCCCCAGGCACCAATACCACTCCCCTGCAACCCCTGACATTGCCTCAAGGTCTGAGCAGCTCCAGAGAGTAGAGCTTCTGGGGACTCGAGGGGGCCATATACAAATATGAAATGCCAAACAAACCTCGTTCAAAGTAAAATTATTTAATACAACCCCTGAGAAAGACTTAAATGACATCGACCTCATGAATCTTCATGAAAGGGATTTCAAAATAAAAATCATTAACATGCTCATGGAGGCATAGAAAAATATTCAAGAACTCAGGAATGAATTCTGGTCAGATATCCAAACGTTGAAGAGCACAATGGAGGGTATTAAAAGCAGATTAGACATGATGGAGCAGACGATAAATGAAATAAAAACTAGAGAAGAGGAATACAAAGAAGCTGAGGCACAGAGAGAAAAAAGGATCTCTAAGAATGAGAGACTATTGAGAGAACTGTGTGACCAATCCAAATGGAACAATCTTCACATTATAGGGGTACAAGAAGAAGAAGAGAGAGAAAAAGGGATAGAAACTGTCTTTGAGGTAGTAATTGCTTAAAACTTCCCCAATATGAGGGAGGAGATAGTCTCTCAGGCCATGGATGTGCACACATCTCCCAACACAAGGGACCCAAGGAAGACAACACCAAGACAAATAGTAATTAAAATGACAAAGATCAAGGATAAGGACAGACTATTAAAAGCAGCCAGAGAGAGAAATAAGATCACATACAAAGGGAAGCCCATCAGGCTATCATCAGACTTCTCAGCAGAAACCTTACAGGCCAGAAGGGAGTGGCATGATGTATTTAATGCAATGAAGCAGAAGAGCCTCGAACCAATATTACTTTATCTGGCAAGATTATCATGTAAATTTGAAGGAGGGATTAAACAATTTCCAGATAAGCAAAAGCTGAGAGAATTTACCTCCCACAAACCATCTCTACAGTGTATTTTGGAGGGACTGCTATAGATGGAAGTGTTCCTAAGGTTTAATAGCTGACACCAAGATGTAATAAAACCACAGTGAAGAAAGTAGAAAAGCTAATTACTAAGAAAATGCAAAATTAAATCAGCTATCCCCAAAGTCAATCAAGGGATAGACAAAGAATACAGAATATGATACCTAATATATAAAGAATGGAGGAGGAAGAAAAAGGACGAGGGGAAAAAAAAGAGCCTGTAGATTGTGTTTGTAATAGCAAACTAAGTGAGTTAAGTTAGACTCTTAGATTCTAAGGAGGTTAACCTTGAACCTTTGGTAAACCCGAATCTGAAGCCTGCAATGCCAATAAGTACATACCTATCCATAATCACCCTAAATGTAAATGGACTGAATGCACCAATCAATAGACATAGAGTCACTGAATGGATAAAAAAACAAGACCCATCTATATGCTGCCTACAAGAGACTCACTTTAAACCCAAAGACATACACAGACTAAAAGTGAAGGGATGGAAAAAGATATTTCATGCAACTAATAGGGAGAAAAAAGCAGGAGTTGCAGTAAGTACTTGTATCAGACAAAATACACTTCAAAACAAAGAAAGTCACAAGAGACAAAGAAGGACATTTCATAATGATAAAAGGGTCAATCCAACAAGAAGATATAACCATTATAAATATGTATGCACCCAACACAGGAGCACCTACATATGTGTAACAAATACTAACAGAATTAAAAGGGGAAACAGAATGAAATGCATTCATTCTAGGAGACTTCAACACTCCACTCACTCTGAAGGACAGATCAACCAGACAGAAAATAAGTAAGGAAAGAGGCACTGAACAACAAACACATTAGAAAAGATGGACCTAACAGATATCTACAGAACTCTACACTCAAAAGCAGCAGAATACACATTCTTCTCAAGTGCACATGGAGCATTTTCAAGAATAGATCATATACTAGGCCACAAAAAGAGCCTCAGTAAATACACAAAGATTGAAATTGTACCAACCAGTTTCTCAGACCACATAGGTATGAGAAATAAATTATGTAAAGAAAATGAAAAATCCCACAAACATATGCAGGCTTCACAACATGCTCCTAAATAACCAGTGGATCAATGACCAAATAAAAACAGAGATCAAGCAATATACAGAGACAGATGACAACAATAATTCAACACCGCAAAATCTGTGGGATGCAGCGAAGGCCATGTTAAGAAGAAAGTATACTGCAATACAGGCCTACCTCAGGAAAGAAGAACAATCCCGTATGAGCAGTCTAAACTCACAATTAATAAAACTAGAAAAAGAGGAACAAATGAGGCTCAAAGTCAGTAGAAGGAGGGACATAATAAAGATCAGAGGAGAAATAAATAATATCGAGAAGAATAAAACAATAGAAAGAATCAATGAAAGCAGGAGCAGGTTCTTCGAGAAAATAAACAAAATAGATAAACCCCTAGCTGGACTTATTAAGAAAAAAAGAGAGTCTACTCACATAAACCGAATCAGAAATGAGAAAGGAAAAATCACTACGGACACCACAGAAATACAAATAATTATGAGAGAATACTATGAAAAATTATATGCTAACAAACTGGACAACCTACAAGATATGGACAACTTTCGAGAAAAATTCAACTTTCTAAGGCTGACCCAGAAAGAAACAGAAAATCTGAACAGACCAATAACCAGCAATGAAATTGAACTGGTAATCAAAAACCTACATAAGAACAAAATCCCTGGACCAGATGGCTTCACCACTGAATTTTACCAATATTTAGTGAAGACCTAATACCCATCCTCATTAAAGTTTTCCAAAAAGTAGAAGAGGAGGGAATATTCCCAAACTCATTCTACGAGGCCAACATTATTCTAATACCAAAACCAGGCAAAGACACCACAAAAAAAGAAAATTACAGACCAATATCCCTGATGAACATAAATGCAAAAATACTCAACAAAATATTAGCAAACATAATTCAAAAATACATCAAAAAGATCATTCATCACGATCAAGTGGTATTCATCCTAGGGATGAAAGGATGGTGCAACATTCGAAAATCCATCAACATCATCCACTACATCAATAAAAAGAAGGACAAAAACCACATGATCATCTCCATAGATGCTTAAAAAGCATTCGATAAAATTCAACATATATTCATGGTAAACACTCTCAACAAAATGGGTATGGAGGGCAAGTACCTCAACATAATAAAGGCCATATATGACAAACCCACAACCAATATTATACTTAACAGCTGAAAGCTTTTCCTTTAAGATCGGGAACAAGACAAGGATGGCCACTCTCCCCACTTCTATTCAACACAGTACTGGAGGTCTTGGCCACGGCAATCAGACAACACAAAGAAATAAAAGGCATCCAGATTGGCAAGGAAGAAGTCAAACTGTCCCTTGTTTGCAAATGACATGATATTGTACATAAAAAAACCAAAAGAATCCATTGCAAAACTACTAGATCTAATATCTGAATTCAGCAAAGTTGCGGGATACAAAATTAGTATGCAGAAATCTGTGGCATTCCTATACACTAACAATGAACTAGCAGAAAGATAAATCAGGAAAACAATTCCACACACAGTTGTATCAAAAAGAATAAAATACCTAGAAATAAACTTAACCAAGGAAGTGAAAAACCTATACTCTGAAAACTACAAGACACTCATGAAAGAAATTAAAGAAGATACCAATAAATGGAAATACATCCCATGCTCATGGATAGGAAGAATTAATATTGTCAAAATGGCCATCCTGCCTAAAGCAATCTACAGATTCAATGCAATTCTTATCAAAATACCAACACCATTCTTCAACGAACTAGAGCAAATAGTTCTAAAATTCATATGGAACCACAAAAGACCCCGAATAGCCAAAGCAATCCTGAGAAGGAAGAATAAAGCTGGGGGAATTATGCTCCCTAACTTCAAGCTCTAATACAAAGCCACAGTAATCAAGACAATTTGGTACTGGCACAAGAACAGACCAGACCCATAGACCAATGGGACAGACTAGAGAGACCTGATATAAACCCAACCATATATGGTCAATTAATATATGATAAAGGATCCATGAACATACAGTCGGGATATGACAACCTCTTCAACAGCTGGTGTTGGCAAAACTGGACAGCTACATGCAAGAGAATGAAACTGGATTATTGTTTAACCCCATACACAAAAGTAAATTCAAAATGGATCAAAGACCTGAATGTAAGTCATTAAACCATAAAACTCTAAGAAGACAACACAGGCAAAAATCTTCTGAATATAAGCATGAGCAACTTCCACCTGAATGCAACTCCTCAAGCAAGAGAAACAAAAGCAAAAATGAGCTCATGGGACTACATCAAACTAAAAAGTGTCTGTAAAGTAAAGGACACCATCAACAGAACAAAAAGGCATCCTACAGTATGGGAGGATATATTTGTAAATGACATATCCGCCAAGGGGTTAACATCCAAAATATATATAGAACTCACATGCCTGAACACCCAAAAAACAAATAACCTGATTAAAAAATGGGCAAAGGATATGAAGAAACAGTTCTCCAAAGAGGAAATTCAGATGGCGAACAGGCACATGAAAAGATGCTCCACATCACTAATCATCAGGGAAATGCAAATTAAAACAACAATGAGATATCACCTCACACCAGTAAGGATGGCCACCATCCAAAAGACTAAGAACAACAAATGCTGGCGAGGATGCAGAGAAAGGGGAACCCTCCTACACTGCTGGTGGGAATGTAAGCTAGTTCAACCATTGTGGAAAGCAATATGGAGGTTCCTCAAAAAACTAAAAATACAAATACCATTTGACCCAGGAATCCCACTCCTTGGAATTTACCCAAAGAATACAACTTCTCAGATTCAAAAAGACATATGCACCCCTATGTTTATCACAGCACTATTTACAATAGCCAAGATATGGAAGCAACCTAAGTGTCCATCAGTAGATGAATGGATAAAGAAGAAGTGGTACATATACACAATGGAATACTATTCAGCCATAAGAAAGAAACAAATCCTACCATTTGCAACAACATGGATGGAGCTGGAGGATATTATACTCAGTGAAATAAGCCAGGCAGAGAAAGACAACTGCCAAATGATTTCCCTCATTTGTGGAGTATAACAATGAAGCAAAACTGAAGGAACAAAATAGCAGCAGACTCAGAGACTCCAAGAAGGAACTAGTGGTTACCAAAGGGGAGGGGTGTGGGAGGGTGGGTGGAGAGGGAGGGCGAAAGGTATTGAGGGATATTATGTTTAGTACACATGGTGTGGGGGATCACGGGGAAAACAGTGTAGCACAGAGAAGGCATATAGTGAATCTGTGGCATCTTACTACACTGATGGACAGTGACTCCACTGGGGTATGGGCGGGGACTTGATAATATGGGTAAATGTAGTAACCACATTGTGTTTTCATGTGAAACCTTCATAAGAGTGTATATCAATAATACCTTAATAAAAAATTAAAGAAAAATAAGAATAAAATATATAGGAATAAACCAAACCAAGGAAGTGAAAGACCTATACTCTGAAAACCATAGACACTTGTGAGAGAAATTAAAGAAGACACCAGTAAATAGAAATACATCCTGTGCTTATGGATAGGAAGAATTAATATCGTCAAAATGGCCATCCTGGTAAAGCAATCTACAGATTCAATGCAATTCCTATCAAACTACCAACACCATTCTTCAACGAACTAGAACAAACAGTTCTAATTCTAATGGAACCACAAAAGACCCCGAATAGCCAAAGCAATCCTGAGAAGGATGAATAAAAGTGGGGGGATTATGCTCCCCAACTTCAAGCTCTACTACAAAGCCATAGTTATCAAAACAATTTGGCACTGGTACTGGAACAGAGTCACAGGTCAATGGAACAGAATAGAGAGCCTACATATAAACTCACATATATATGGCCAATTAATACACAATAAAGGAGCATGGATATACAATGGGGAAATGACAGCCTCTTCAACAACTGGTGTTGGCAAAACTGGACAGCTACATGTAAGAAATAAACTGGATTACTGTCTAACTCTATACACAAAAGTAAACTCGAAATGGATTCAAAGACCTGAATGTAAGTCATGAAACCATACAACTCATAGAAGAAAACACAGGCAAAACTCTCTTGAATATAAACATGAGCAACTTTTTCCTGAACACATCTCCTAGGGTAAGGGAATCAAAGCAAAAATGAACAAATGGGACCACATCAAACTAAAAAGCCTCTGCACAGCAAAGGACACCATCAGCAGAACAAAAAGGCATCCTACAGTATGGGAGAATATATTCATAAATGACATATTTGATAAGGGGCTAACATCCAAAATATACAAAGAGTTCACATGCCTTAACACCCAAAATACAAATAACTTGATTAAAAAATAGGCGGAGGATCTGAGCAGACATTTCTCCAAAGGAGGTATTTATATGGCCAACAGACACATGAAAAGATGCTCCACATCGTTAATCATCAGGGAAATGCAAATTAAAACCACAATGAGACATCACCTTACACCAGTTAGGATGGCCAACATAGAAAAGACTAGGAACAACAAATGCTGGCGAGGATGTGGAGAAAGGGGAACCCACCTACACTGCTAGTGGAAATTTAAAGTAGCTCAACCATTGTGAAAAGCAATATGGTGGTTCTTCAAAAAACTAAAAATAGAAATACCATTTGACCCGGGAATTCCACTCCTAGGAATTTACCCAAAGAAAACGACTTCTCAGATTCAAAAAGACATATGCACCCCTATGTTTATTGCAGCACTAATTTACAATAACCAAGATATTGAAGCAACCTAAGTGTCCATCAGTAGATGAATGGATAAAGAAGATGTGGTACATACACACAATAGAATATTATTCAGCCATAAGAAGAAAATAAGTCCTACCGTTTGCAACAACATACATGGAGCTAGAAAGTATTATGCTCAGTGAAATAAGCCAGGCGGAGAAATACAAGTACCAA